>LPNX011144789.1:14084-82933 GCA_001517045.1 Pseudotsuga menziesii | reverse complement strand
ACTCCTAACACACCCTTTACTCTCTCTCTCTCTCACACACATCCACAGGTCACTCCATCCCACTAAGGAACCCCCCGCCTCCACTATCGCTCTTTCTCTCTCACTCACACACACACACACACACATCCCTATGTCTCCCCTTACAACTAACACCCCCTAACCTATAACCTACAACACCTAGAAACCCCCCCACACATCAATACACAATACTCTATTAAGTGTAAACCCTAATCAAAACAATAACATTCATTTCTCTGAAAACTAATAATCATTTGCTGAAAAAAATAAACAAATTATAAATAACCTGAACAAATAAAAACCTGTCAAATGATGAGGTGACAACATCTTAAGGAGGTTGTTCCTCCCAACCAACTCTTGGAGAAAGCTTAATCTACACTTACTCAAGACCCCCGAGCCTGTCTCCTGGTCCTCCTGGTAGAGTACTGGGTGAATGATGTATCCTTAAGACCTTCTATCACATGACTGGTCAGCTTACAATAGTAATTCAATCTTGCTTATAGCAGTTAGAACTTCAGCCTAACAACTGCATAAGTTCAGTTCTTAGCAGTTAACCCCTCAAACTCACTTAAGCCTCAGTAGTAAGCCTCAGCTGTCTTCAATGGGAAATTTTATAATAATGCCAGGTCTTCTGGGCCAGTTTTCACTTAATGAGCCACCTGCTCCAATTCCACTTTCTTGGGGAATCATGACCACAAATATAGGGAATTTGCCACCTGCAACAGTTAGAAGTAGTTTAAGGATGCTGCCACTTGTCAGTATACTCTCCACCTAGTCTCCTCCACCAAGTGACCAGTTAACACTCTTTTAACAACTTCCCTAAGCTATTGTCTCATCATTTATTTATTTACTAGTCTAGATCCAAATCATAGGCTCTATTAAGCGCTGAGAGGGATCAAATCTCCTGAGGTGCAAACCTCTTCTTAGGTATTTCAGGCAAGGAGCTATTCGAGGAGAGGTTTGCACCTTGGGAGATTTGATCCCTCTCGGTGCTTGATAGAGCCTAGGATTTGGATCTAGGCTGGTTTCAGTCATGGGTGGTGACACAAAACTGGAGTTTGATCAACATTGTAAGGAACAACTTAAGTTGAAAACACAGATAGAATTATGATGACTATCTCAATGTAACTAATAAGTATTAAGGATTGAATAAATTGTTAAACTCGAAAATAGAGACAATAATTTTGTAAGGATTAAATAAATGAAAATATGGTTTAGATTTATAATCAGTCTAGGGTTTTCCATTTTACCCCAAACAATCACTCTTCTTTTGTTTTGCTTAGAAGAGCTAGATTCTACATTATTGTACATTTTTTCAACATTTCCACTAAAAAAGATTTACAGTTAGAAATTTGATCTATTTCAACAATTGGTAGATTTTTTTCAAGATAGATCTATGCTAATAAAACACATTTGTAAATTTTGAACTTGGGATTTCCTCGTCGGCTATAATTTATGAAACTAGGGAAATTTGAATATGCTTTCGAGATTTGAAGTACAACAATTACAATATAATTACACTTCTAGTTTGAATTAAAAAAACCGTCATTTGCATTTGGATATGTATAACATCGTTTTTTTTGCTTACGTCTCTTCATGCAAATGCAGTTTTTCTTCGTTATCTTTGCATTTAGAATAGTGCTCCCCTTGCCAATCATGTAGCAAATTCATTTCTAAGGAAATGTAGCAGTTTTATTCAGCGCCTAGCTGAGTTTTAGGATGGTGGCAGAGATTGAAATGCTCTTCATCATTTTCACTTGATCCAAACATGGTTAGAAATTTTGTCATCCAGGATAGAGACTTGAAAGTACAACTATAATCCTTTTAGAAATTTTATAGTATAATAATGAATTCATAATTTGAACATATCTTAATTTTGTTTCATTATGATTCACTAATGGATGGTACAATTCTCATGGAAAGACAATCTTGGGAAATGAAGGTATTGATGAGTGTTTGAAATAATATATTTTTTGAAATTTCATAATTATTTTAAGGAGTAGTTTATTTTTTATTTTCTTTATTTTTAATTGAAATTTGACAAAAAAATTTTACAAATCTCCTTGAATGCTATTTACCATGGGTTGTTTAAGAAGCCTTGCACATGGTTTTAAAACCATGTGCAAGGACCACATATTTTTGCCATAATTACATGGAGTCAAAATTTCCATTGATATTATATAGGGGGAGGGAATATATCCATCTAAGCTTACTATCAATTAAAATAATAAGATATTGTCATTAGAAGGATAAGATTCACTCAGGAATTAGAGGGATTCACCTACCAATCATTCTTTGGAGTGATTTGTCATTAGAGGGATCAAATCCACTCATGAATTAGAGGGCTTTGCCTACCAATCATTCTCAAGAGTGAGATGTGTAATTAATTTTTTTCAATGTCTGTGTAGGAATTAGAGGGATTAAATCCACTCAAGAATTATAGAGAGTTGCTTACCAATCATTCTCAAGTGAAATGTGTAATTAATTTTTTCAATGTTTATGATAAAATTAGAGAGATTCCTTATGTCTTATATTCTATATAATTTGAAATAATATATTTTTTGAAATTTATAATTCTTTTAGGAGTAATTTATTTTTTATGATATTTTTTATTACAAAAGGTCATTTGCATTATAATTTATTCACTAACGATTAATAATCATATTATAATTTATTCAATAATGATTTATATTCATATTTTAATTTAATTTTAAATTAAAATATAATTTAATATATATTCTTATATATTTCAATGAGTTAAATTTCTATTTTAATTTAATTTTAAATTAAAATATAAATTTAATATATATATTATTATATATTTTAATATATATTTCCATGATGCCCGCCATCTCCATAAATTTAATATATATATTATTGTTATATATTTTAATATATATTTCAAAGATGCCCGCCATCTCCATAGTGAAGATAAGAAAAGATAAATCCGTCCTGCAAAGAGATACTAAATCTCTCCCTTTTGAATAATTTATATAGAATTATAAATCATTGAAATATATAATAATATAAATTTAATATATATTTCCATGATGTCGGCCATCTAAATAAATTTAATATATATATATATTATTAAATATTTTAATATATATTTCAATGGTGCCCACAATCTCCATAATGGTGAAGAAAGAAAAGATGAATCCGTCCTACAAAGAGATATTCAACCCTTTTTGCACTTTTCTTCAATGGAATATTGCACACCTTCGATTTGGTTTAATATTTCATTAAAACAGTTCACATCTAGTCATTTTATTTAAGGCTTCGTGGCTACCAAGTAGCCACAACCTCCCGTGGCTTTGGTTGTTTCTTGTAAGCAAAGTTTGATTGAAAATAGTGCCGTAGATTTACACAGCACAACTATATCATGGGGTGTGGTGTTAGCAGTGGTGGCGGGAAGAGCTCTTTGGGTTACCTTTTTGGCTCAGCTCAGCCTTTAAACATGCATCCAACCCAAGGAAGCACTAAAAGTAACGAATCTCTTCCCACCGATAATGCTTCCGTCACAAATTCAGAGACTCCATCATGTAGCATGGTTAAAATTTCCAATAACTATCATCGGGTAGATGGCCTAAATAATGGGAATTTTATTATAGTAAGTGCGATCTTCCTTTCAATTATAACTGTTTTTATTCTCAGTCATTTTTTAGGGTTTAGATAGTATTTAAATTATATCCATGCATTCATATTTATGTTTTCAGAAGCGTCCTTCAACTGAAGTGCATGCGTTCATATTTATGTTTTCATGAACGCCCTTTAACTAAAGTGCAGTGTGTGCAGAGGAGAATCATCTTCTGGGGTATTTCTTTGGAGAGTAAAATTGAAGAAGGGTGCTCATGTTACTATGCATTACTACCTAAATCTATCTAAATCACTATATTTATAAAAGGTTATTTATGGGAAGCCATCATCAACACTTAAATCTTTTTTATTAATGGTGAAAATGCACAGCAGAAATGCCATGCCTAACAACATTGTTAAAATTGATTGTGAAAATATGACATTAATTTCAATGTTTTGAATGTTTTGTAGTATAAGGAATCAGTTGCGGGATTGATCTTGCAATAGAAGTACTGAATGAATATATATTTTAATATAAATATATTGAAATATATATTAAATAAATTAAATTAAGCCCAACCATGGTGCATTTCCTTTTCCTTTTTCCTCAAACATATTGGTTGTGATTGTTAATTTACTTTTAATCAAATTGCGAACTTATAAATTCCTTTATTGGCATTGTTTTCTTTTATTCCAAATTCCACAAAGCTCTAGGCCACTCAAGGCTACTCATGACTTTATGTAACTTCGGAGTTCATGAATTCATGCAACTGAATAGTCATTATTGTCGTTATCACATATGAGAGAATCCATATACATTTAGGCTGATCAGGCATCCCATTCACAGAGACATATCAAGATCAGCAGATTTTTAATTTGGGGATAATGTTGAGCAATACATTTTAATGCGAGAGATTTCTACTACGGGATATTTGATCCCTCGGTCTTTGTCTTTTTCAATTGATTCAGAAAGGTTTCCAATTGTATATCCACCAATAGATTCAGTTGCATTCTCCTGCTTACCTTTGCTCTTTATGCTAAGGAGGGTGACGCTGAGAACTGGTGGTTGTTGGCTCAAATGGCTAGCTGGTTAACATAATATTTTGGTTGGGAGATGGCTACCCGAGCTTGATGACGAGATCGCAGGGAGGTGGAGATGGCTACATGAGCCTGCCAACAGAGATCCCACGGAGGTGGAGATGGATATGGGAGGAGGATATGACTGCGTGAGCTTGCCCTCTTATTTGCTAGTCTTCGTCTCTAGAGAAATTAGATCTAGTTGAGATAAAATTTAAAATTTTTATGTGTTGCATCAAGGCTTCCAAGTTGCGACACTTCTTGGCGTTTATTGTGCAGTTTATGATATTTCTTGTTGTTTATATAGTTGTTTTTATTTTTATTTTTTTTCATTATTTATAGCCAACATAACATTACATAAAGTTACAAGATCTCCCCCACAACGTTATGTAGCGTTACGTAATGTTACAAGATCTCCCCCATACTGGGTTGTAGAGCGCCTCCCGGCGCAATAAATAAAATATTCTGAAATACATTAATTATTCTTGACCCCACTTGGTCATCAATTACAAACTTAACATAAAATATAACATAATGTTCCTCAATAATATTCAATTGTTTTGCAAATTGGGGCATGTGACATACACACCCCCTTAATTTATAACATCGTCCTCGATGTTGTTTATTCCTCGTCCTCAGAGTTCCCCTGAAATAGAATTGGATATGCATCCCACATATGACTTTCCAATTCCCAGGTGGCTTCTTTTGGACTAAGGTGCTTCCATTGCACCTTCACTTAACCAATGGTGTGATTCCGAAGCGAGATCTCTCTCCTTTCGAGGATACAATCCAGTTCCACTAGAAAATCTCCTTCGGGTTCCACTTGCACATCATTCCAATTGATAACATGCATAGCATCATGTACATATTTTTTTAATACAGAAATATGGAAAACATTCTGAACTCTTAGATTTGGTGGTAGAGCTAATTGATATGCTACCTGTCCTATCTTGGACAGTATTTCAAAAGGACTACAATATCGAGGTGCTAGCTTAGCACAACTACCCAACCTCAGAGAACTCTTTTTGGTTATCACCTTAATAAAAACATGTTCGCCTACCTGGAACTCCTTTGGAGTTTGTTTAAGGTCTGCTTGGATTTTCTGTCGATCTTGCGCAACTTTCAAGTTACCTTGTACCTGTTTTACAATTAACTCCATCTCCTTCAATAATTCAGGTCCTAATATTAACCTGTCCACTGGATTACTCCAAGAGATGGGAGTGTTGCATTTTCTTCCATACATAATTTCAAAGGGACTATATCTAGGTGAAGCTTGATAATGATTATTGTAAGCAAATGCTACCAGGTGTAAATAATCTTTCCATTTACATGGCTGCTCCTTTACATACATTCTGAGTAGATCCTCCAATACCTGATTTACTCTTTTAGTCTATCCATCAGTTTGAGGATGGAAAGAGGTACTAAAGTTTAACGTAGTATTTAATCCTCTAAACAAATATTTCCAAAGATTTCCTGTAAATTTAGGGTCTCGATCTGAAATTATCACCTTCGGTATTCCATGCAACCGAAAAATTTGCTTTAAGAAAATATCGACGATATTTGCAGCTTTATAAGTAGTTTTTACAGGTATAAAATGGGCTGCTTTACTTAATTTATCAACCACTACCATTATTGAGTCATTTAAGTTCTGATTTCTAGGTAGTCCCATGATAAAATCAATAATTATCTCCCATTTCCAGCCAGGAATAGGCAATGGATAAAGTAGCCCAGCTAGATGATGATGTTCAGTTTTTACTTGCTGATATTCGAAGTACCTAGCAATATATTTTGCCAGTTCATTTTTCATGTTTGGCCAGAAATAATCCTTTCTTAGCATGGTTATGGTTTTCTGATAACCCAGATGCCCTAGATAAGGAGTTTTATGAACTTCATTTAAAATTAACAGCTTAATCTTAGGTACATTAGGTACGTATAATCTATCTTTGTACAATAATAATCATTTTTCATTCAAGTTGTACCCTGTACTTAGACTTTCTATTAAATTTTCTTTTACTTTTGCTTGTAACTCTCGATAATTTTCATCTTGTTCTATTCTAGCTTCTAGCTGTTCTTCCAACTCTGTCATATAAGTGCTGATGGTTGCTGTAAAATTCAGCTTTGCATTGCTACTTAATGCATCAACAACCTTATTCTCCTTTCCTTTAATATGTTGAATTTCAAAATCGTATTCACTCAGAAAAGCTAGCCACCTAGCTTGCCTAGCATTCAAGTTAGTTTGATCCAATAGATATTTCAATCCTTTATTATCTGTCACTAGTATAAACTTCCTTCCTATTAAATGATGACGCCACATCTTTAAAGCATGTATGAAAACAACTAATTCTAAGTCATAGGCCGCATAATTTTTCTCATGAATCTTCAGCTTCCTAGACTCATAAGCAATGACGTGTCCTTCCTGAGTTAATACTCCACCTAAACCATCATTGCATGCATCAATACATACTATAAAATCTTTATTAGGGTCAGGAATTCTTAGAATTTGTGCGGTGGTTAATAAGGTTTTTAACTTTTTAAAACTGTCTTCACACTTCTGATTCCAATCGAATTTCTTCTCATTTTTCTGCAAAGAGGTTATAGGATTTGCAATTCTTGAAAACCATTCGATGAATCTCCGATAATAACCTATAATCCCCATGAATGATTGGTCGTCAGTTATGTCTTTTGGGACTGGCCAATCTTCGATTGCCTTTATCTTTTTGGGGTCAACATAAATTCCTTCTTTAGTCACCACATGACCCAAATACTGTATTTTATCTTTAAAGAAGTCACATTTACTAAATTTTGGAAAAAGTTGATGTTCTCGTAACTCTTGTACGGCAATTTTTAAGTGCTCTTTATGTTCCTTTTCAGTCTTTGAGTAAATTAAGATGTCGTCAATAAATACGACCACAAATTTATCCAGGTATTTGTGCATTACATTATTCATCAGACACATAAAAACAACGAGGGAATTAGTAAGCCCAAATGGCATAACGACAAACTCGAAATGTCCATATCGAGTCCTAAAGGCTGTTTTAAAGATGTCTTCATCCTTGATTTGGACCTGGTGGTATCCAGATCGTAAATCAATCTTTAAAATCACCATGGCCCCACGTACCTGATCAAACAGATCATCTATGCAAGGTAACGGGTATCTGTTTTTTATAGTCATTTTATTTAGTTAACGATAATCTATACATAGTCATAGAGTTCCATCCTTCTTCTTAAAAAAGATGATAGGTTCCCCCCAGGAAGACACACTGGGTCTAATGTAGTTTTTATCAATGAGTTCTTTTAACTGTGACTTAAGTTCATTCAATTCTAGTATATTTATTCGATAAGGGGTCTTTGAGCTGGGCACTGCACCAGGTACTAGCTCAATAGTAAAATCTAATTCCCGATTTAGAGGCAGTCCCATAATTTATTCCGGAAATACATCTGAATATTCCCTTAGAATCAGAATATCTTCTAATTTTAATTTATCTCTGTTGTTAGTGTCTTCTTCATCGATGACTGTTACGGCAAAAGCCTTACAGCCTTTCCTAACAACTCTCTTAAGCTGCAAAGAAGAAATCTGCCTTACGACTATTTTCCTAGGGATTCCCTTTACATTTATTAAGTTTCCGTCGCTATTTATGCAAGTGAAGGTTTTATCAAAGCAATTCAGGACCACCCTATGTTGTTATAACCAATCCATACCAATTAACATATCATATGAACCTAAAGGTAACACATTGAGCTTAACAGAGGTTTCAAAATGATCCATAGTTATTGCACAATTCTTAACAAAGCTAATTACTTTTCTCTTTGCACCAGTATACTGCTAGTTGAACTAACCAAGATCTTGCAAACTTTTCAACTCAAAGCTTACACCTTTCTACTAAAGTAGGAGAAATATAGCTTAAACTGGCTCCTGGATCAATTAAAATAGATATAGGTATTTGATTTATCTTACCTTCCACTTCCACCATGGAAGTTTGATAATCTTCTTGCCGATTCTCTAATGCCGCATTGATCCTGGGCATTGTCCTTGCTAGATCACCAACAATCATCTCCTCCTGTATTGTGTGTATGTTGCTAACAGTCTTCTTCCGATTTGGGGCAAACTGATGCACAATGCATACCATTACATTCCCAACACTTTATGGGTTCCTTTCATTCAAAATTCTTTGTATAGTTATTGTGGTTGTTAGCAGATTCTTTATTCCTTTGATTATTTGGATTGGTCTGTGAATTACTTTTGTTCCCTTGGAAACTTTTACTGAGAAAATTTCTGGTGTTATTATTCCTAAAATTTCGATTAGGCACAAAATCTTTCTTTTTCTGTTCAAATTTATTATTCCTTTTGGACTTCCAGTTGGTCATACTTTCCCTTTTACGATTTTCTTCATAACAAAAATTTGTTTTTCTCATTGCTTCTTCTAATGTTTTTGGATTGTCATACTCCATTCTGTCCTTTATATGATAAGGTAAACAACTGAGAAACCACTGTACCTTGGGTTTCTTGTCCACAATATATGGCACATACCTGAGCAGACTTAGAAACTTACTATTTAGTTCTTTCATATTCATTGTTCCCAGTTTTAGCTCGTAAAATTCCTTAACCTTTTCCTCATAATACTATTCAGATAAAAATTTCTTCTTGAAATATTTCTTAAATGTACTCCAATTTATATTTTTCTCCCTTGTACCTTTTGCTCTTTTTAAGTCCTGCCACCATATATCTGTTTTTCCCGTAAGATTATAAATAGCCATAATGGCCTTCAGTTGATTAGAGTAGTTATAAATTTGGAAGTATTTCTTCATCCCAGACAGCCAGGATTCTGCTTCTTCCCCCTTTTCAGTTTCTCCATTAAAGGTTGGTGGCTTGATCTCCATTAACCCTTGGATTTCCTCCCTGGCATAATACTTGTCAGCATTCTTCTGTATAGTAATGCAAAAATTTCCCAGGGAAATTCCACCATGTTAGAGTTGTCCTCTGTGATATTTGAACAATACAACTATCATATTAAATAGATATTTCTAGTTCCATTAGTAGCCTTTTATAGGGCCTACAATACATTCCAAGCTTCTTGAGTGTCTGTCCCATCTTTCACATATGTTGTGATGTTATTAAAATTGTCACACCAATGATTGTGGGAGCTTTTTTATTCCTATCACCATAGGATTCTTCGAACTTCTTTCTAGTTTCCCTTTTTTTCCCCTTCCTTCCTATCATCTACTTAAACATTTCCAAGTTTGGATTGTTGACCATGATTTCTCTTCACATCATTCTTAGTAGTACGAAAGTTCCTAGGACAATTGCATCCATATATAAGAATACATAATTATGGAGAATAGATGCTACATAACTAACTCTATATAATAAACTTAAATGGTACTGTAACATCCCCTTACTACCTCGACATGAACTACAAAGTGTAAGTAAACGACACTATAAGTACCGATTCTAACTTCATAAAATTTATGGATGAAATTGATAGGGTTAGGAGGCTGAAAGCTTGAAACGACCAAAGAACAATTGGGGACGAATCCACTAGGGAGAGAGGTCAAAGTCTAGTGAATCCTTAAGAATTTAGCTTATGATGACTAGGTCATCATGGTACCTTTGGGATATGAAAGGAATACGAGTCATATTCTCACTATTTGGAATAAATACATTAATGTTCTTACTATTAGCTTTAGGCATTGGAAGAGAATGTGTTCATCACATGAAAAGACGAAAGGATTGATTTTTTCCTATGAACATTAAACAAGCTATTATTGATTGTTTGTTCAAGAACATAATAAGCTATCATTGTCATTAAAAAAATTGGTCTTAGAGAACACAATATTACTAGTATTATGAATTTGTTTTATGAGCATATTCGAATTATTAGTATGGAATGAAACTCTTTTAACCAGCTAGTTCCCCGCCCCCAATATATTCCCAACAATATTGCTGGATGTTTCTCTCTCAATAAAAACCTTGTTCAATTTATTTGCCAGGAGACTAGAGATAATGCAACTAAGGGGGGGCTAGAAAAGGATAGTCCAAAAATTGAAGTCGTATGATCGATTGGACTAAAAAGCCACTGGCTATCTATGATTGAGCTAGCTATGGTGCTTCTCACTTGCTACGATATCTCTCTATAGTGCCGCACTACCTTAAGTATAAAGGTGAGATAAAACAAACTTGNAAATGGAAATCATATATATATATATATATATATATATATATATATATATAAACAAATACAATTATAATGTATTTACTAAGGGTCCCTTATTAAAGGATTTCTAAACCAATCAAATTGGATAATTATCTAAACAAATGCATCGAAACAAATGCATTAAAGAATCTTCTTTTAGTAATTACTAGATGTTGGTCACTCTATATACTCGTTAATTTTCATAACAAACATAGTGCTCAATATAAATTGTCAACCAAGGGAAGTATGTTTATTTCAAAGGTAACTAGCAAAATCTATGCATAAACATTTCAGTATATGATTAATGAAATATAAATCATTCAATCCTAATCACTGCTCAGTCAACTCAACTTCCCGTAAAAACCAATTTAAATTATCAATCTAAGAACTTAAAGGACTTCTGATTCCGACAATATCAATCTTGCAATTTATGGTCTAAGAATGAATCAATCTAGAATTACTTTTGCAGAAGGTTAAATCCTATTTTACCAAGCCAAAACAATCACAAACCATCAATCAAAATAATCAATTCATAAAAGCAATGATCTATCTAATTCAGTAAACTCTAAGAAAGATAAATGACAATACTATACAATAGTTGAGTGTGATTGTAACAGCTACGACTAATTAACAAACTTTGCATAAATAAAAGTATTATCCTACACAATCGATTGTCACACCACACTATTACAATAATCCAAAGGAAAATATGATAATGCAATTGTTTAATAAATGTTGTTGCAATTGTCTATGAATGCATCAAACTGAAATCACACACCAAGTAAAAACAACTAAGCTAAAACATCTACTACTACCAGCAACTTTGTAAGAAGACAGACCCTGGAATTTGAATAGATATGTTATTGAAGGCTTAACAAAACCATATTAGGAATTCCTGCTCCTTTATTAAAATGATCAAAGTATAGTTATAGTCTCCTCTGCTATGACTTCTTTCAAATTGCCAACCCCTGTCTCTAATTGCCTTTTCATACTTATATAGAGATGGAATAGTTCAGTTACATTAACATTGAGAAGCCATGAAGATCTACGATCTCCAGGCTACTGATTAAACAAGAACAATTGTGGCTATTATTACATTGCATAAAATCAGTTCCTAATAATGAATGGACTTTTAATTTGAACCGTTTCGCAGGCCGAACATGCTCAAACTAATGAGGAAAGATGCTCGGGCAGTTTCAGCTATATGCGTGGAAGGAAATTCGAGCTTCTCTCATCAACGACTTAGATTGCATCATCAAACGAGAAACAGACGCTGGGTATTACTCATCTTCAAATGCAGTGAGTTGTTACACTGGGGTAACCTGGAGATTCCGAACCTTTCTTATAAACCAATAACAAATCAATGCAAATGAAAGATAAAGTTCATAATCATAAGTAAAATCAAGCATTAATGAAACAAGTAATAATGATTTATACCTTAGGAATTCATGGTCATTACTTTGGAAAGGATAAGGAATTGATTGCAAATAAGAGGAAAAGTTAGGGAAAAGGGGCTAAACAAGATAAGGAAAAAAGGGTATTTCTGGCACCCAACATCTCCGCCCAACTATAAAATTGCATGTACTCATTCAACAGCTTCCAGCTAGTCAAAATCTGAGTCAGAATCAAGAATTTTCGTGTGAAAATTATAAGGTTGAAGGAAGACTTTGGTTTTTCCCTTGCCTACAAAAATCCATTTCTTGTAATTAAGTTAGTCCAATAGACTCTTTTTCCTTTCTTGGTCATCCTGTAAATACCCCTGTAATTCCTATCTGGCCACCATATGAGTATAAATTTGAATTTCAGTCCTAACCAACTCGACCCACATGTCTCCGTGCACTTAACATAACCTGGCACTCAAGACAAGGAATACTTAAATTATTGGAACAATATGGGTCCTTTTCCTTTAAAGTGTTAGGGTTATAATCCTCTCTTGTCCAAATTGGTCAATTCTTCCTAACTTAAAAGTGGTTTTAGTCATTATTGATTCACTAGTACCATTGGGTCCACTTGGACTAATGGGGCCACATGTATGAGTCACTAGAGTGTGGAGAACACAGATTGAGGCTAACTGCCATTGACTGCACTTGTATGCATCAGTTTAGACACCTCCTAGACCAATCCCTACGATTTAGGAGCCACTGGGAGTGTTGGCACCAACCTCCTTCAGTTGAGTTCAGTTGGTGACTAGTCAAGCCTAGTTATGAGTCAGTTACATTCAGTTACATTCAGTTAGCGCCGGTATTTGCATGACTGCATGTGGGAGGGTGCCTTTTCTCACCTACCACATCAGTGAGACTAGTTTAACTGATTCTACCTGATTGAGAGACTGATTTAGAAAACTGGAGATAACTAGTTAATCTCTGATAGTGATTTAGATATGTCTAGTTATCCATGCAGTTAATTTTAGTTAACCAATTCAAATTTCCTCTCATTAATTCAAATTATGTTGCTATTATTGCCACTGTAATGCATTGTAACAATTATCCAGATTGTATCTAGTTCACTTTTTTATTAATGAAGGAATTATACATGTGCAACCAATTATTGCATTGTTTCATATCACTTTCTAAGTAAATTTTTTTTTAGATCTATTTGTGAGTTTTGTCTTGATTCATAGATTCCCGTGAGCTCAATTTTAATATAAAGATATGGGAGAAACCTCCCATCGGTGACTGCTCCCTTTTAGGGCATAGAACTCTTATGGAGAAATCATACTAACACAAGTGGAAATAACTTTATGTTGGAATGAAACTAACCGATTGACCTTCTTAGAGGATGAAAGATGTTTCTTATACCTGGAAATTAGAGGTATATGGGCCTAAGGTTCACTACAAACCCATAGAGTGAAATTGTCCTTGTTCCTATGAATGGTTTCAGAGGAATCCCACCAGTACATATGATTAGTGACAAAGGATGTAAATTCCCTCAAATGTATATCCCCAATATAAGGAACTGGGTTAGACTAAGAGTCCATCAAATGAGCCATCTCATGCAAGTACAATTCACACAAAAAAATTTGTTTGGAAAAATCACTCTAGGGGAAAGTTCCCAGGAACTGAGGGGTTGTCATAACCTGCCAAGGTCTTCCTTCTTTTAAAGCCCTTATTTTGAATAGATTCATTTGTTCAAAGAGAAACACAGGGTAGGATGGATATGGAGCTCTACATCTTAACAACTCATGGGTTACTATATGCATTTGTTCTTCTTCTTTATGCATAGACTTGTATTTTTTTAACTATTTCAATTCCTCCTGTATTTTCTCCAACACATTTCCCGGAAAAATCTCCTTGACCCACTTTTCCCTAAGTTCCTAAATAATCTTCTTAAGGCTTAGATAGAGAAATCATTCCTTTATAATATTGACCAACATGATATTTCTATTTACTCACCTCGAGCTTCAATAATGAAAGCTCTCTTTCCATCTCTTGATTATCTTTGTATGTGACTGATTTTAGTGACTCTACAACTTCCTATTGTACTATTGGTTCTTGTGTTTTAGTAGTTTCTTTTTGATTTGTTGCTTCATAGGTTTTAGTAGCTACTGTTGCTTTAGTTTGAATTGTTGCTTCATAGGTTTCAATAGATATTGTTATCACTCCAGGAAACTCCTCTAGGTTATAGCTCGAGGATGCCTAGTAACTTACAATTGTTTTGGGGTTTTCTAAAATTGATCAAGTCAGGTGACCTATATTACCTTCCACTCTCAAGACATGCATGAAACTCAATTAGGTACAAGGCTTTTAGTTACCACTGTTCAGAGGTTGAAAATATGGTGCAAGGATGGAGAACTCATCATGCTGGTAGATTCATACATAAAACAGATACATATAAATGGCTAAATCATGATAAGGAAAGCACTTATAATTCAAATCACATCAACATGCCAATAGGGTGACAGCTATAAGACATTAATTAACTTGAATATAACCTGAATAACACATTCAAGCATAAACACAGAAAAGACAGAAATGGAACCTGAACAAATGATAACAAAAGAGCTTATATTAGGTCATGAGCAAAATGAGAAGCTTGACAATAGCAATGATCTACAAGTCCCTGAAGTCGAACCCTTTCAATAAAATAAGTCTTCGGCTTTATATCCTTTACAAAAATACTCAGATACTGAAAACTTGGATCTAATTTAACAAAAATAAACAAAATAAGTGTTTTTTGCAAAATTAGGTGAAAAAACCCTAATTAACTACTAGTCTAACTAACTGTAGAATTAGTTCATTGTATGAACCTTCAGATAACTAAGGTAACTGCTGGAAATCACTGCCACTAGCCCTCTGCTGGTTAAGTCACTGTTTCACTTGACAGCTAAGTGTTGGTGGCTTTTTCTCCCTTTATGTCATAGTAAAACTGAAACACACCTTCCATGATTTTTTCTTCAGCGTCCTTCATCTTCAGACTTTGTCCCTGAGCCATCCATGTTCGTCCAAAACTGGTCCTACGTGTCAAAATTTAATTTTATGCCTCGGTCTGCTTTCGGTGGTTATGAGGCCAAAATATCGAAATCGTTAGCTGCTGAAAGCGGGGCTTTTAGTGGCTAATGAACTACCTCAACGTCTGCCTAAGCCAACGAAAGCCCTGTTCTTCAAAAATTCTTGGGCCACCTCCAAAACTGTTCTGTCAAGTTTTTCTGCTCAGCTTTCTTCTTCAGCGGGCTCTATGTTAGGAGGGTTAACATCAGCCTGGCTGGATTCTGGAGGCTGAAGGCTAACTGCAGCTTCAACTAAGGTTTCCAATGTGAGGTCGCCGCTAGGGTTTTGATTGGCCTCCTTCAGCTGTAGTCTCTAAATCCTAATCATCCTATACAATCCAGTATAGTCCTTCATGAACCTTAGGTTTCTTCTTTTGAGCAAGATGTATCTTCCTCTCATATCTAGGAAAGAATTATGCAACTATTTATTCCTCTTGGTCAATATAACATTGTTCTTCTTTATCTCTCTTTCCAAAATCTTCGTCTCATACACTTGTCTCAGTAACTGATTTATCATTTGAGTCTTGGGCTTGCTGGAGGAAGCCTTCTCTATTGGTTCCTCTTGCTCCTTTGGTGTAGGTGATGGTATCTCTTGAATCTCTTCTACAACCTATAAAGCTAGGTCTACACCTTCTTATGGTTTCTCTTCTGAATCTGAGTAGGGCAGGTTCAAAATGTTCTCACTGTGTGTTGCAACTTCTTGTCCCTTCTCACTGAAATCCAAGTTCCTTTTGACCTTCTTGGCTTTTGAAGAGGAGGGAGGCTGTTCTGCTGCTACTGGGGATATAGCCCTTCTCTTTCTTCTCCCACTCCTTGGTGTGCTGGAATTTTTGGTAGGAGACTTCCCTTTTTCTTCTGGCTGAAGGTCTGTTTCAAATCCATTCCAAAACAAGAAATAATGCCATGTCATATTCATTCTCGTTAGCAATTGTTGGATTAGAAGTTGGATAAGGCCATGATGAGATAGTCTGCCAACAATCTTGGTTGGCTGAGCCTTCATCTGTTGTGCCATTTTTCCCAGACTCCTGTGTAATTAAAAGAGAAAATTTAGTGTGTTTTTACCTGTGAAGTGGTTCATTAATTTAAAATGGTAGATCATGGCTCTGTTATATCTTCCTTCACATGTTATGTAGACCACAATGGCCTTCAGCAGTTGCTGCCACCTCTCTTCCAACCAGGAAGATGGCACACTCTTCTTCCACGCCACTCCTCTATGCTCAGGCTTTAGGTAAGACCTGAACTCTACATCCTTTGGTATGGTGGTTTTGAACCACTTTTCTCCTGTGCCAGGGAGTTCAGTCACTTCAGTGATTAGGGTTTCATCTATGTGGAACTCCTCTTTGCCTATGACTGCCTTAGAGCCATCAAATGAGAGAGCAAATGCCTCATCCACCTGCTAATGTGAACCTTGTATCTTCTCACAAAACCTATCGCAACCAGCATCCTGGAAAAGTTTACAGACCTCTAGATGTGCTTCCAAATAGCTGATATCTCCCAACTCCTGCCTAAGAGAAGGTCCTCCCTTCTTCATCTTGCTGAATGCCACTCCTGGGTACCTGCAAAAATAAGTTTAAGTTTTGTATGACAGTGTTTTAGCAGGATGCTTCTCTGAGATGAATTTCTGGTGGAGAGAAATGCTCAATTCAAGGGTGGGGTGTACTAAAGATTTGGCACTGATTATGGGGGATTTATCCTTCACGATTTAGGATGAGGTTAGAGGGTGATGTATTCAATTTATCTTTTCGAGACCCCTTGCCCAGCAATGATGTCAAAATCATTCTGGATACTCGTTGGGCTTTTCTGTAGCTCTGTGGATAGGTGGAGGGAGAAGGAGGGTTTCATCACACCAGTCATCATTGGTTTCAAATAACAACCTTATTACTCATTCCCTTACGCAGTTACACAGTCTCATGTCCTTTCGGTGGTTTATCATGTCCTTCACTGATCATTATCTTACTGACGGGGTTTGCTTTGACCGATTTCTAACTGTTTTTCCTTTTTTCCTTTTTGGTGGTTAACAGTCTTCGTGAGTTTTTCTGCTAGCCACCGAAACGATGGCTTTCGGTGGCTAATGAAATGATATCCCTTTCGCCTAAGCCACCGAAACCATTTACCCCATGTCGCGGTGAAATTCAGCTTTTGGTGGATAGTGGCCTCACTGAATATTCCTTTTTAACTGCCAAAATCCCATCCTTTTGGTGGCTAATGAAATGTAAAAGATTTCGCCTAAGCCACTGAAAGCGCTTTTTCCCCAATTCCCTTTTGCCTGCTTTTGGACGCCCCTCTTGAACTATTTACTAATATGCCAAAAGCATCGCTTTTCAGTGGCTAATGAGATGTATGACCTCTTGCCTAAGCCACCGAAAATGCCTTTACCAATGTCACTTTTTGTCCACTTTCGGTGGTTAACCCCCTTCTTGGACTTTTCACTAAGTTGCTAAAAGCAACACTTTTCGGTTGCTAATGAGTCATTTGAAATCTCTCCTAAGCCACCAGAAGTGTTTTTACCATTTACTCACTCGGGCCTGCTTTTGAGGGTTTACCTTTATCCTACGTTAAACCGTTAGCTGCCAAAACAAAGCCTTTCGGTGGCTAATGAGCTATTAAGAACCCTTCCTACGCCACCAAAAGCTAAAAGTTACAATTTCTTTAACCATAGCACAAACAGAGACCTTCAATTTGTTAGTCATCTTTAAATCTTTCATTACATGACTCGAATTCTTCATACTATCAAAATAAATTTATTTTGGGAGATAACATCTAGCTCCTGCTTGGGGATGGGAACCTCCCTATGAGGTCCTAAGAACCCCAGAACAAAATGCCTTTCCCTGAAGACACCTAAAACCTTAACACTATCATTTACTGTTCCATTAGGCATGGAGTTTATTTTGTAAGCAAAAACAACCTACTAACTAGTAATTTACAATAGCAAGGCCTCAGAGCCTCAAATAAAGTAAAGTTTTACAAAACGACCATTCACTGGGCCATCAAACACCTCTTCCCCTCCCAGATTCTGCAATTTGAAGGTGTTATTCTTCTGTACCTGAGCTATCACAAAAGGGCCAATCCACAAAGATTCAAACTTTCCATGTTTTCCCTTGTCCTGTCTGACAGCATCCCACTTGAGGACCCAATCTCCAACCTGAAAGTTGTCTACTTTTTCTCTTTTGTGAAACATGACCTTTATCTTCTATTGATGGGATTCTGATTTTCCTATCACTTGTTCCCTGACTTGCTGCAACTCCACCAAATCCATCATCCTCCTCACCATATCATTTGGTTCATCTTCTTCTTCTTGAAAGAATTTTGCCACTGGCAAAATGAGCCGAATAGGAAAAATGGCCTCAGTACCATAAACTAATTTGAATGGAGAAGTCCCGATAGATCTTTTGTCTGCTACCCTATCAACCCATAAAGCAAACTTAAGCTTAGAATCCCAGCTTTTCTGATTTGTCTCCAATAGTTTTCTGATGATCCTAACTCTAGGATTTTGTTGGATGTCTTAGCCAGGCCATTTCCTTGAGGATAATAAGATGTGGAATGCACCAGCTGAATGCCCATTGACTCACACATTTTCATCAATGCCCCGGCTTTGAAAGCTGGTGCATTATCAGTCACTAACCTTGTTGGGCAGTCAAACCTGCTAAAGACATTCTCATATAAAAACTTCATGATGACCTGATGAGTGGCATTCCTGGTGGGTACTGCCTCTATCCATTTGGTAAAGTAGTCTGTGGTTACTAGGATCCATTTATGCTACCCACTGGAAGATGGATTTATTTCACCTCTGAAATCCAGACCCCATTGTTGGAAAGGCCCACTCACTATAACAGGCCTAAGGGGCAAGGATATGAGCTTCTGCTTCCCTATAAATCTTTGGCATTGGTCATAGGCCCTTACAAAAGTACATACATCAGCAAAAAGGACTGGCCAATAGTACCCTACCCTCAGGATCTTGTGGGCTATGGTCTTCCAATAATGATGGCCCCCACAAGTGCTAGAATGAAAGTGATGCATGACTTGTTCTGATTCTTCTTTATCTAGACATCTCAACAAAATTCCAGATAAATCTTTCTAGTACAATAGTTTATCAACTATGCAGAATTTAACAGATTTTAATTTAAGAGCTTGTGCTTGATTAGGAGTGAGACCAGGAGGAACTTCTAATTTATGTAGAAAATGAATAATACTTGAGTACCACTCACATGAAGACAGGTTTCCATCCACTGGTTGAATGTCATTCTGATCTTGAACTCCATCTGCTACTACTACAGTTTGCAATTTTGCTGATTTGACACAAATGAAGTTTATCCCCATTAGTTCATAGTTTTCTTTAGCCATGAGTTTGGCCAGACCTAGTCCCTTTACTAGCTTAGTGGGCTTCACCTCTATATCAAACTCAATGAGCTTGGCAATCCACTTAGCTCTTTTCCCATCAATGTCAGGCTGAGTCAAAACATCCTTCACAGCAGCTGAAGGGACATATGCAAGAACTTTTGCATGGAGAATGTAAATTCTGAAGGTCTTCAATGACTTTATGAGAGCATAAGCATGTTTCTCAATTGGATGCTCAGCATCTCTCAAGGTTTTGCTGAAGAATGCAATCAGATGATCGAGACCCTCATCATCTTTTTGTAACAGCATAACTGCCACTGTGTCATAGTATGCAAAGGAGAAGATATCAAAACTCTTGGTATAGTCCAGACTAATCAAGGTTGGGGCTTCCATGATAGCCTTCTTGATCTCTTTGAAAGAGCTTCTTGCATGGTCAATCCATTTTATTTCTGCATCCTTTTTCAGCATGGATGTTATGTGCTTTACCAGCTCAGAAAAATTAGGGATGAACCTCCTGACAAAGTTTATCTTACCCAAAAAGGACTAAATATCCCTTTTTGACCTCAGTATGGACAGGTTCTAGATTGCTTTCACTCTTATCGAATCAATCTTTACACCTTTAGATGAGACTATGTGACCTAGGGGTTTCCCCTCACTGAGTGCAAACTGGGACTTCTTAGGGTTGAGTGATATTCCAAACCTCTTGCCCTTTATTAATACCCTCCTCGAATGCTACAAATGATCATGATGGCTGTGAGAGTAAATAGTTAGGTCATCCAAGTATATAAGCACAAATTTATCTTTCAACCCTACAAAAGCTAGGTCCATGGCTCTCTGAAAAGTAGCCCCAGCATTCATCAGCCCAAATGGCATTTTAGCATACATGAAAGTGCCCCACAGGGTGGTAAAGGATGTCTTCTCTTGGTCATTAGGGTGCACAACAACTTGGTTGTATCCATAGAATCCATCGAGGAATGACATGAAACTAGCCCCTGAGACTCTTTGTAACAGGTGTTCCATATTGGGTAGTGGATAGTTGTCCTTTTTGGAGCATTTTTTCAGGTTTCTAAAATACACACACAACCGGATTTCCCCATTCTTTTTCCTTACCACTACTAGGTTTGCAATCCATTTGGAATACCTTAGGGGGATTATGATTTTGGCTTTGAGGAGCTTATGGATTTCTTTTTCAATTACAGGTAGTAGGAGAGGACTAATGGATCTCAGCTTCTGTTTGAAAGGGATGGTGTCCTTCTCCAAAGGAATCCTGTGCTGGATGGTATTGGTGTCATTGGTTTTCAGGTCACTGTACTCCCGGGAAAAGATATCAGGCTGCAAAATTTGGACCTCTAATCAGCAGTAAACTCAATGGACAGATTTATCAGTTTTGGATGGCTTTGGATACCTACGTTTTGCTCTTAGACAGCAGGGTCTTGCTCCTTTTTGGTAGGCTTGAAAGGGATGTCATTATGATAAAAAATCTCTTCCAGAGGTACCATACCCTGAGGTATATAATTGTTGGGTAATTGGGCAATATTCTAATCAGCCACTTTATCTTTCAACTTGAGCTATTGGGGTTCATCTCTGTTTAGGTTTTCCTGATCTATATGTATATCAAAGAATTCATCTACTAGCTGAAGGAATTTGCTAATCTCATCATCATTCTCAAACACCTTCCAAAATTTCACATTATCTGGTAGGGAAGGTCTGTACTTGACTTGAACATTATAGATGAGCTGAGGAGGTAAAGGAGGAACAAATAGACTTGCAGAGATAGCCAGGGAATCAGCCAGGTGATTCAAAGCCCTAGTTATATATGATAGTTCAAAAAACATAAAGGAGTCTCTGAGTTTCCATACCTCGTCCCTGTAGGCCTTTAGTCTGACATTTTTGGCCTGAAAAGTGTTGTTGACCTGTTGTATAATAAGGTCTGCATCTCCAAGAATTATCATGCACATGATCCCCATCTCCTTGGAAGCTTTAACTCCTAGCCGCAAGGCTTCATATTCTGCTATATTGTTAGTGGTTTTAAAATCAAGCTCATAAGACAGATAAATATTTTTCTTGGATGGAGAGATCAATACTTCACCTGCACCTGCTGAGTTCTGAGTGCTAGCTCCATCAAATTACATGTTCCACACTATTGTGGTCACTTCTTCAGGCTGCTGATAGGTGGGCTTAGTAAGCTAGACTGATGTTTGCTGAGAATCATCTATTTGCAGAATACATGACCCAAAATTAATGTCTACTGCATAGATGGGGTGGTTTACTGAATTCCTTTCATTGCTTCTGATGTAGGAAAATTGATTCTCTCTGTAAAGCCTCTTGGTCTCCCCTCCAAACATGGAGATTGTGGCATATGTGAGGTCCATCTGAAAGGTGCCACCTAGCCTTTTTCTCCATGATCGAGAGAGCAAGAGACCAAATTTGGGAGGGATATTAACCATTACAATGTCCATCATGATGCTTTTTGAAGGTAGGTGAGTTAGGTTCACAACTAGGTCTTTGATGAGGCCCAAGCACTTGACCTTTCTAGAGTCAAAGGAGAATAAATCATGGTAGGGATTTGTAATGCTGAGACCAAGCTCATCCATCACAGCGTTTGGCATTAGGTTATACAAAATATCATATTTTTTCGTGTGATGGTAGGGACCTCTATAAAAAATATACAAAATATTTAAAAGGTTTTTAATGGGGAAGGTTCTTAATGGCATGCTCACACGCTCTTTGGTATATTAGGTTTTAACCAATCACGGAAGCTTACTAGCATGCAATAGATGACTTCATGACATTAAACTAGACGTGCCTACCCACTCCCACGCTATAAGTTTTGTGATAATGTCTTAATTGATCAACAATGTGGACATTTCTAAGATATATATTTTTACTTTATTATTTTTAAATAATTATGAAATAAGATAAATTTAATTATTTCCACAGTAATCTAATTATAAAATAATAATATGATTTAAAAAGTTACAAAATTTTGTTATAATATTTAATTGTTTAATTAATATGCATTTTATAACTTCTAAAAATATTATTTATGAAAAACAAATTTTAGCATATGACACATGGCTTACCTAGAAGCGATGACAACATACATACGGCATGACCAAGCAAATATTTTTTAGCAGGTGTCTTTCTTTGGTTCGAGATGGATTGCATACTCCCTAGTCGCATAGGAAGGTATATTTTTAATGGAGTTTCTTGGCTGTTTTCTTATCTTCTGGTATGCTTTCTTGGCCGTTGAGCTGGCCATCCTCGACATTGGTGACTTCAGTTGTTATGATTACTCCTTCGATCTGACAGTTGGTTTATTAATGCACTTTAATGTACTGACATCGTTTTTTATCATTTGAGTTGTGATTCTGCCACGTTCGATGTGTAGTAATTACTTGTTTTATGTGGTAAGTGAGTATTGGGTTTTGATTTTTTTGCTTCGCCGAGCCGAGGGCGTTGCTGTTTGGTTTGCTGTGATACCTGTGATAGTCCTCTGTTGCGGGCGGTTTATTTTCAGCTTTTCTGTGTTTGTTATGGCCGGCTTTTTGTCCTTTTTTGGAACGCCTTAACTGGTTGGAGGTTTCTGGACATTGGTCTTTCTTGGATTCTACAGCTGCTATTTGGGATCTTGGGTTTTTCCTTCGGCCTCTCAGTTTTTTCTCCCTCCGCAGTTTGGTTAGCCTGTGGTATTCTCCGGCGGAAGAGTTTTTGTCACTTGAGGCGTAGGGTTTCTTGGTGAATGTTTTGGCATTCGCAGAATCTGGTTGGTTGGTTTGTTATCATTTGAGATATCTTGATGCAGTTGGAGGCTGGAGAACAGGTGATAGTATGATTTTAGGGATTTATTGAAGGTTTCTTGGCCGTTATATTCCAGAATGTTTCTTGGCAGTTGAGAGGGCCTTTCTCGACTTTGGTGTTTTTTGTGATTGATGGTCAGTGCTGCATTTTTTGTCAACTAGAGGTTCTGTGCTGTTTTGGCCGGTTTTTTGGTGCGGATTAAATTGTTGGAGGTTTTCTCGAAGGACTTTTGGATTTCCTTCATCCGCTTTCTAGGGTTTGGGTGGTGCTTTCGGTTTCTCAGCTCCATTTCTTCATGCTGTTATGAGTTTGTTTTCTGGCGAATAGTCTTGTTAGCCTGAGCCGCATATTTTCTTGAAGGTTTTCTGCATTCGCAGTATTGATGAACCAGCATTGAGGTTGCATTGTGATTTTCCTTGGAGGCTTTGGTCCAATACGTGCGATGGATGCATTCGTCATTCGTAGGGTTGAAGAATTTGCATTGTGGTCTACATGCATTTCTTCAGGTATGTTCGGATTTTCTCTGTTATTTCTGCTTTTTCTCCTTCTAGCGAGCTGTGAATCTAGCTCTAGGGAGTAGGGTATAAAGCTTGTATAGCTTGTCTCAGGTACTGGACTTTTCTGGTGTTTTTTTGGTTGATGGAATTGGTTGTTTGCTTGATAGCAGTGTTTAGCTGTGTTTGATTACTCTGGCTGAGGCTGATTCTAAAGTTTCGGATTGAGTAACGGGTGACTGGTTTTATGCTTTGATCATGTATTCTTTGTGGTGAAGGCTCGGTCTTTCGCGCTCTGTTTGCGATACACTTACAAGGGTTTATGGCTGGGTGGGTTTATTCACTTTTTGAAATATGTCCCAAAGCATAAACCACTCAATAAGAATTTTTCTAGGGTCTTCGCATTTCTTCTTTAAAATTTTGGTCTATGGAATGTGTTAGGGTATTGGTGAGGAGGTGATTATTGTGGCAATTTATTGATCCTCTGGTATGTTTTTTGGCCGTTGAGTTGGCCCTCCTCGACATTGGTGAATTCAGTGTTATGTTTGCATGTGCTGCGACTTGTCAGCTGGTATTTCTCCACTTTAATGTATTGCCATCGCTTGGCGAATGCTTGGTCTTTCTTGCTCTGTTTATGTAGCACTTACAGGGGTTATTGGCTGGGTGGGTTTTAATAAACCTTTTTGCATTCTGTCACTAGTGGCGGTTTCATCCTGTCCTCGGGTGTTGTTTTGTTTTTATTGGACAGTCTTCTTGGTTGGGGATCTGCTAGATTACCTTTGTTATGTCGCTTCGGGCAACGAAATCCTTGGCCCGTACTCCGCCAGGACATCTGAAAGTGATTAAACAGGATTTTGGCAAGGAGATTCAGGTCACTGCGACCTATCAACCTACTCCTTTTAAGCTGGGAGATCTGGGGCCTGCCCTTGACCAGGTGGATAAGGTAACTTCTACCATGGACTGTCTGGATGGCGGAAGCTTAGGTGGGCGTTCTAATATGTCTCGTTTGAAATCACTCTATCCTTGTCCTGTTGTTTCAGCTCCCGTGGGACATTTGTCTGTTTCCGGGATGGGATTTGGTGAGGATAAACGCTCTGTGGTTTATTCTCCGGGGAAATTTATGGGAGATAGGGACCTCCCTGTTTTGGATTCTCAGCTCGAGGAACGTTCGGAAAATAATTTCCAGACTTCCATCTGTTTGGAGAGTCGCGGTCAAGCCTCGCCTGATCTTCAGTCGTTTGGGCCATGTAGCTTGGAAGGGATTATGCCTTCTTCTCTAAGAATGGGTCTTCCCTTGGATCCTTTGGTGAACAGTGAAAAGGATGCATGTGAGCATATTTCTGGTTATCAGACTGACAAGCCTTGTTTACCTTTTATTCTTTAGGTAGATGGGATGGTTCAAGAGGTTAGTAAAGGCATGAATGCAGAGCTGGGAATTTCTCCTATTCCTGATGCGAATTATGAATCTCACCAGTGTTTGGACTCTGACAATGATCATGTGCATGCTCCCCTTTTCTTTGGTAGCAATGGTACGTCCAAGAAGAGGATGTCTAAACCAATAAAGAAGATAAATCTTGTTTTAATGACTTTGGGGGAAGATGTGCTTTTAAATGACATTGTTCTCACCAATGCTTTGACTTTGGTTGGGAGGTTTGGAAGGCGTAATTATAATTATGAATCTCTTCATGGGTGGGCTGTTAGGGCTTGGAATGAGATTCTCAGTACTATTCCTGAGACTTATATGCTTCCAAGGGGCTGGATTGCATTTAAATTTTCTTCAATGGATGATGCTGATAGGATTCTAGCTGGTGTCTGGAAATGGGATAATGCTGGTCTTCTTATCAAGAGGTGGACTCCTTTATTTGATCCACGAAAGGAAAGGTATGACTAAGTTCCTATTTGGGTCAAACTCCCAAATTTACCTTTTGAATTCTGGTCTGCAGATTTCTTCAGACATGTTGGGAATACCTTGGGAACCCATTTGGAAACTGATTTTTCTTATTTACAATCTAGGGTTTGTTGCATAGGCCGGGTACTTATCCTGTTAGATTTTCGTTTGGGTTTACCTGCTGAACTGGTCATTAAAAAAGGTAATAGAGATTTCTCTCAGCCATTGGATTACTTGGGACTTCCCTTTAGATGTTTTAGATGTCATGGGTTTGGACATCTGGCTAATGATTGCTCTCTATCATTCAAAAAACATTCTTCTTCAAAAATTTGGAGAGTCAAAAAAGGGAATCAGTCTTCTGCTAAGGCTGGGAAGTCTGTGAATGAAAACTTGGATATTTGGAAAGTCAAATCAGAAGGGATTCAATCTATTGCTAAGGTTGGAAAATCTATGGATGAGAATCTGGATACTCAATCTATGGATGAGAATCTGGATACTCAAGCTATTTCTCTTGGTTTTGAACCATTAGCCAAACTTAAACAGATAAGTATTTCAAATTCTATGGATGATAATATTCCATTTCTGAATCTATCTTCTGAGACCTTACTTTCATCAGCTCCGAATTTATCTTTGAAGGATCTTGGGTTTGTATCTCCATGTAAGGCTATTGTTAGCAAGGGGTATTTTCTTCGTTCGTGCACAAAATCTGTTCAGGAAACTTCTCGGCCTGTCAAGGATAAACCTGGGAATTTTGAAGTAGAGGAGGGTTTGATTGGGGATGGAATTGATTTATATCCTGATATGAGAGGTGTTGGGGCGCTTAGATATTTTTCCCTTAACAATGTTCCTTCATGATCCTTATGTCCTTAAATGTTAGGGGTTTGGCTAGTCTTCCCAAGAAACTAGCAGTTAAGAGACTTATTGATTTACATACTGTTGATGTTATTTTTATTCAAGAAACTATGATTGACGGGTGTGTGTTGGTTCAAGATTTGGAACTTTTGATTCCTGGATGGCAGTTCATTTCGGTGGATGCTATGGGCAGATCGGGTGGCCTTATTTTAGGATGGAAGTCTTGCAATTTTCTTTTTCTTAATGCTTGGGCAATTAAATCAGGGTTGTGTGCTGTTTTATTTTCTTATGATTTACATAAGGAAATATCCTTTGTTAATCTTTATGCGCCCTATCTGGATAGGGAATCTTTCTGGAATAACTTGATCAAGTCGGAATGTCTCATGTCTCCTTATTTAGTTTTTGGAGGCGATCTTAATTTCTCCTTGGGCCTCTCTGAAATTTGGGGTATTCATGCTCAAGTGGATCCATTAACTAATTTTTTCCATAACCTGTTGGAGAGATTGGGGCTTATTGATATCAATCCCTTGGTAGCTATTCCCACCTGGAGTAATCGCAGAGCTAGTGTTGAGGGTATTTGTAAAAGATTGGATCGTCTTTTAGTCTCGGCTGATTTCCTAGATTGTGATTTCCTTCTTAAACAATGGATTGGGTGTGGAGGTGTATCTGATCATCAACCTGTTTTCTTGCAAATCTCTTCTCAGACTTCTAAGGCCCATAGTCCTTTCAAGTTTAATGCAGGTTGGTTGGATCATAACGATTTGGTTGAAGCCTTAAAATATTCTTGGGTTCCTTTTGATGATCGGTCTGCTTTATCTCCTGATGCACAATTTAGTGTGAATCTTAAGCGCATTAAAGCAATCTCTACTAAGTGGGCTCTGAATAAAAAAGCTCAGAACATAAAAGATCTGGTAGACATTGAATTTGAGCTAAAAAGATTTCATGATTGTCATTCTTCTGGTATTTTATCAGTTGTTGATAAAGATTTTTTGATTAAGATTGAATCTCGTAAGAATGCTATTCTTCTTTTTCGAGAAAAGGAGGCTCGCCAGAAAAGTAGGGTTTTATGGTTGCGTTGTGGAGATGATAATACTCCTTTCTTTCACAAATTTGCCGCTCATAGGAAATGCCGCAACTCTATTTGGAAACTTTTTGATGATTCTGGAAACCTTGTGGAAGGATCTGAGGCTTTAGCCGAGGCTGGGATACAGCATTTTGAAAGCCTTTTTAAAGAAGAAGCTGATCTCCATCTTCCAGAAATTGTTCAAAGTGCTGGTCACTTCCCAACTTCTGTTTCTGAGGATGAAAATGCTGAGCTTATGTAGGCTATTACTCTTAAAGATATCATGCATATCTTATCCATCAGCAAAAATGATAAGAGTCCTGGTCCGGATGGTATTCCTGTTGAGGTGTATAGATGCCTGTTTGATGTTTTGGGTGAAGACCTCTTAAGAGTTATTGAATTGTCCAGGTTAAGTGGCAAGATCCCAGGTGTTTTTAACTCTACCTTTCTTGCTCTTATTCCTAAGGTTGATAGCCCCTCATCTTTTGAGGATTTTAGGCCCATATCTCTGTGTAATTTTGTATACAAAATCATTGGTAAGATTATCTCGATCAGAATCAAAAAGGTTTTGAGCAGATATATTTCTGGTGAACAGTTTGGATTTTTGCCGGGAAGACAGATTCATGATGCGGTAGGTGTCATTCAGGAGGGTATGCATTCTATGCATGTTAAATCCTTAAAAGCTGTTATGATTAAGATCGATCTATCTAAAGCATATGATCATGTCAGCTGGGTTTATCTTCGGGTTATTCTCTCTAAAATGGGTTTCGCTGGGAATTTTATTGCGTGGGTTATGAGCAGTCTATCATCTGTTTCTTTCTCTCTGCTCATCAATGGTGTTGCTACTAATTTTTTCAAATTTGGTAGGGGACTCAGATAGGGGTGTCCTTTGGCACCACTTCTGTTTCTGATTGTGGTTGAAGGCCTAGGGAGGGCTATTCTTCATGCTACAGTCAGTAAAACTTATCATGGTTTATCTTTTGGTAATGAAATTGTATTAACTCATGTTCTCTTTGTGGATGACATTGTCATGGTTAATGATGCTTCTGAACAATCTCTCTCTACTCTCTATGAGATTTTAATGCATTTCTGTAAGGCATCTGGGATGCAAATTAACAATAATAAATCTTCATTATACTTCTCCTGTTTGGAAGATTCTGAGGTTATTTCATTACAGAACATCTTCAGTTTTCCTGTTGCTAGAATTGAAACTGGCATGAAGTACCTTGGGTTTAAACTTAAACCTTGCAGATATCTTATTAGGGATTGGGATTGGTTGATTATTAAAGTTGAACAAAGGATTCAGAATTGGAGTTTCCGTTGGTTGTCCAAAGGAGGAAAACTGATATTGATTAAAGCTGTCTTAGAGGCCATTCCAGTCTATTGGATGCATTTTTGGGTTCCTATGGGTGTCATTGACAAAATCAAAAAGCTTTGCTTTAATTTTCTTTGGGCTGGTAAACATAACTCTTCTGGTTTACCCTGGATTTCTTGGAAGTCTCTTGCTTTACCTAAATCTATGGGTGGATGGGGACTTAAGGTCCCTGTTTTATTTTCCAAGGCTCTTGCAGCAAAAAAGGTTTGGGATATCATTCTTGGTTCGGGTTTATGGGTTAAGATAGCTTCTCAGAAATATATTTATCCAATGAATAATCTGGAATGGATAAGATCCTCTATTAAAAAGAAAAAGAACATTTCAATCTGCTGGAAAGCTGTCCTTTGGGCATTTGATCTTATTGGGAACTTTCTGGTTTGGAAGATTGGTTCTGGCAAAGCTGTCCGTATTGGTTTAGATCCGTGGGTTGGATGTAAATGGAGACATGCTCTTCCTCTTCCTATGTTAGATAGATTACATTTGGTTGGTTATCATCTTCTCTCTGATATTGGAATTCATGGTATGTCTGTTTTGATGTCACAAGAATGGTTATCTGCAGACTCCCTGGGCTTTCATGACCCACTTGAGATTGCTGCTTGGAATGGATATATTGCCATTCTCAAGTCTAGCCATGTTAGACTTTCTAATGCAGATGATTGTCTTATCTGGAACTTATCCAAAACGGGTGAGTATTCTCCTAAAGTGGGATATGCTGAACTTATTAATAGAGAAGTAGAATTGTGCTGGTGGTGGAAGGTCTTATGGAAGATGAAATGTCCACTAAAAACCAAAATTTTTAGCTGGTTTCTCCTCTCCGGTAAAGCATTGACCTGGGATGTTCTCTGTCTGAGAGGTAGAGAAGGTCTTGGTAGATGTTTCCTATGCAAACAGAACTGTGAAACCAATTTTCATATTGCAGTGGAATGCCCTTTTAGTCAATCTGTTTGGTCACTTATTGAAGATCATCTGCATCTTAATAATCTTTGGAATGGTGATTCCCTGTCTGCATGTTTTAAAAACTGGTGTATTTTATCAGATGTGCAACTTATCAAATCCTTACCTATCATTGTACTCTGGTTTTTATGGAAAGCAAGAAATCGATCTTGTTTTGAGGATCTTGACTCAACTCCTGCACAGATATCAAGCTACAGCCTGGGTATGTTAAAGAATTTACCTCAATCTTTATCTGTGGTATCTATCAGATCAATTTTTGTGGAAGAAATTGATCAATCTTATGCATGGGGTTACTTTGATGGATCTGCAGCTGGGGATCCAATGATTTGTGGGGCAGGAGGTATCTTTTTCATATCTGATATGCATCATATTACTTTTAAAGCAGGTTTAGGCTTGGGTACTAATAATTTTGCAGAATTATATGCACTTAAGCTTCTTCTTAGGCTGGCTAGGACGCTTAATTTGGATAAAATTCAAATTTTTGGGGATTCATAGTTGGTTATTAATTGGGCATCTGGTAAATACCGATTACAAAATCTTGAACTAGCCATGATTCTTCAAGATGTTCACTATTTAGTTGACAGCCTTGATTATGTGTCTTTCAAACACATTTATAGGGAAAGAAACTTCAAAGCGGATTCTTTGGCTAAAGCAGGTGGCAGCGTACTTAAAGATTTTTGGAGTACTTGTGAACAGAGAGGGGCAGAAATTATAGAAACTTTTCAGGTTTTCTAATAGGTTGCTGGTGCTGTTCTTTCTTTGCAGTTTGTTGTCATGATGGTGGCAATTTGCATTTTGATATTTGGACAGTTTGTCGGTTTCTTTTGGAGATTTATATGCTTGGGCATTTCTTGATTATATGATACTGCTCTACACTTGACATGATGCCTTGGTTGATATTAATATGCATCTTTGCATTTTTGGTGATCACAAGCAACATTCTTAGCGCTGGACTTGCGGGCTGTTTTGGCCTCTTTTATTTTGGTAACTGAATGGATATGGATATGTTTTCTTCTTTTGATGGCCTGGACTTGGCCAATTTACTAGTTACTGATTTTTTAATCAACTATTGACTTTTTATACTCTTTTGAGGCTTCCTCAACATGCTTGTTCTGCTCTGGTCTTTTGCTTTTGATCACCTGGCACAGTTGATCTGACCTGATATAATCAGGAATGATGAAAAAAGTCTGCTAAGATCAGACTTTTTTTGTTGCATGGATATTGATTTTTTTCTGCTGACAAGTTTATGGTGAACATTATGATCTTGATGAGTATGTAATGACAACTTTACAGTTGGATCAATTTGGATTTGGATTTTGGATATTGTGCTCTTTCTGAAGCAAATATTTTTTGTAAATGACAACATCTTTGTTGTATTTTGTATAATGGACCTTGAGGACCATCTACTGAATATGAATAAAATTATTTACGATTTTTTACAGATGAGTGTAATTTTTTTTCAACGTGATATCATTTAATGCATACCAACACTGCACAATATCTAGCAATATGCTTTGCCACATGTTTTGTTTCATAATTTAACGATTATAGTCATAGGTGCAGTGTTTATGAAGCTGAAGTGAATATAATAATTATATAAATGTATGATTGCATTTTAAGGTGTAATTTATAAGATTCTAAGTATGGAAAGGATAATATTATAAAGTGTAAATCTATTTTATAAAACTTAATAAATTTAATTATTTCTAAATTTTAAATTTTAAATTCAAACTATTATTTTTTATTTTAAATTGACAGCACTTCGTAATTCTCATTGGACAAATAATTGGAAAAGATGTTATGAGGCCCATGGAGTTTAGAGTTCCTAGTCTTAAAATTGTTGTGGCTACCAAAATGGATGATGAATAAATAGGACCAATCATCCTTGCACTTTGTGACACCTACGGTCATTATTCAAATCATTGTCCTCAACTACCTCACTTTTGGGCTACCCTTTAAATGGTTCGTCATGTTTAGCATATATATCATTTTAATAAAAATAAAAATAAACACACATACACATAATTTTAATAAAAATAAAAATAAACACATACACATAATTTTAATAAAAATAAACATATATATCCATAATGTATATAATTTTTTTCAAGGTTAACACAATTTTAGTAAAAATAAACATATATATCCATAATGTATATAATTTTTTCAATTTAGATATTTACGAGTATAGCTCTATCTAAAAGGGATTTATGAAGCATCCAGAGGGACCAAATTTTTCAAGGTGTAAACTTATTTTTACCGTGAAAATGTGTAATTAAATGTTTATGGTTTTAGTTTATTTAAGTTCACACATCTTTCCGCGACTTAACTGTAAAATGCACCTCTTAGATGCAATAAATTTTTCATAACTAAAATATATACTGAATGTAGATTATTTTAACTTTGAACATTTGGATGAATCAAAATTTTGAAGTTTCACATTTTTACTTTAAAACTTCTAATTTTTTTAACATTTCTTAAAAAGTTAATGATTACAAAATGTTTGAACATGTTGCATACAACGGTACAAGAGGATTTCGTATATGGAGGATTCTTATCCATGAAGAGAGAACAAAGCTCTTCCTTTCCCTCATTCATTTGGTCAAAAAGATTTTATAAGTATAATTATTACTTGTAATTGTATTAAAGAGGTATTATTTTATAATACATAAGAAGAGATAGTATAATTATTATTTGTAATTGTATTAAAGAGGTATATTTTATAATACATAAGAAAAGATAGTGTAAGTCTTTTTTGGTTATTTTAGAGCTATAACTTATATTTTATAAAAATAATAAAACTTTGTAAAAATAACATGTCAACTCAATTTAGATTTAAAATATTTTGTAGAACCATAAAACTACAAATAAAAACCATAAAAATTCGTTCACATTTCTATCCCATTTCCACTCTGCTCTGACCATTCTGCTTTCTGCGGAACATTCGATTTTCATGGCGAATAATATGCACCCATCGTATGTCGACGTCGAGACGCGTACGGCGTCGAGACGCGTAATGAAAGTGTACGTTCTAAAAGTGATTTGTTAGAACTTACCCATCCAATTTTAAGAAGAGTAGGGCCTTAATTCTCCACACACCTTCGCATGTGTTGCACTCCCATGGATGAGAGCTTCGATTCTCCACAAATGTTTTGAATCGTCCCAATCGTCTAGTCCTTCAAATCAGATTAGGTCTTCTTAGAGTAAATTATTAGGTACGCGTTCGTTATCTTACAAAGCAGCGATTTCATGCATTAAATTCGGTGTGGGAGTCGTGATATATTAATTTAATAAACTTGTTTAAATTTAAGTTAAAGGTATACATAACGAAATGTGTAAACGTTATATATGATTAATTATTTTAATATTGTATTTTCATGTTTTTATACCTTGTTTGAAATATATTTTTTATTTAAAAACCAGTATAGATCTATCTTAACTATGGCTCTACTAAGCATGCAGAGAGGGATCAAATTCTCTTCAGGTGTAAACCCTTTTTAATTTACAAAAATGTCTAATAAGTATTCCTACTTGGAAGGGACATGACCAACTTGGTTAAGTAATTTCAAAAGAGGGTAGTGATAAAGCAAGAGCTCTGCGATGGGTCTGGGTCTGCGAGAGGCTCTGTGATGGCCGATGGTCAGGGTTTCCTCCCTTTCTTGTTCTGCTCTGCCTTCATTCGTTTTGCTAATGTTACCATTAGGAAAGCTAAGGGGAAGAGGGTGACTCGACCACTTACACCGGAATCTCCTCCGTATTATCCTCTGTCTGTCCGTTTAGCGGAAGCTGATAAGGATCAGTCATCTCGGGGCCTTAGAGCGAGTTCCCCTTCACTCGATTTGTCTTAATGATCATACTCTCTCTTAACATCTGTGGCCTTGGAGGCAGGCCCAAAACCCTCGGCCTTCGTTCCCTTTTCGAGACTCTTCAACCGGACCTCATCCTCCTCCAGGAGACGATGTGCAGCGATTTGCCAGCTCTTTTTACCGTTTCTAAATTCCTTCCTTCTTGGGAATATTGTGCTGTGAGTGCTAGGGGTCTCTCGGGAGGGCTTCTCTCAGCATGGAATCCTCGTACTGTTAAATGCAAGGCATACCACACTTATGCAGGCATCTTACTCCAAGCACATGTCAAGGGTTTATCATTTCCTTTACATATCCTGAATGTCTATGGCCCTTATAAGAACCGTATCCCGTTCTGGGACAATATACACAGTGGTGGTCTCCTTAATCTCCCTAACCTTGTATTGGCGGGAGATCTTAATTTCACTCTTTATCCCTCGGAGGTATGGGGCTGTAGGGCTTCTCTTGATCCTCACTCTGATTATTTCCTTGCTCTTTTAAATTCTGCCGGTCTAGTTGATGTTGCCCCTTCCTCGATTGGGCCCACCTGGCGCAATGGGCGATCCGGAGAGGATGGTATATGTAAACGTCTTGACAGATATTTGATCTCCAATGACTTACTGCCACATCTTGGGACCTATAGGACTTGGATTCACCGGTCACTCATTTCTGACCATTTTCCTATTCTACTGGAGTGGAATCATCCAAAGGGTCCCTTTAATTATCCATTTAAGTTTAATAGATCCTGGTTGGAAAATCCTGATTTTACTGATTGGTTCCTTCATTGGTGGTCGCACTCATCTGAACTTGATCACTCTTTTGGCATCGAGGATCTTTGTTTTACCCTTAGGAACCTCAAATCCGATGCTAAGTCTTGGATGAAAGATAAATCTGCCTGTCTTGCTCAGACCTCCCTGCGACTGGATCGAGACATTGAATCCATTCTGTCCTTTGGCATTCTCTCTAAAGAACAGATTGACCACCTTTCTCGTCTCAATGCTGAAAGATTAAGTATATTGGACCATTTCCAGCTTACATGGAAACTCAAAAGCAGGCTGAAATGGGCTCTCCAGGGGGACTCAAATACAAAAAAATTTCATACATTCGCCTCTGGCAGAAGAACACATAATATGATTTGGTCCCTGGAAGATGAGGAGGGTAATGTTTATGAGGATGATGGACCTTTAAAGGAACTTGGTAAATCCTTCTTTGAAAAGATCTTTAAAGATGAAGGTAATACTAGTCTGGAACACCAACTCAAAGTTATCTCACTTTTCCCCAGGATGGTTCAGCCTGATAAGTCCTCATGTCTTACTTCCCGGGTTACTTTAAATGAACTAGAATCTGCTCTCAAATCCTTCAATAAAGACCGTAGTCTGGGACCAGATGGGTGGCCGGTAGAGTTTTATCTGCACTTTTTTAATCTCCTTGGTCCCACTCTTGTTCAGATGGTGGATTATACCAGGACCTCAGGTTACATTCCCTCATCCCTGAATTCCACCTTTATTACACTCATCCCCAAGAAAGACAAACCCCGTACATTTGCAGATTTCAAACCCATCTCCTTATGTAACCTGCTATATAAGCTCATTGCTAAAGTTATTGCTGGCAAGCTCAAACCCTTTCTGGATTCAGGCATTTCTCAAGAACAGTTTGGCTTTCTTAAAGACAGACAGATAACTGAGCCAATTGGTATTGTTCAGGAAGTTCTCCACTCAGTTAAAATCAAGAATTCATGTGCCTTTGTGCTTAAACTGGATCTTTCCAAGGCTTTTGACCGTGTTGACTGGACTTATATCAGACTTATCCTGATCCAAATTGGTGTCCCCCTTCTTACGGTCAACTGGATTATGAGCTGTATTACCACGGTCAACTTTGCTGTTTTGGTCAATGGTACTCCCTCCAGCTTCTTCACTGCATCCAGGGGTATCAGACAAGGCTGCCCTTTATCCCCGTTGTTGTTCATTCTTGTCATTGAAGGGCTTAGTATGATGATCAAGGATGCCAGGAATAATGCTCTCATCAGGGGTATTAAGTTCTCGCCTTCCCTTACCCTTACACATCTTTTATTCGTTGATGATGTTATTCTTATGGGTTCAGGTACCATCCGGGACTGGTTGGCCTTTGAGTCTCTTCTTGACTGCTTTTGCAAAGCATCAGGCATGTGTATTAATGCTGATAAATCTTGTCTACTCTTCCACAATTTTAGTGATGCCTGTTTGCTTGACTTCAAGGTAGCCATGCCATATAATATTCTCCCTCTTCAGTCAGGTATTACTTATTTGGGATATCAATTGAAGCCTTTGAGTTACCGAGTTGCTGATTGGACCTGGCTGCTGAATAAATTTGAAAAGAAAATCAAACATTGGGCATTTAGATATCTGTCTCTTGGAGGGAGACTTGTTCTGGTTAATTCTGTACTTGCAAGCATTCCTGTGTATTGGATGGGCTTAGCTCCCATACCCTACTCCATTCTCCAGAAGCTCAGAAAACTGATGTTTAACTTTTTATGGGGATCGACTGATTCATCTTTCAAGTTCCATCTATCTAATTGGAATGATCTCTCCCGTCCTAAATCTCATGGGGGATGGGGTATTAAAGATCTTACCTGTTTCAATAAAGCGTTGCGGTTGAATGTCTTTTGGAAAGCTCTACATTCCAAAGGTCTCTGGTTCCAGGTTCTTCAGGAAAAATATTTAAATGGTAAATCAGTTATTGACTGGATCAGATCTAAAACCTTCTGTACACGCAATGTATCTCTTTTTTGGCGTGGTTTTCTTCAAGTATTACCATGGATGGGTAAGCATTTGTCGTGGTTGGTTGGAAATGGTGAGTGCATTCATTTGGGATTAGACCCTTTTGTTGGATCGGGATCTTCATATGCATTTATGGATGCTCTGAGAACGTATTTGGCCGATTTGGATATATGCACATTGGCACAAGCACACAATCTTTGCTCCATTGAACCACAATACTGGTACTCGGCCACAGACCTTGATCTCGGTGGCTCCTATGCATTGATGTGGAATGATTTTATTCGGGAACTATCGGCTTCAGGCATTCGTCTGACTGACAGCCCAGATAAGTTGGTGTGGACATTCAATAAAAACAGTATTGATATTACAGCGAAAGAGGCATACAATTGTATCTATCAGTCATCGATGGTTAGGGACAATATGGTGGGATGCCCTCCAGTATGGCACAAGTCTCTTGCACTTAAGATATCCTGTTTTATATGGCTTGCACTTCATAATAGAATACTCACGTGGGATAATCTTCAGCGCAGAGGGCTCTCGGGTCCTGGTATATGTTCACTCTGTTACTCAAATGTGGAAATAGTTGATCATTTATTCTCTTTCTGCTGGGTGTGGAAAATGGTTGCTGGGTACGTTCTTGACTATTTCAACATTAAGGCACAAATCGCAGATATTTCCTTTGTTGATTTGGTCTATGGCTGGGCTGGCTCTACTCCACAGAGCTCCCCTTATTACTTACTGCTATTTAAAATGATATGGGTGTTCTGGAAAGCCCGTAATCTGGTGATTTTTGAAGGGAAGTGCAGGGATATTCACAGTATCATCCAACAAATTCCGCGTTCTGCTCTTTCTCCAAAGCAGGGGACTGTTACTAAAATTAAGCACAGCAGGAACATTGGACTTCCCCCTGTTAAAATCCTTCCCTGTGGTTTTATGGATGGAGCATCAAAGAACTTGATTGCTGGTGCAGGTATTGTCATTTTCATCAGTGACTCCCACTTTCTGGAATTCTCATTAGGAGTTGGACATGGCACTAATACCAAGGCAGAGCTGCTCAGTCTCTGGGCACTCTTGCACCTTTCCCATATGATGGGGATTCCTCTTGCACAAGTATTTGGTGATTCTCAGATAATTATCAATTGGGCAAAGGGATCGACTGCTCTCTCCCCACCTGAACTTGTTCATTGGTGTAGGGAGACTAAAAAGCTAGCCTCTAGCTTCCAGGAACTGTCATTCACTCACATATATCGAGAGCAAAACGATATTGCTGACCGTCTTTCTAAAAAGGCACTTTCATTGCCCCAAGGAAAGGGCTGCATTATGGAATATGTTGAGAATCTCCTGGTTTATTCTGATTATATTCAGCTCTTTTGAGCTTGTCTTTGAGGTATTTCACACATGCTTCGCATGTAATGTTCTGGTATTAAGGGACTTCCCCTGATTTTGTAGCTGTATCCTACATGAAAGTGCATCTCTTTAGATCGCTGCTCAGAGTATTATTGGCTCTCGATCGATGTGACTGAACTGACAGTCCTATTATCATGATGAGTCAGTTTTCTGATGGGTTTCTCATTGATATTACGTGCCATTCCTCCTGATGTTTCCTTGGGTGGTAGTCACGGAAATTCTGGGATGATGTATGTTATAATGTCTTTTGATTCAATTGAATAACAAAGACAGGTTTTTTCTTCTTGAAAAAAAAAATTTCAAAAGAGGGTAAATACCACTAGAAGAATGAGCTTAGTAACATTAATAATCATATAATCAATTAGTTTTCCAAAAATTACTTTACTTTTCTATCTTTAAAACTAATAATGAATATTAAGAGTAGTTAATGAGTAAAATAATCCATATAAAATTTTAAAATCTAAATTTCGAGAATAAATTGGAATTTGAAAACATTTTACCATCAAATGAAGATTTTAAACATTTATCCAACTGTTTTTGAGAAATGGCTTGTTTTTCTAATATAACTAAAAATGAACATTTACATGTTAGGGTTAAAGGCACATTTACATTTACTGTTAGGAATGAGAAATGATGTAAGTGGTTTAAGGCACATGGTTTTAGTGACCAGTGGTTTCTTGCTAGTTTTATTTAAGGAGTTTTCTAAGGTAAATCTAGTGTTGGTATTGTAATCAGTATTATTTTGTAATTTAATTTCTATCACATATTTAATTCCTAACATTGTGCATGCTTAGGTTTATTTTAAATTTAATTTTGATCTATAATTACATAAATGTGTTTTAGAATTTAGGGACTTTAAAATTAAATTTTATATGTTCTTGTTTTATAATTTTCTTTTTACTATTCAAGTCAATTGAATTTTACTACTAATATTTTATTACTTAGTTTGTAAGATTGTGAGTATTGCCCTAATATGGATGTATATTTATATGAGTTTCATATTCTTTATTTTTTATTTTTTTAATTATAAGCTAACATGTTATAAGTTTTTTATTTCTTACTTCTCATTATTATTATTTTTATGGAGCCAACATGTGCCACATCACCGTTACACACGGGACACATCTCCCCATTTGAGCTATAGAAAGCGCCTCTCGACGCAAAAATAGAATTTTAGTAAGTTTTTTTTAGGATAATAATGCTATTGTTTTAACTTTTTAAATAAAATTATTAACTCGATATTAATTTTAAGTTATGATTAACTTTTTAATTTAAAATAATTGAAAACATTCTAAATATGATTTTGGTTAAGAATCGACATTAGAAGTTTATGGCATCTTGTGGAGAGTCTCTAGTATGTAAGAGATTAATGTCTACTTTTGGTAGTATTTTGGGTTCGATGACTACTCCATATAGATATCAGTGGCCACCCACCTATTCCATGAGTTGAAGACAATTTTTCTAGTTTGACAGTTTTTATAGACTTTCGTGTCCAAAATGTTTGGGGTCGTTTTGATGCTCTAAATGATATTTTTTGGTGATTTCATAGTCTAATTTTTGTTGAAGGCACGATTGGATGAGTGAAATGTATATTTCTTGGCTAGGCCTTTCCAATGAGCTCTTGAACGCTCTAAGCGAAGATCATATGCAAAAGTCACACCCTAGAGATGTTGACACCTCAACTAACAACCTCGGGCCCTGCAAACGTTTTTACGATTCATCCCCTAGGTTTAGGTTTTTTTTCTCAGCTTATGGTAAAAGATCCCTTCGACCTCCTTTTGTAATCATCTTGTGGAAAATGAGCATATCCACCACATCTCTTCTCATAGATAAAGATATCACCATTCTAGTTGCTTATTTTATAGCCTTTTATATTTTATTGAGTGAACAGAATTTGAGTTTACCCTATCACGGTGTTTCGTGCATTATATTTGTGTATATGGTTCTATATATGATCTTTTGTTTCGTTCGCACATAAATATGGATCATTAAAATTGTTCGACATTGTCATTCTTCTTTTTTCATAATCATTGTCATTTCCATTGAAATTATATTCATTGTCATACACAATAATAATAATAATAATAATAATAATAATAATCTAATTTTAAGGTCACCAGCAAGCAAGACACCAATTTGGTTTATGAGGCCCCTTTGTTTGTGGGACAAGGGACCCCCTCTAAGAAGAAACACACGCTCTTACCCATAAGGCCAATAAACTTCTTTAAAATATTTTTTATAAATACTATGTAATAATATGTAGGCGTGGGCTAGCTATGGAGCAAACCTCCCTCCATCGGACGGAGGAGGAGCAAAGTCAACGTTGACTTTGCTCCTCCTCCGTCCGATGGAGGGAGGTTTTCTCCATAGCTAGCTTATTCCATAATATGTATAGCATATTTATTGAATATATGCGTTGATGAAATTATTAGATAATAAAACCATTAAGTGTCCATTATTATTAATACATGCACGAGGGACGTGTACATTATCTACTAACAAATATCATACTAAATATCTAAAAGTATATGCTTTTTTTGAGATTATGATTTAGTTGTTATCTCGATAATAACCATTGTAATTTATGGAGTCAGTGTTATGGAGATAATTTTTCGACTCAATTTTTTTGTTTGTTGTTTAGTGTATTTAAAAATAGGGATACACTCAAGGAAATTAAGAATCTCTTGTCAAAGTTGGTTGTTTGGGTTGTTTTTGACAACAAATGTTTGTTGTTTTGTATGTCTTAAGTCAAACTATTAGATAGTTGTATAGAATAGACTTACATAGACTAGATTGTTGGTTTTAATGTTGTTATTGACAATATTGCATTAGGTCACCCTTTAGCATTGTTGTTTTGTATGTCTTAAGTCAAACTATTAAAGAGTTATATAGAATAGACTTACTTAGACTAGATTATTGGTTTTAATGTTGTTATTGACAATATTGCATTAGGTCACCCTTTAGCATTGTTGTTTTGTATGTCTTAAGTCAAACTATTAAAGAGTTATATAGAATAGACTTACATAGACTAGATTGTTGGTTTTAATGTTGTTATTGACAATATTGCATTAGGTCACCCTTTAGCATAGTCAAGAACTACAACTAGTTTCTTAAATGGAATATTGTAGTTTTCTTAGCATTCTATACACGTGCTTCATTGCATCTTACCCTTTCTTATGTCTACCATCATAGACTTCTTGGCAATTGCTTCTAGTTTCAAATTGTCACTTGTTCCCATTATCAGTATAAACATTTTTGGATATGGATTTTTGTGTGGCATAGTTCTTGTCATCATTCTTATCTATAGAAGTACAAAAGTTTGTAGGTCAATCGCTAGTGAAGCAATTTGTCATTTACTCATTGTTTACCATAGTTGAGCACTGCAACTATTTTCTTAAATGGTTTCATTAGAAACTTAGGTCGGTCACTTCTACCCTATATAAAGATACTTTTCACATCCATACTCTCTTGTTTTCTTTGACACTTAAAAGAATTGGTCGATAGGTTGAATTTGTTGATTTTCACATTTTAGCATAGGATGAATTAGCTAGCCACACCATGAAAAATTAATATATTTTAAAATAGTTCACTTTAGGTTCCCCAGGTTTGTATCTATATTCAAGTAACATTACATTCACGGTGGAGAATTCGTGCAATGTTTGTCTGTGTATCCATTCGAGATAAATCCATATCGTCTTATGTTCCTTTCCATCACCAATAAGACAACAAATATGGATTGAGAATGTCCAATATAACCAATTTTAAATATGGTGCAGGTTATGCATTGGCTAGTTTTCTAGCAATGTCATCGCGTCCTTCCCATCTCAATGCATGTGACATACTTTAAAATTACCAAATTAGATTGTCTATGCTATTGAACTTCTTGTTGTTATAATTATTGCATCCACTTTGAGGAATATATCTCACCTACAAATGAATTAAGATCAACCTTTCTTGTTATCTTGAATGGTCCTTGAGTTTCTTGTGTTTTCCTTTGAGTCTTCTTTGGTTACTCTATATTTAATAGTTTTATGCTTGGATTAGCTTCTACAAGAATTTGACACAAGTGAATATTCAAAATAGTTTACCCAATGTTCAGTCTTGTTTGTCTCTATATTATCAACCATTTTGTAGATTTGATTTGGTTTTGTCCTTCTTATATTACAAAATTTAGGGTTTAAGGAACCAAGTATGCAGCTTCATGAAACTTTGTTTGTCTAGCAAGCATTCATGAATAAATCCCCTCCTTAAGGCAAAATACTACAGTTCGGTAGCAGTGTCAGCTTCATGTCAAATGAATAATAACAATGTACAAAAAAAAATGACCATTTCTGAAATATATTGTCTTATTTTTAACAAATTTATGCTAATTTAGGAATACAAATGCAAGCAAACATACACACAAACAAAGGAAATAAATCTAGTCTAGCTATATTAGTCTAGATTTATTGTAAATTATGCCTTTAGAACCCATAGGTTCTTATATTAGACTTATGAAATATAGTCCATAGCGACAAATGTGCTTGATACACTATGCAAGTTTAGTGTCAACAAATCATGTGGAAAATCATTTATCGTAAGAGTTCAAAGGGTAGAATGTTAATTTAAATATTTTCATCCAAAACAATGGATCTCATATACCCTTGTGTTTGGTGAGGCAATTTTTCATTGGGTCACCCTTTACCATAGTCAAGCGCTACAAATGGTTTCTTAAATGGATAAATCTAGTTTCATTAAAAATCATGTACAAGGTCTTCAATGTATCTTAGCCTTACTTATGTCTTTCATCATATATTTCATGGAAATTCTTTCCAGTTTGCAATTCATGTTTGTTCCATCACCAACCTAAACATTTTTTTCGGTTTGGATTTCCTCCCTGGCATAATACTTTCCATCATTCTTCTGTATAGTAATGCAAAAAGTTCCCGGGGGAATTCTACCATGTTAGAGTTGCCCTCTGATACTCGAAAAATGCACCTTCCAAGTTAAATAGATAATTCTAGTTCCATTAGTAGTATTTTATAGGGCCTACAATACATTCCAAGCTTCTTTAGTGTTCGACCCATCTTTCACATATGTTGTATGTTATTAAAATTGTCACACCAATGATTGTGGGAGATTTTTTATTCCTATCACCATAGGATTCTTCGAACTTCTTTCTAGTTTATTTTTTCCCTTCCTTCGTATCATCTTTTTCAACATTTCTAAGTTTGGATTGTTGACCATGATTTCTCTTCACACCATTTTTAGTAGTATGAAAATTCCTAGGACAATTGCATCCATATATCAGAATAAATAATTATGGAGAATAGATGCTACACAAATAACTCTATATAATAAATTTCAATGGTACATATGGAAATGGAGCTTCGAATGGGAAAACAATATTCCAATCAAACTCCTACCATGTTTCCATTTGTTTCTAATGCACAATTTTCCCTTGTTGGCTCATTGGGCATATTTATTGAAATACTTACTTTGTTGGAAGCTAAGGTTATGCAGTTTCATCACACCTATGGATATTCTAGAGACAATTAGTTGGTTGGATACAATCAAATAAATGGTTGAGTGGATCCCAACTAAGTAGTGAGCTAGTAAATGACCAACTCAGTACTTGACATATTCATGGTTTTTTTTTAAATTCTAGTACACATATCGTATCCCGCACTTTTTCCCTTTTAGTACATTGAGCATATTCATGTAGGTTCTTTCTTGACAATTTCTAATCCAACTTTGGTTACATAATCTTGATATCTAAAGTGAGAATTTTTTTTATTTTGTGGGGACTGCTTTGTAGTTGTTGAGGCTATATAACATCTTCCTCTAAATGGTGTTTTATTCTCTTGTGATGTAGCAAAAAGTTTAGATTGTCCAATTTCTTCATTGCTTCCATATTTCCTTCTTTAATATAATCGCTAAGATGTTCTTTTTATTTAGCTTGGACAAATCAATAAACATTTCCCTAGATTCTTCCTCAAAATGATAAGGCTAATCATATTTAAGAAAATTAGAAAACCAGTTTGTGAATTGAATTCTCACCTTATAATTGCTTATAATCATGCCAATTGTATTGCTAGTTGTAAAACATGTTGTACATTTTGAAGTATGCTAAAAAATTATACTGATTATTCACTTCACATTCTTCTTCATTTTGAGATAATATTTAATGTCTATGTTTATCAAGAGATCTCACGTGGAATCACAAGAGGATTTGAGCCCAAAATCCGACAATAGAATACAACGACATCCGACGTAAAGTACATTTTTGTTGGATCGCAATGATGAAAAATATTATACCTTTTGATTTATTGTATTCATCTTACAGCATCGTCGGTTTTTCAATGAGCCTTCTTTTCGTTTAACCGACAATCGTTCGTCGGATTTGCAACGACAAGTGAAGGAAGATTCATCGGATTTGATATGAATAGTGATCAATCTCTTTGACCCCCAGTGGATCCTTCAAAGTCAGATGACCCACTAGAAGACCTCTTTCTCCTTCTGGAACTACTCTTACCACCTTTTCGTTTTTCTATACAATGCCTAGAGCTCATCCACCTTTGGAAATTCGCCATCAATGAGAAATGAGTGGCCCACCAATCCTAGAGTTCTACCACCCTTAGCTACCATAGGAAAACAACCCCCCCCAACCATACCAATTACATCTAGTGCCATTACCCTACTGCCTTTCCAGATCTTCTCCCTAAACTTTTCCATCCCCTTTGTAATGCATTTTGTTTCTTGGAGGAAAATGATATCCAATATCTCTTGCCTAACCTTTCTAGCTAAATTTTTCCACTTCCTGGGATGGTTGCACCCCCTTGTATTCCAGGATATTATCTTCATTGACTATGTTTGTTTACCTCATAGAAGGTCGCCCTGATTGTTGGGTACTAGCTTGATTCGATGAGTTTTACATCTACCTCTACAATTCGTTGCTTGTTTGTTTTCCTCCCCCTCTTCATCTCTTCCTCTGGCGATTTCCTTTTACTACCTTTATGCGATTCTGATGTGATCCGCAGATTTTGATGCGCCCGAGTTCTGATGATGGCCTCTTGGAGAAGCTCAATCTGTCTGCATGGAACATACCCCTATCCCTTCTTTTCGCATTCGACCTCGGTCACGTCCAGATCCAACTCTCCCAAATCGATTTCTTCTACCTTATCTTCATCCACTACCTCCATCAGGGTCAGCTGCTCCCCTTCATCAACTACCTCCCTTGTTGTCTCTTCCTGGTGCCCTGATGAGTCCCCCTCTTTAGGAACCCCCCCTTCAACACCCTCCTCCTCCAATATCTCAAAGGGGTTACTGTAGATGGGATGCTTTTCTAGGATTTCCTTCCGGGGTTTTGAGAGACCACATACCCTGGTTCTCCTCTTATTTTTTACTTGAGAAAACCCTTCCTTGTTAGGCTCTCCTCCTTGATGCTATATTGGGGTGGACTGAGGTTGAACTAGCTTTGGGCAGTTCCTCCCAAAGTGTCCATATTCATGGCATTGTCTGCATTGAAACGGAAGTTGTTCATATTCAATAGGTTGGATCCATTCTTCATCATCCTAGTTCAGGCTTATTTCCTCTGGTAATTATTTCGATAGATCCATGTATACACAAATGCGTGCAAAGGTTGTGTATCTTTGATGTTTGGTATGTTAAGACACCTTCACAAACTCCCCCAAGGTATTACCAATGTCTTGTATGGTTTCCAAATCCTAGTATTTATAGGGCAGAGAAAACATACGAATCCAGATAGAGGCCACCATCATGTCTTAAGTTTATGGGTTAAATCGTTCTTTCCAAGGATGGAGGTATAACCCTACTGAAATGAAAAAATACAGTCCTCCCTCCAGAACCCGATCCCTATCCTCCTAGTTGAAGAAAATGATTGTGAAGAAACCCTTAGACCCTAGATGCATATCATAATGGCCTTTAGGGTTCCACACAGTCTTGATATAGTGAACAAGATCCCTCTCTCACGGCCACACCACCACAAATTTCCCGATGAGAGCCTTCTCCTTCCATAACTCAATCTTGCCCCTTACCTTCTTGGATTTTATGTGTATAACTGGAATAGATCTGGATTTCGTAAGACACCCTCCTCAGTCTGATCATCTTCCCCTCCCGTTTCCATCCCTCTTTTCATCCCCACTTCCTTTTTCTCCCTCCTCAGGTACCCAGCTCCGAGGATCCATCCCTGCCATACTCAGGGAACGGGGTTTTTGCATCCCCCCCCCCCCCCCCCCTCCAAAATTCTCCCTGCTCCCACACCTGCACAAACAAACCCTCACGCTCGCGCTCATCTTCTGTGCATCTAACTCACTTCCATTATTTAATTCACTCATTTAATTTTACCAATATTTACTATTGATTCCTCACCTAGCACATAAAAGCATTGCACCATATTAGTTTAGTGTTCTTGCTAATCTTCATTAGATATGTAGTGTTATTTGTATCACATCAAATCACTAACATGTCATCTTTTCCATGTTGATATCAATGACAACACTTCAACAACTTGTCCACCTCTCATGTATCCCCATGGCATTGATCATAAATGGGACATGCGCAATCTTATTTATATTGTATTATAGAAATATCAAGATCATTGAGAAGAAGAAGGGTAGGATTCCCTGTATTCTATTGTAGATATATCAAGAGTGTTGAACAAAAGAAGGAACAACTGACCCTTCCTCAAGTATCAAGAGTATAGAGGAGAATAAGGATCGATTACCCTTGTTCTAATTATTTTATGTTTATTATATGATACAGCATGCAATGGATATCCTTTCTTACATTATACAAATATCAAGAAAATTGAGCAAAATAATGGTTAGCCAAACCTTCCACATATGAGAGAAATATAAAAAATATTGAACCTACAAAAGGCCAATCAATCCTTCTAATATTGTTGGTATATTGAGAATGGTGAACACAAGAAAGAACGGTTGTCCCATTTTGTATTATAAAATATCAATATTGAACATTATAAGAGTTGACCAACCTCTCTTTAGGATTGAAATGTAAAATATATCAAACCTAGGAAGGATGAAAACCCTTCCTATATGATAGGAATGTAAAGAAAATTAACCAAGGGTCTTTTGACCCTTACTGTATTGTAAATATACTGAGAATAGTGAAAAAAAGTTGGAACTATTGTCCCTTCCTATCGTATGAAAATATCAAGAATAGTGAACATAGGAAGAATCGACTACCTCTTCCTGTATGATAGAAATATAAGAAATAATGAACCTAGGAAGCCTCATTTGACCCTTCATCTATGTTAGATATATGGAGGATACAAAACACAAAAGGGTCTTCCTCCCCTTCATTTACGATAGAAATATAAATTCAACCTACAAAGGTTCAACTGATAGTTCTAGTATTATTGAAATTTTAAAAATATTGGACACTAAAAGGGTCACCAAACCCATTCTTTATGATAGAAATATAAAATCATTGTACATAGGAAGGGTTAGCCGACACTTCCTATATTTTAGATATATCAAGGATAGTGACAGAAAGAAGTGTTAGCTACCCCTTTCCTTATAATATAAATATAAAGAATATTGAAATTATGAAGGGTCATGTGACCCTTGTATTGTCGATACGTCAATAATAATCAACAAAATAAGGAACAACTGACGCTTACATTATTTTATAAATATCAAGAATAGTGAACAAAAAAAAATTAGGTAACCCGTTCCCTTAATAATGATAGAAAAATAAAGAATATTTAACCTAGAAAAGGACTTTTAGCCATTCCCTTTTTTAGATAAACCGATAATAATGAACAAAAGAAGGGACATGAGTTGCTTGCTATATTATATAGATATCAATAAAAGTGGATACAAGAAGAATTGGATGACCCGTTCATTAGGGGACTTTTGAGGTAAAAAATGTGTCTCAAAACAAAAATTGTACCATTAAAATTCACTTTATAAGAACCAATAGGATCCAAGATGATGATGTCAACCATAAAGGTAAAATTTGTAAAACAAAGTGGAGGGAAAAAGAAAAAAATATTTTTTATTTATTTTATTTTTGGCATATCTCCTTATGGGTTCACACTAATTTCGTGTTTGGGGATTCGTTGAATGCGAAATTAAATTATGCATCCAACCCATACCCACACTGCATACTTTTGAGGTACCCACGACACCCAAAAATGAAAATTTCAATAAAAAATATATTTTAATATTAAAATGTATTGTTTAGGAATGTATTGTCAATGTTTGGTGAACAAATATTATAGAAAAACAGTTTGAAGGTTTTATAAAGTATTTGATTTGTATGAAGTAGAAGGATCATTGTTTTTTATAGGGCTAACCTTGACTTGGGAATGAGTCAAAGGTGGTTTAGGTCTAGCACATGGTTTTGGGCACATAGATTTTTGTAGCCCATGGTATTGTCCCATGGTATTGCATGCAAAGAATTCTTTATATGGATTGAGGAAGCTCCATTGTAAAGTGGTCTAGAGGTGCGTGGTGCCTAGCTAATTTGCCTCGGCTTTGCCGGTTTAGGTCAAGGGAGATAATAGATCTATTATGGTGGTTTTTCCTAGTTTTGGGTTTTCCACACAAACATTGTGTGTCTATCTTAAATGTGTTTCTATGTGGATTTGTTTTCTCTCGTGTATTATTTATTGATTCTTGTTTAAAATCCTGATAAGTGGTATCGGAGCCATGATTTGGGATATAGTCATGCTCGTTGTGTTTCACCTGTTTTTTTTAATTAATTGTAGGGTGCATGTTCGATGGTACCTGGCACCCCAACATTTTTTGATTCCTTATTAAAAATTGATTTCCTCAGGTTCTAGAAGCACAAGGTATCCATCTTATGTGTAGGGAAGGGATGTTGCATCAAGTGTGTAATGAACCACTAGGTAGGTACGAGGGTGGTAGGTGTACTTGTATCCTAGCTTGATGTAGATTACGGAAGTTGAGTCTTCGACTACGAGAGGAATGTGTGATGGTTTAATCTCAGTTGTAGGACCAATATTGATGAACAATGTATGTGAAGAGAACTGAAAGTTACAGCAGCTGAGGACCCATATAATCTGGTAGAAGGATTATTTTTATATGGATGTTTGTGAAAAGGTTGTATGCAAGTACAAAAGGAGCATGGAAGAAAACGAGCTAGAAAGAGAACATGAAAAAGTGTGAGGATGAAGCAACAGATGGTGATGGTATAGTCACCATGAAGACACATGAAAAAAATTATGGAGCAGTTTGCATGTAAATGGGCATATGGCTATAATACATGGTACATCATGCATACTCATGGAAAACTCATCGGTAAATTCAGGAGATAGACCTAGGTGATAGGAGTGTGTATGTGGGATTCTTTGGTAAAACTTTGAAGGGGATTGGTGATTACTTCAAGTCAAGTTTAAAGGGGGGATTATTAGGGTTAACCTTGAGTTGGGAATGAGTCAAAGGTGGTTTAGTTCTAACAAATGGTTTTTGTAGCCTATGGCATTGTCCCATGGTATTGCATGTAAGGAAGTCTTTATGAGGCTTGAGAGAATTCTCCATTGAAAGTGGCCTTTAGTGGTGGCTAGCTCACTTGGCTCAACTTGGTCAGTTTAGGTCAATGGAGATAATATATCTAATTTCGTGGTTTTTCCTGTTTGTCAATTTTCCAAGTAAACATTGTGTATCTATGTTAAATGTGTTTCTATGTGAATGTGTGTTCTCTCGTGGATTATTTATTGATGCTCATTTAAAATCCTAAAAGCTTTTTTGTTGGATAAAAATTGTTTAGAACCGTGGTTTTTGAAACACTGAAAACATATTGTACACTTTGATTCTAATAAAATAACAAAAATAATGTTTTAGATTTTTGGTAAATCATTTTAACTTGGATTTTATTACTATTTGATTTTTTATAAAAATTATTTATAAATTATAAATATATATTAGAAATAATAATTTCAAATAATTAATATTAAAAAAAATAAATTACTTTTGATAATAATAATTATCTATTTTTAACCTACAGACTAATTTGATAGGTATGAACATTAACATACAAAATCTATTTTGAAACTTTATCTATAATAATATAATATAAATAAATAAAACTTTATATATAATATTATAATATAAATAAAAAACATGAGTTAGTGCCTTTTACGAATCAATTTTATTATAAAACATAAATACTTATAAGTATATCCATCAATCATACATAGTCTAACATATTTTGCATTGCAATACATGAAAATCAGTGCAATTTTATAATAAAGATTAGTTGATTTTATGATATTAATTTTTTCATAAACATTGCATATTGTTGTTTATCTTTATACATACAAGGTGAAAGGAAACTTTGGGTTACAAAAGCTTCTAAAAACATTCCCATCCACGCTTTTAATTTTGAAATTTTCAAAAACAAAAACAAAGACTTTATTTTATGGGTAATATTTGTAACCTCTTTATCACATAATCCGATGAACCGGAGTGGATATTAACTAACTACACGTTTTCAAAAATTTTCCTTACTAAATTATGATTTCATAATACTTACTAGATGTGTATATAATATAAATATATGTAACAACATAAATATATTTACATAATTGAAATCAACTATATCCAAACATATCTAGCATGTAATTATTAACATAGCATAATCAAATATAATCAAATATCTATCTTTATCCAATGTATATCCAAGCAATTAATTGTGTAAGCGAGATTTTTCACCAAACCATAGGAACTCTATCCAACATATAGTCTTTCTGTTGAGAGATCACCCCCAAGCTGGGCTATGTGTCCACTAGGGCGAAGGAAATGCCTACAAGATTCTCCCTCTCATCCCACAACTCATTCTGCTCTATACGCTTAGTCAAATGATCATACAAATCTCTACATTAATCTCACTCATCCCTCACAACTTTGGATCCCACAATACCTAACCCACACAACACGCTTCTCTGCTCAAGCATCCCCTTCATCGATCCACGGTTTTCTTGGATGATCCATCTCACCAGGTGCTTCCAATGTATGCGTAGAAGGAGGCCAGTTTGGGGTCTACTCTTGGAGAACCACCTATAACCTCAATTTTTGTCTGGTCAAGCATCTATAGCCATCTCCTTTCTTTCGAAATATGTAGCTCTTCCTCTAAATTTGAATTTAATTTGTCATACACAATCTTGTAGTTATGTGGAACAACAATGTAGAGCTCTTCCTAGTGTAGATATGCATGAGAGAATGCAAGAATGAGTGTTAAATACATGGGATATGAGATAATGGTGAAAATATCGCAACTGAGATGGCTTTTGACCATAGAAGAAAGGACTCCTAGCTCTTGCATAATGACTTCTGGTAGCTAACAGAACTATCACAAAAGTGCACCCAACCCCATGTTTCAATATCTGCATGAGGTGACTTTTCCCACCAACCCTACACATGCATTCAATGATTGGGTCCAGTAGTCTAAATGAGGTAATTGGCTTATTCAAAACACAAGGAAGAAATTAAATGAGTTATAAGGTTGACACTTGGAAGCAAGGATTACTATGTCATAGGCCCCCTTTTATCTTCCTCACTTGTGGAATCATAGATCCTCTAATGCTCTTTACATAGTCCTCTTATGCACATAATGCTTACATATGTTTTTAGTTAGTATGACAAGCCAACCATATAGTCCAAAAAATAATATGTACATCATATGTGTCTAGTCATTCACTAATGAAACTTTGATGTTGAGTTTCATATTAAAAATCCATACTAACATATTTACATCATTTTCATAAAATTTATTTTTTAAGAAATTATATTAAAATTGATAATATTAAACAATAATTATTAAAAAAATAATCGTTATACATATGGCCAAAATATATGTTTTAAATCATTAAATTCACAAACACAAACACATTCATAGAATAATAAAAAAAAAATTTAAATGACATTTTAAATTTGAAACATTATAGTTTTAGGCCAACGTTTCTTAATGGGGAAAAGATAAAAAAGCAATTATTTTTGGGTGTGTAATGGACCTCACTACCAAGAAAAAATAGACAGAATATTTAAAAGGTTTTTAATGGGGAAGATACATGACATCGTGTTAAACATGTATTTCCTCCCCTATCAAAGTTCTATATATAGGAATTTTTTTCATTTACGGCATGCTCATACTCTCCTTGGTGTATTAGGGTTTAACCAATCACGGATGTGCTCTCATTGAGGGCATTCTGAAAGCCTAGGCTACAATTTTTCAATTTTTCATACAAGTGTTTATTTAGTGTATTAATTACGTCGTAAGGCATTTTTCTTCGAACATGTTCGGAAAAGCACTGTTCCTTTCGTCGTCTATTCGACCAACCCTGCTCCTCCGTGTGTCCTCTTCGCGATCTGGTGGTCCTCTACGTGTCTTCTTCGCGATTTGCTAGTCCTCCGCGTGTTTTAAAGTTTCGCTGGTCCTCCGCGTGTTTTCAGGTTGAGGTAAAGGTTTCCAGTCATTGCCTTGCTCTATCCTGCAAGTTTCATTGTTCATGGGCTTTGTCGTGACTATTGAGTTTGTCAGAACCACCCATTTCGCCTGCAAGTTTCATTGCAATCCAGAAGCTTCCGTTGAATAAAAAATTGATATAGGTTTACCCACATAGGGGGAAGAAAGAAAGGCGGAGGTAGCGAAAGCATAGAAAACAGAGGTGCGCATCCAAGGCATAGCTAGGACCAATAGATGGGTTGCCAGAGCCTATTACTTTGACATCATAGGCAACAGAGTAAAAGGTAAAGCATCCGAGCCACAAAAGCAGAGGTTTAGGACCCGGGTTGTAGATTCACCCGTTGAAGATCTAGTTGAAGCGCTTGATTCAGAGCCAATTTCAGATCTTACAGTCCCAGAACCTCTGATAGCATTTGAATCCGCACCAGTAGAAGCGACAGTGAAACGAAAGTAGTTCAAACCAATAGATAGTTCGAGTTAACCTTCAGCCCCCAATAGATAGTTCAAGTTAACCTAAAAACTAACTGCTGAGTTTCATTGTTCATGGGCTTTGCCGTGACCATTGAGTTTGTCAGAACCGCACTTGTCCGGCGGTTCTGGAGCGCCGTGGGAAATATTTGGAGAGCCCATCCTGTGAAAGACCAGTGTTTTTTTCTCAGTTTGGCATTTATTCTGAATTTATGAGCCCCTCCCTCCTGCATAAATGGTGTTTGCTGATGAGATTCAGTTTGTCGTTGCCGTTTCAAAGGATTTGCAGGATTTGGGTTTCTACCAACCACGGTTTGCAGGGTTTGCATGCATTGCCTTTGCAGGAATTTGGATTCAAAGAACCAGAGACTAGGAAAAAAACACAGGTACTTTTTTCTGTCACTCCTCTTGGATTCCGTTCTATGCAAATTTGTTGTGTTTATTTCGTTCTGTGCAAATTTGTTGTGTTTAAAACCCATGATAGAGTTTTACTCTATTTTGTGCAAACCACAAGAAACTGCCCTTCTTTCTTTTCAGATTAGAAACCCATTATAGAGTTTTAGTTAGATTACGGGGCCATGATAGATTTTATGTTCTTCATCATTGTTGTCAAGTATATTGGTTCTTTCGATATTCTTTCTAGTTTATTTAAAACGAGCTATTTTACGGCGATGTATATTCAGTAGACAAATGCACCTTGCTGGAATATGGATAAGTAGATTGTTAAGATTTTGAGTTATTTAGGTTTTTTCGACATTATGGATTGTTTCAGAAACTTGGAAATTTTATGGGGCATGGTGAAACCATAATCTAATGCTGAATTCAAGTCAGAGTCGTGCCAGAATTCTATCAGAATCATGTCAAAAATCCAGTGTTTTGTCTGATGTATATCCTACGTCCTATTTTGTCTGTTATACACTTATGATTTGAATTGACCTTTTTATGGTCGCTTGCACAATTGGAGTAGATTTTATATTTGCTTTTTGATTAGCTGATGCACTTGAAAGTTCGGCCATGAATGCACATTGGACAATGTTAGATCCTCTATGAGAACTGATCAAATCCCTGAATAAGGATCAAAACTGCTATACTTGGATGCACTTAGTCAGAAGTCATGCTGTCCATTATGTCAGTATCTCACATGTAAGCTCAATAACAAATTTCGTTCTCTGAATATGTGATGGTCAAATATTCTCTCCATACGACCATCTGTGTCGGTCACTTCATGGATTGGATTCGGGAGAACACCATTTATATCAGAAGACGTAGCTGCCTCATGGACGGTGGCTTTAACAGTCGAAACTAAGAATAGGAAGGCCAAGAAAAATCTACTACATTGACGGTGACCAAGAAAAATCTACAGTTTACTTTGATTGAAGAAAAAAACGCAGCGTGTTTAGGTTTGAAAATCATAAATCTACTGTCTCTAATTTTATGTTTTATCTTAAGGTTGGCGATGTGATCGTTATGTTTGAAAGTCATGTGCCCCCAACACTCAAATCAAGGACTTATGAACTCTATGGGGCAGTGAGAAAGGCACCAGAAGTTGCCAAGGCTGTTGTTACCAACATTCAACATGTCGGTGTGATGGAAAATACCAAGGAAGTTGCAAAGGCTTTGTATGTCAAGTCTGAATTGAGAGCCAAGAACTTGTATAACAAGTATAAACCTGTAGTAGTGGAATTGCCCCTCTCGGCCTGGTACAAGCCTCCTGAGTTTCATGTTTTTCCCAAGGTTATGGAGGTGCTTATATGACCGACTGCTTATTGTGTGTGGAAGAAGTACAATTCTGGGGTTCATTATTTTTGTGATTGAGTAAGGTTAGCGTTTACTTTGTGTTTTAAGCCATTGAGGCTGAAGAAAAATCTATGGTTTAGTTTGATGGAATAAGAAGCCTTGTGTATCATTAGGTTTTCTTTTCTCAATGTCTCTAATTGAATTTAATTACGCCGTAAGGCCCCTGTGTGTAATTGTCAAGTAGGAAAAATTGGCAAAGACATCAACATAAGGAATGTCAGAATGATTGTTGGAGATAAGTTGCTGATTGCAACTATTCAAAGCATTCGAGGCCTGTTGTCGGATTCCCACGAGATATCTCGAAGAGTTTATGCCAGTGGACGTGATGATCTCAGCCATCTAAGGGCTGAGAAGGATTATACAGTTATCTTCACTTTCAATGGCTCTCTTGATCCTCGTGTCTTTGGATCCACAACAACCAAATTCGGAGAATGCCAAATTAACAATATCGATTGTCTGGAGTGGATGAAAGATGGGAACAACCATCTAGCCTCCGTCCATCTGGGTGCTCTCACCCAGTTTATGCTTATTTGGAACAATTCTGGTGTGCAAGAAGAGGTGTTATGATCTTTCAGTTTTTAATGGGTGCTTTCATCCAATTTCTGCTTATTTGGAACAATTTTGGTGTGCAAGAAAAGGTATTATGATCTTTCATTTTTTCCCTAAAAGTAAACTTCCGAGCGCTTTCCAGTTAAAATCCAAATTTTTTATTCAGAATATTTTGTGGTGTGGAAGAAGAGTATTATGATCTTTCATTTTTTTTCCTTATAAGAAAACTTCCGATCGCTTTCTAGTTAAAATCCAATTATTTTATTCAGAATATTGTGTAGTTATTATGTTCAATGAAGTGAAATGCTCTGTTGCTATCCTTGTGAGGAAGATATGTGTTCTGTGTAAAAAGTGTGTACTAAAGATAGGAATTAATTGGTATCTTCTTGATAGAATTGAAAGTACCTCAATTCTCTTAAAAATAGAGTAAACCCATCTGAATCTACAATCTATTAACTTCAGATTTTTAAGGTTTTAGTTAAATAAATATATGGCAGTTTATAATTTTTTAAGGTTTTAGTTAAAATAGATTTATCGCAATTTAAATATTGTCCCTACCTTTTAAACAAGCTAAACAATTTAATTAATATGCTTTCAGAGCTTTGGGCTTTAATATGGCATTCTATTCACCTTCAAACGTTGGTTATGAAATAGCACCCAAATGGTGCACATTCATGGCGTTTGATATAAATCTTCATTTCAAGTTATCTATATGCTGGAACTGGGCATAATATCGTGGTCGTTTTTGGTTTTATTTACTTTTTAGGTCCCAGAGTCCAATAATATATGGTCAAAATCTCTAACAGTGCAGTTCCATCATGAAAGAAACTTGGGTTGTGAAGAATTATTCCCAAATACACATCAAAATGTTTACCTTAAAGCAGGTCAATTTATGTTACCTTTATTCCATGCTCAGAGGCATAAATGTTTGACATCCTAAGAATTTAAAATCCTTAGAGGGTAATAAATAGGCTCAATCTGTTGCTGGGCTGTGGTTTAGAAGTACGTCAGTGAGAGTCTACCAGGCCTGGGTTCAATTGTAGGGGCTTCTATACCTATACAAACGACCATGCTATAATCCAAGTTTCAATAGATATAGTCATTGTTTGTTTTTCTTAACTTTCTATGTCACCAAATTCAATAAGAGAGGCTTAGCAGCACTGTTCAACCATGAAAGGAACTTGGACTGTGAAATAACTGACATTCACGGTTGAATTTGATTGGTCCCACATTAAAATGTTTACATTAAAGTAGGTTAATTTATGTGATCTTTATAGAAATTAAAATCCTTCGGAGGATAATGAATAGGTTCAATCTGTTAATTAGACTGTGGTTTAGGATTACGCCAGGGTGAGTCTACCAAGCCCAGGTTCAGTTCCATGGGGATTTTGTGCTCAGAAATCCACAAATGGCGATGCCCTTGTACCAGAGTAGTTCTTGTAAAAAGCTATAATATGCTTAGCCTTGTAGAAACCGATAATAAATGCACACAAACACAAAATTTAGGTTTTCTTAAGACACTTCCAAAGATCTGATATGCAAGGCTGTATTTCTCCAAGTTCATTATTTGAGAAGCTTGGCCATTTTATGATGTGTGTGAAGTTTGAAGTTGAAAGTATGTTTGAGCTTTGGATCTCTAGGTGTATATCAAACGCTTTTTTCATTGAATCGTACTAATTGTCTATGCACTCAATGCAAAGTGAAATTTAGTGCACAGTTACACATAAACCTCGTTACAGACAAGCACACACAGATTGTTACTCAGGAATTATCATCCTCCTCATTTCATATTTCATTGTTATTGCAGACCCACCTGTAATATGAAAGGGGCAAGACCGTGGTGTTTACTGGTTAGTCCATGGGAGGGGCTATTGCTTCTTTAGCCACGCTATGGATGCTGGATAAACAGCTGCAGCCCAGCAAGCCTAGATCTGTTTTCTCCATCACATTTGGTTTCCCTTTGGTTGGTGATGAAATTCTGACATGAGCAGTTCGTCGCAAGGGGTGGGAAGATCAGTTCTGTCATGTTGTTTTAGGCGGAGGAGCACCAGTCCGGGATCCTCCGCAAGTGACAGCATTGATGGTTGGACCTGCCACTTAACCCCCATCCCCGAGTTCTTAATTGATTAAGTTTTTCGGTTGGCGCCTTGCTCTATCCTCCCATTTCGCAATAAACTCTGGGCATTTTGAAGTACTATGGGTATTCACCCTGCAAGTTTCAGTGTTCCTTTTTGCGTGTTTTCCACCTCTTTGTGTGGTGTCTTCTCCTGGGCTGAGCATTGTTCATAGGTTTTGTGTGTCTTCTCTTGGGCTGCGCATTGTTCATAGGTTTTCTGTATTGTACACTGGTTTATGCAGCTTCACGGTTTTCTTTCTTCTACAGTTCGATGATTTTTGGAGAGCCGTGACTCTTGAGTTGGTCAAAATCGCAGTTGCCTGGCGATTCTAGAGTGCTGTGAGGCGATTTCTGGATATCCCGTCCTGTGAAAGAGCCCGTCCGAAATGTGAAGTGACTCTAGGGTTGGTCAGATGATCAGAGGATGGCTTCTATTTTTTCTCAGTTTTCTCAGTTTGGCATTTATTCTGAATTTATTAAACCCCATAGATAGCTTTCTATTCATGGAGGAGGTGGTTGAACATCTTGTCATGGCGACCGCCCCTCCCTCTTGCATAAATGGTGTTTACTGGTCACATTTAGTTTGCAGTTTTAAAGGATTTGCACTATTTGGGTTTGCACAGAGAAGTTGCATTGTTTCTAGGAATACCTTTGCAGGAATTCTGATTCAAAGAGCCAGAGAAGAGGAAAAAAGCACAGGTTCTTTGATTTCCCACTACTCCTGGATTTCATTCTGTGTAATTTCATTTCTATTGCAAATTTGTTATGCAATTTAATTTTTCCATTCTCTTGCAGTGTTCTATGGTTTGGTAAATTATATATGTTGTTAATTGGGTGGATGACGGAACACAGCCCTCTTGTAGAACATAGCGAATGCAATAACGAAACGATGAACCTCCTTCTGTTGAAGAGCACCTGCTTATCGTATTCTTCCTTTTGTTGGAAAACCTACCCCCAACTGCTACGGCCCATCTCAGAAATTACTACTCCTAATCGATGATCACGCACAAATGTTCCACCATCATTGACCTTAGGGGCTACTTTCAAATAAACTCCACGGGCTAAGTCTGGTAAGGGAAAGGAAGCTGTGGTTAAAACCAAAACAGGTGGAACACTTATACTTTAGGGCCAGGTATGGCCACTCCGGAATCCTCATAACTGCCCTAGGAACTACTACCAGAACTTATTAGATCGAATGGGGTCAGTATACCATTGCTATTAACCTTTAGTAGGAAGAATGAATGAATTGAATTTAGACCTTTTCACTTCCGACTTTAGACATCCTTTGTAGGCACAGGGTCCAAAAATTGGACTGGTCATCTCTTTATCAGCCCTATTTTTCCCTTTCTTTCCAGACTGAAAAGAAGGAGTATCTGGCCGAATAGTATTCCCAGTGATGCTTGCACAATAATTTATTAGTTTTGCTGATTTTGAACATTGAATACTGTTCAGGATTTTATTTTTATCATTTGTTTAGATTTCTTCTACTTATTGCTGAACAACACTAAGAAATCTACTCAAATATTCAATTGTATCAAGTTATAATATCTTCAAAATCGTAATACAATTGGAGTATGTGATAAATGAACCTGACATAATGAATTTCATTTTTTTTAAATTGTTTGTTTTCCAGAATTCCTGTCAAAATTAGCTGATACCAAGGCATATGTTAGATGACTTCAACTAAATTCCAATCTACAAGTACTAGTATCTCTTACAAACCAAATAATAGGGCAGTGTCTCAAAACTACAAGATGGGTTTGTTTATACATGGAACCGCTTTCATAATTCCCAATATTGTTGATTCTCATAAAACAGCTTTTGCAACAATTACCCCCAGCTATTTACCCAAGGGAGGCTTTTACATAGAACCACTCTTTCAAAATTATCAATGTAGTTGTTTCTCAGAAAACAGCTTTTGCAACAATTACCTCAGCTGTTTACCCAATCCCTTATATCTAGAAGGGCTTGATAAAAGCAAGAATTACAATCCAGAATATACTTGGTTCTTAAGGTGGAATTTACAATTTAACAGTAAAAATCCAGAATATTCTAGAGATTACAGGAAACTAAGAAATGGAAAATATAGCATTCTGCAATCAAGAAACAATTGTATTTAAGGAAACCAAAATGGATAAAGGATTAAAATTTGTTTGAAAGAAAGGGGCGAGAAGCAATTTCCTGAAATGAATCTCGACTTTTGCTATGAGAAGAAACTGTATCAATGTCACTTTGGTTACCAGGCATTAAAATTGAGAATTGTTCATTATGAAAAACTAAACTTAAAAATCACTGGTGGTATAAAAAGTAGAACAAAGAGAGCAAAGATGTTAGAGTTGCTTACCTTTATCCAATTAAAGCTCTATTGTATCCAACTCCATCTCAAACCTGGTTACTATGGTTACTATATCCTGCATATGATCAACATGGGTGTCCACAATGTGCACAAGGAGATTGGAGACCCTAGCAACTCCAACACATGCTCTCTGATGACAATTCCATTGGGCTCTGCGGTATGTTTTGAGTTGTTCTCCTCCTTTCCCCCATAGCGGGCCTAGGATGGAGGACTCTCCACACTGGGGATCTCAAAAAGCAGAGACTGGCCCGTCGGAGAAAATCCGAGCCTTGGCACCTTACCCATAGACACTATAATCACAGTACTCTCGCTGATCCTAGCAACAAGCCTTTGGGTGAATTTGCTGACAGTGGGGCCTGGGGAATTTACCCTAAACACAAGAGCACCATCTACATTCCCACAGAAGGGCCCACTGCTCACAAGAGACAAGATATCTTGAAGCTTCAAAAGTGGGCAAAGAACAACAATCAAGTATTGTGCAGCCACTACTTGTCTCTAATTAGATCTCGACAGCTCAACATGGTACCAATAGAATTCCCCGCCCTCCCCTTCGCTCATATCCCAATCCTTGTTAAAGAAATTGCCCTGCCCATCAAATCTGTAAGCAGATGAATTTCTATGTTCAATGCATGGAATACATCTTTTAGATTTAGTGAACCTTCTATAATGCACATAAATATATGCACGTAGACACCAGACCAAAGGAGTGCCCCTGTATTCTCTGGGTGCATAGTTATTTAAAGGTGTGAGGGAAATTGCATATGTAATAAGCTTTTGAATATTTTCTTAATAGGAATAAAATAAAATAATAAGCTACGGAGAAAAAATGAAAAGGTGAAGGTATTTCATGGAGCTTTTGTAGATTCCTTAAGTCAACCAGCATTTTGACACACGATGAAAACTTTTTATCTAGAAATGCTTGTAACACAAGTTGTGAATAGTCTTTATAAATTTCCTAAGGGAACCGTAATTTTACACACGAGGAGGAAGCCTTTTTTTATTTAGGGACTTTAGAATCCATTGAGTGCAGAGTGCACTCTGCAAGTCATTTTCCCTTTTTAATTAATGGATTCTAAAATCATTCCAATCTAGAGACCTTAAAGTTATGTTATCACTTTCATATGAATCAAATCAATGTCCATATATTTCTGGCATGTTGAGGATAAATGATAAATTAGTAAGGCAGGTTGCCTTTCCAAGAGGGTGCAAAAATAAGTTTTAAGTAGAAATTCTGCAAAAAAATTGATGTTTGGCATAGTTTTATAAGTTAAAGTTTCAAAGATAGTTTTTCATGTCCTAGAGGTTTTGAGGGTATCTAAAACTTTCAAAAATCCTAAAACAATCTAAAAGAAAAACTGTGTCCCCTCTAGATTTTTCGCTTCACCAAACTCCAGTAAAAATGAAATTTTCTAAACTGTTTTGGATAAAGCATTAAGTCATAAGTAATGAAATGTAACAGGAGAGAAGGATGATTCCACATGAAAATTAAAGAATAAGCTGAAATATAGACAACTGTACTAAAACTTAGAATTGAACATATTTTAGAATTTGCACTTGCATCTTCAATCAAATCAAATCACAAACTTCAATGGAATGCCGTTAGGCGTTTTTCTCTGAAGTTTTGTTCTAAACCACTGTAGATGTCGTCATCCCTCTTGGCAGTGGTACTTTTACGCGTGTCTTCTCCTGGGCTGAGCATTGTCCATAGGTTTTTACACGTGTCTTCTCTTGGGCTGTGCATTGTTCATAGGTTTTCTGTATTGTCCACTGGTTTATGCAGCTTCACGTTTTTCTTTCTTCTACAGTCCGACAATTTTTGGAGAGTCGTGACTCTTGAGTTGGTTAGAACCGCAATTGTCTGGCGATTCTAGAGTGCCATGAGGCAATTTCTGGAGAGCTCGTCCTGTGAAAGAGCCCGTCCTGTAGAAAGAGCTCACCCGACGATTTCTGGAGAGGTCAGAGCAATAGCTGTAGAAAGCACCTTGTTTCTGGTTTAATGGTCGATGTTGTGAGATAACTGAACTCAGAAGGTTACCCTAGCTCCTTTAGGGTTCTGAACAGCTTAGTCATGTCTTGCAGCACATTAGTACCAGAGAACAGACCACATTATGAAGACATTTAGGGTTTCTCACGCATAACGGTTTCAGCTTATAGTATTCATTTTTCCCTTCAGTTTACAATCCTTGTTGAGCTTTAAGGAAACGTGAAGTGACTCTAGGGTTGGTCAGATTCAATATGCACTCTATAGTTCACTTCGATTCATGAAGAAAAAGTGTTTTTCCAACATTTCCAATCCAAATACCAGTATGAACTAGAAAGTACTTTACATAAGACCAGAATGAACTAAAAAGTACTTTACATAAGAGCAACTTGCTTTGGTTCTTGTGAAGGTCCCTCCTATGTTCTGGGCTGCTATAGTTGCTTGGTGAGCTTAAGGCATAAGAGATGTTGAGCTTAAGTTTGAAAGTATTTGTTTCAAACTTTAAAGAAATTGATATGTGCAGAATTTTTAACAGAATTCCCAAATATTTACATATACTTGAGTGAGCTAAATCCATTTATAAATTATAAATTAAAATGCATAACATAAACAACACATAATTTTTTTTTAAATCATCCCATTATGATTAAAAAAACACTTACACAGAATTCTAATTTTTAGAATAAAATTATCCATTTATGATTAAAAAAAACTTGCTAGAGTAACAAAATCATGAAATGTTTAAACTTATTTCTTGTCAAATGTTTAAACTTATTTCTTTTATATGTATGAATAAATATTAAATATACAATAAAACTATATTTACGCCTACAGCATTTTTCTCTGAAGTTTTTTGGAAAACCACTGTTCATTTCGTCGTCTATTTAGCCAACCGTATTTCTCCGCATGTCTTCTCCTGGGCTGTGCATTGTTCATAGGTTTTCTGTATTGTCCACTGGTTTATGCAGCTGTCCATTCGTTTCCATATCTAGGTCAGTCATTTCCATATCTAGGTTTGTGAGATAGGTTTCACGTTTTTCTTTCTTCAGTACGGCGATTTTTGGAGATCCTTGAGGTGACTCTGGTCAAAACTGCAGTTGTTTGGCGATTTCTGGAGGGGCCAAGAACATGAATCTGATGAGGCAGCCTCTGCTTTCCCCTGCAGTTCAAGCAACAGGCCAGGCAACTGCAATCGTAAAGTTAACGGAAGTAGAAACTCTGAGCAAGTGTTTCATTGAAACATGCCGAACAATACTGCCCGCCCTTGGTATGTGGCTTATACTTCTTCAAAATCTACATTATCTTTTTCTTTTTTCATTCTCCGTAAGGGGATCCTGGTTTTATGTTTATTAGTTACCAGGAGAGGGATTTTACAAAACAAAACAAATATCCCTAGCTGGTTTTATTTCTTATGCATTTATTACTTCCCCTGTTAGGGATTTTACAAAATAAAAGAAAAACCCGTGTTGTAGATAAACTTGGACCTCCCATGGCTATTATAAGATCAGAAATTGGGGAAATATTCAGGTAAGCAACTGTAACATGGAAAGTATTTGTTTCAAACTTTAAAGAAATTGATATGTGCAGATTTTTTAACAGAATTCCCAAATATTTTTTGAAGGGATATTCATATAGAGTTATACTCAATGAGCAGGGAATCGAACCTAGTTCCAATTCTCATTAGAAAATATTTCATGTTCTCTTTTACCTATCACAATGGATTCAAAGAATAAATCTCCAATGTATGCTGAGAATGAATTAACAGAAGAGACTCATAGGATGTTTGGAAACATGAGTATAGATGAGTTAATACAAATAGAAAATGATAAAGAACGAAGAGATCATTCATTATCTGGATTTGCATCAGCATTAAATTCTTCTTCCGAATCCACACTTGTAAATGAAGCATCCTTAATGGCAATAGATAAACCTGCACAACCTCATTGGAAACTTCCTCCAATAGATCCTTCTCAAGTTTATACTAATGCAGGATGGCTTAACATTAATAGCCTTTGGTTAGTTAATATTCAAGAAAGATCTTTGAAGGCTAGAGTCTCTACAAACACTTTGTACACTATGCCTTTGTTAGTCAAAAAAATCATAGAAAAAGCAAAACAATTAGGTTACAGTTATGTTCATTTTGGTTTCTGCAATATTGGGTTCCAACAACTTCACAGAAAAGGACAAAATGTACACATTTTTTCTTTTGTCCTTGATAACCGATGGGCCACATTCCCGAAAGCCCTCATAGGAGGTGTTCAGGCTACTTTGGCCTATGGTCTAGTCAATTGCGATCTCATTCCAGATTTATCAATTGCTTTAGATGATTCCGGTTTATTAGACAGTTTAGTTTTGGGTATTCAGACAGCAGGATATGAAGATTTCAGAACATACTCAAAAAAGTCTTGGTATCCACTGGTCTACTTGTATTAAATTTTATAAAACCCAAGTCTCTACTTCTCTTAATGGAAAAAATGAGTTTAGTGATACAACTACTCTCATTACTTGGTCAGATGACAGTCCCAAAGAAATTGCCCCTACTATGATTCGCAGAGGAGATCTACAACCTCCTTCTACCTGGGTAACAGAATGGGCAACAATAAGACAACCTTCTTCAAAGGTTTGCCAAATAAACAATTCAGTACATATTACTAAATTAGATGGTACAGTCCTCATTTCCTTCCCATCTTCTTCCCATCCTCCACATCAGAGTTCCTCTCTTGCTCAGCATGGTGGACACATAACCCACTCACCTCAAAATAACCTTTTTAAACCTCCTTCCACCTCACAATCCTCTTCCTCCACTCCAACCTCAGTTCAAGTATCCAATGAATTGAAAAGATATATGCACAACCAGGAAAACAAAATGGCTAGAATGTTGTCTCAACAGATGCAACAACAACAAGAACAATTCTTAGCCATCCTTAGCAATTAGTTTCCCCCTGCAGTAAAAATGGATACTCGATCTGCTTTCAGATCTTCTTCATGTGACCACAATGAATGTTCAAAAGCTGATAGGTGTCTTTTGAAACATAAAACACCTTCTATTCATGGTCATGATGAAGAATTAAATATGTTTACATTTTCAGAAATAGACAAGCTAACAAGTTCAGTAAATAAGCTTAGTCTACACTCAGATATTTTACAGACAGTCCAAGAAATAAGGATGAATGAAACAAAAGAAAAACATGGACTAGGATTTATCTCTGCAAGGAAGATTCCAAAATCAAGACTAGAAGAAAATATTCCACAAAGTTGCTATAAGCCTAGCAAAATAGAAATAAAGAAATTCTTAGGCTTATACAAAGGTATTTCTCCATATACTGCTTCAGATGAATGGATGAAAAATATTTTTTCATGGGATATAGACACCCATCCACTGGCAGAGAAATACAAGAAAGAATTAGCAGCAGTCAAAACAGAAAGAAAATCTCATGCTCATAAAAGAAAACAAGCATGGTTAGATTATTTGAAGCAAAATGACTGTTGGCTTTCATTTTATGAATTTTATTATTGTCATGGAATCAGAAATTGGGATACTCCTTTGATCATTCCCCAATTCTCTGATAAAATACAAAATATGCTATATAATCCAAGAAAAATATTGATGTCAAAAGAATTGAATACTTTCAATCTTGAAGAAGACGAGACATCAAGCTCTCAAACTAAAAAGCATAAATGGACAAGAGATGATGGAAAAATACTCACATCTACTTTTCTGCTTCCACCATGGGATAACCTTAAAGCAGAAGAAAAGAATGATGATGGTAGTATAGAATCTACAATACTACTCTCTCCAGCTCTTCAAGATAATAAAGAGATCACTATAAGAGATCTGGCAGCACAGGAAAATTGGGGAAACTACTATCTCCAAAAATGAATTCAGCACCTGCACAGAACTTTTGACAAACAGAATTCAGATTTCAAGAAATCTGAAGAAGAAAGAAAAACTGTGATGGATGAACAAGGATCAAGATGGTCAATTGTTTTGTCAAAAATAAATGAATTTGGTTTAGGAATGAATACTTTGTCAAAATATGTTTCTGATTCAATCCCTATCAATGATCATTATCAGTCTATGATAGATACAATTTCCTCATATAGAAAAAATACAAGAAGATATCTGAGAACTATCACAGAGAAATTGTCTGTCCTCAATAAAACAATAGAACAACAACCAGAAACTACTCAGCCTCCGCATTTATCTTCCTACCCTACATACCAGCCTACATATCCACAAAACAAAAATGATAAAGGTTTCATATTACAATCTTTTGAACCTTTTTCCTATCTTGCTCCACCTCAAAATATTTCAATGCCCTCTTCATCTCCTTGTTCTTTCGCTGGACTTTCAAATGAAATTCCAAATCCTATGTACATTCCATCCTCTTTCAACATCAAAGATAAGAAAAAGAAAAAGAAAATTCTCTCTTCAGACTCAGAAGAAGAACCAGAGAAAATTGAATCATTGCATACTATTCATGATATTCCTGTTTATTTCGAAGTCGATCCAGCTACATTTGAATTATTGGAAAAAATGGACAGTGACTATTATGAATCTCCAAGTTCAGAAAGTGAAACAGAGGAATTACACTGCAATATTTCCTCGTGTTCAGAATGCGATGAATGTCATACTTCAGAGTCAAGTTCTGATGATAAGCTTAACTTTCAAATTCCCAAATGGAAAAACAAAAAAGAATGGAGATATCTGCCAGAATTCTATTCCAGTAGAGAATCAAAGCCGCCAAGAGAATTCAAAGGTGACACAATTTATACTTGGTCCATAGATAGCAAAACTACACAAGAAATTATAGATATGTGTGGTGATATGTCAACATGTTATGGATGTTATCTTGCCTCTGGATTAGACTCTATATTAGCATGCAAAATGATAACAAGTGGTTTTACAAGCTCACTACAACAATGGATGTATGCAGTAGAGAAACAGACCCCTGGTACTTTGTCTACTTGGGAACAAATGATTTTGCTTCATACTTCAGGTCCTCAAACTAGTCAACCTGTTCTAGACAAACAAGGTAAAGCAATGAGCAATGCATTAGGATGCATGGTTCACTATCTTCAGAATGCTTTCATTGGAAATGAAAAACTAGAACCTAGTGTTCTAGAGCTTTGGCTCCAGAAGATGAAGTGCAGATATATGACACAATTTGAAGAATACTATAACCAGTATATAGCAATTGTCTTCAGATTACCAGATCCTTTGAATGAAAAATGGACAGACCTTTTCCTCAATTCTCTTCCATCCTGGTTTGCTCAACGCCTCAACAGAATCTGGCCACCAGTAAATGGTCAATCTGGCTTCCAAGATCCAAGAAATCAAGTTTCAGAAAGCTGTCCAAGATCCAATGAAATCAGGAACTTACAGAGAACTGTGTAAACAAAGAAACCTACCTCCGTCTGCTTTTGATGAAAAAATCCAACGATCTTCACATTCTTCAAAGCATTCTTCTTCCAAGAAAATTTCGAAGAGGGGGGGTAAGTATCATAAGTCTCACCAAAAACACCATGATAAAACAGAAAAGACAAGAAAAGAAAAGCACTACAAACATGTAGTCACATGCAAAGACAAGAAACACAGAAAAGAAGTAAAATGCTTTAAATGTGGTGGGAAGCATTATGCCAATGAATGCAAGGAGAAATATACTTCAAAAAAGTTGAATGAGCACAGAGAAGATTCAGACTATGCCACAGCCTCTGAAGATGAAAACTGTTCTTGCTATGGAACATGCAAATGTTGAGTTAATGTTCTAACCCCTGAACACAAATAAATGTATTGAATTATTGTCACAGGAAATAGCAACAGCACAAGATCAGCAGACAAAAGAACATTACCATCAGATGCTGATAGACTGATAGAACAGATAAAAGCTGCAACACAAGAACCAGTAGAAGAATCTTCCAAAAAACAGAAAGGTTTGAAAGCCTCTTTTATTCCTCATTTTAATCTTTCTGATTTAACTAAGCAATTTGAAGTTCCTCATTCCCCAACTATTACTTTAGAAATCTTGAATTTAGAAATCAAAATTCTGAAAAAACAGGTAGAATATTTGTATAGTATACAATCCCAACCATCTACTCCTAAAGATCCTTTTCCAGAAAAATTCAAGTTTTCAACTCAGAAAAAACCATCTGAAAAAACACCATTTGTATATATTCCTATAAATCCAAATTTCAGCCTCAAACCTGAAACCTCCTATCAATCCTTTCCTACCTCTCCCAAAAGAGAATGATCTCCAATACCGCCATTAGAAGAATCCTTAGGAGACATGACCTTGAATAGTTTTTCTATTACAGATGAACTGATTTCTTACATCATTAGGATACCTGGTCTCATCTATGAAAAACAAAAGCCTACATCAATAAAGAAATATAAAGCTTTAGTAGACTCTGGTGCAAGGATGAATATCATCAATCCTATCATGGTACCACATAACTGCACAGAACCAAGTACTCTTGCAACTATAAACACGGCAACAGACAGAGTAGATACTCCATGGCAGTGCACAATGAAGCTCTATTTTTCAAAAGACAAATGGATAATAATCACAGCAGTCTTGTTCAAGATAGATCATGGCATGATCCTACGATCTCCTTTCCTAGAAAGACTATGGCCAAATGGATTAAGGAGACAAAAAGGAAAGTTTGGTCATCATTTTACAATACAAGATGAATCTATTTTCTTCCCCTTCATCATGAAGAACGAGCCAAGTGTTCTCCACAGAATTGAAGCAATTCAAGAACACTTAGGAGAAATACAGAAAGAAAAGGAGAAGATCAAGACAGAGCTTCAACTCTTAGATCCAAAGTACATAACTGCACTGAACAAGGTAAGACACTCTCTACTTAAAAGCTGTAGTTTAAATCCAACAGAGTTTTGGCATATGTTCAAACATGAAGTTAATCTTCAATATGTGCCATATGTGCCATATTCATACGAAGTTATCCTTTCTTCTACTGGGAATCTTAGCACACCTAGTACAATTTTATGCATGTGA
>LPNX011144789.1:0-13895 GCA_001517045.1 Pseudotsuga menziesii | reverse complement strand
GACACAGGTAAACCCGGGTGGGATTGATCTCGTGACCTCCAATTTACAAACAACTTCATTACAACGGAACCGCCATTGAGCCACACCCGTGCGGCTAAGAATCAACCTCAAGTTATTGAGGCTTTCGAGTTTCAATAGTATTTACTCTTAGATTAAGTGATTTTGACATAGAGCTAGGCTGCGACAAAAAAGGAAGAAGGAATATCTGTGTTTTGGGTTAGCATGATGAGATCTCAACATCTCCACTATTTGAGACTGTTAAATGTGACCATTTATCTGATTAGGAAGATCTGTGTTTTCAAATAGCATGATGATATCTACAACATCTCCACTGTTGCAAAGAATGAATTTATGATATGTATCCATTTGTTCAATTAAAATTCCTTTTCACACTCTTATGTTCTGTAGTAATTTGAATTTAAAAGAAGTTGCACCATTTTGTCACTTGCTGGTTAAATAGAAAACCACTAGTGGTCTTGTTTGGAAGTAAACAAATGCATTGATGCACCTCGATGATGACCCTGTTTATAGAGAAAAACATGTAAAAATTTAGTTTGGTCTGAAATTACGAGTCATGACATTAGGAGCAGCCGATCTATGCTCTAGGATGGAACTAGTGTTTTGTATGTGCAGCTATTAAGTGTGAGTAGCTTATTTTGCATTCAGAAGGGTCTTAATATTTATGTTTAGGAACTGACACATGTCATTTCTACATTTGTTATTACTAAGAAGTGATATTGTTTCAATATTACTAAGAATAGTATTTGTTCTTCTTTGCAGTCCTTACTTAGGGGTAGATTTTTGCGCAGTAGAGCTATAATTGAAGAGCAGAGGTCCTCAACAGCAGCAGGGGAGTTGGGCCATCTAAGACAACGCAAAACTGTAATTGGTTTCCTGTAAGGAATAATGTTATGCTAGGGACTCTACTTTTGCTCAATCAACCGTCTCGCAAGAACAATCTCTTGTAAGCATGAACAATAACCTGCCCATTTGAGCCTGTAAATGGCTTGGTGAATGTGATATTTATGTCTATTGTAACTGTTTTCATTAAAATTCTTGCTGAATTCTCTTTTTATGTAATTTTCGGGGGGTTTCTTAGAGTAAAGAAGTTCCCAATTTAGGAATATACCTGAAGCCTTCCTACGGCTTAGGATTACCGAAGTTATTACCTACGGCTTAGGATTCTTCTACGAAATGTCATATCCTAGATTTACACCTGCAATTTCTTTCGTAAAAGTATTAATAATTTAAACCCTTAATTTTATCTACAAGGCTTAGGATTCTGCTTAATTTTATCTACAAGGATTCCATCATCCTTGACATAAAAGTTCCTATCTCGTATCGCTCTCCTATAATAATGTTCATGCTTGTTTTACAGCCTTTTTTTAAACTGTATCGCCCTCTTACCAAAATTTTCAACAAATTTTACAACAACTGTAATTCAGAACATTTTCTTTGTTCTTGTAGATTGGACCATTGAGATGTTGGTTGGGAGGTCTCTGTCTGTCTAGGTCTATTGGGGATATGGATGTGGACGAGTTCATTGTACCTATAGGTCATGTAAAACAAGTGAAGGTGGACAGACATTTTTTTCTCTTTTGATCCTTCACCAATTTCATCCATTTACTGCTGGAAAAAATACCTGGTCACAATGTGCCTATTTCATTTAGATTGGTAATTTTTTATTCCAATAGCTATCAAATGCTGGAGGGAGGCTTATCATTGCAACTGATGGTGTTTGGGATGCCTTGAGTTCTGAGAAGGCTGCAAATTGTTGCCGAGGTTTGCCAGCAGAACTTGCTGCAAAACAAATTGTTAAGGTACAAATACTACTGACAACAATATTGCCATATTTACGGTTATTTTCTATCATAGCCTAATCGATTTAGCTGTAGGAGGCTTTGAGGATAAGGGGCCTTAGGGATGACACGACATGCATTGTGGTGGATTTGATCCCACCTGAGAAATCTGTACCACCAGCTCTAGTTAAGAAGCAAGGCAGATTCAAGTCATTTTTTGGAAGGAAGTCCACTGATTCAAAATCAAAGACAGATGAAAAGAAAAATATAGACATTTTCCAGGAAATTTTCGAGGAGGGGTCAGCAATGCTTGCTGAAAGGTAGATATAGCCATTTCCAGCTTAGCTTAGTTTCTGTTTTGTAATCACAGACCAATCTTTGGATTCAATACAAAGCATGATATATTGTATCTGAGTTGCATTTCCATTAATGTGGACAATATACGTTTACAATTTTTTATTATCTGATTGGAAAATCATGTTGCAAATTTAATTCGTGGTTGTGTGAATGGTATGTAATGTCTACTTATATTTTGACAATTTTGAATTTTCAAGTCTTCAATTTGGATTTTTTTAAATAATCTTTTTCTTATCAATGTATTTAGTTAGTTTGCATGTTCAACCTGAGTAAAAGCATGATCTATTTTCATAGTTTGTTTTTTGGGTTCTAGGCATTTAGTATAGAATGGTGTTTTTCCTTTTTCCTTTTAGGATTTGTTATTTTATTTATACAAAGGTAAGAGGTTCAAAGTAGGTATTTTTATGTTATGACCTTGTAAACTTCTACTTTTGCTACTATGCTAGATTAAATACTTGCTTTTCCATGTGATGTACTAATGAAAGATAGCTGTAGAGAACTATTATAGAACGCACTATGTTGCAAGTTTGTCATGCTAATAATTTGAGTATTTGACATTGCAGGTTGGGCTCAAATTATGCAGTGCAGACAGTATCAGGATTATTTGCTTGTGTTGTCTGTCAAACTGACATCACACCTAGTGAAGGAATTTATGTGCATGCTGGTTCATTTTTTTCAGGAAATATGCACTCTTGGGAAGGTCCCTTTCTATGTGCAAGCTATAAATTGAAGAAAGATGCAATGGAGGGCAAGCGATCATCAATAGTGATAGCAACATAGGTATCATTTGGGTTGGGCTGAGTACACATCCCATGGCCATCTGACATGATCTCAACTTCTAGACTTGAAGGCTCTCATTGACTCTTATTATTCTCCCATTGCAAGTTAGTCCACTCTAAAAAATATCTTGAACTACTGGTTCAATTACAAAGTGAGAAGCAGGATCTACACATCTGAAACTACAAAAGAATTGCAGTTCTCAATTTTGATCCCTCACCGTTAGAAGCTATTTATTTTAGGTGATTCATGGGTAACTGTATTTTTTTGATTTAGGCATCCCTTGATGTAATTTGGCTATATCAAATCGAAAAGGTTCGGTTCTTCTTCCTAGGTTCTAATAGAGAGAACCTTTTGGTGAAAGAGGATGCAGTCTAAAACATTTGATTATACCTTCAGAATGTGAATGGCATGCAATTCGTCTAACTTTGATAATCTAATCACTAACCTTGAATTCCAAGTTGCTTTTGATGCACTGAACATTAATTGCAATAATATGATTTGCATTTTCCTCGATATGATGGTTGACAAAATTGCATGCTCATTGTTTCTAAATTCCTTAGCTTTAGTTTTCATGGACCAAATGTATTGGACTGTCAAGTCTATCTTGATGACCACCTGAAATAGAGTAGAAAAAATAGTTTTATGGAAAACATTTTTTTTAAGCCAACATGTCCAGCTGCATTATATATCCAAAGTAAATCATAATTACGATAAAATGTTATCCACTCTGTTTAGAGTACGCATTATACATCCAAATCATCCAGGACTATACCAACTGTGTGACTCAGTGACTGGTCAATTTGGCACTCATTTATTGTTGTTAAAGCATATGAGAGAAGTTTAAATTCAATGATCAGGAATTTTTGGTTATTGCGGGACTTTAGTGTACAAGTGTATGGGATTGGTTTAAGGGTTGGTTCACATGGACCATGAAGGTTAATTTTCAAATATAATGGATGGTTTATACTTTGAGAACAATCATAATTGCTCTAATGAACAATATTTGAAACAATTTGTTCATTAACAACACAATGGACATTTGTATGGATTGTTGTGTTCTTAATTTGTGTAATTTCTTCCACCATATAATAAGCTGAATGGATTTTATAAGATCATCGTTGAAACTATGCAATGTACTATGTTCAACATCGTAAAATATCACTGAACTTGCCCCAAGGAGGAACAGTTTACAAAAGTTATGCAATGTACTATGTTCAACATCGTAAAATATCACTGAACTTGCCCCAAGGAGGAACAATTTACAAAATTTACTGCCAAGGGTTATGGGTTTAATAGTTTGCTTTGTAGCTTTACATGGAAAAGGGTAGGATAAAGATTGCCCGGTATGCTAAAAAGTGGCGTAGATTATGCTTGCAGGTGTTGTATAGGACATGGGTGCATGTAGGAATGAAGCTGGGGATTGTATTACTAGAATCCATGTGTGATCTCAAAGTTATGACATACATTCATGAGACAATAGTATGTTAAAATGTTGAATGATTTTTATCCTCACCTATACCTTGTATGTATCTAAATGAATGGTACCTTTATGTATCTAAATGAATGGAGAGATGCATAAGTGGTCATTTCATGGAGTCAATTGTGTCTAGCCCAAGTGGTGTGGTTGTGAGATGGAGGGTTATCCTTTCCACCTAGGTTTTATTCCTATAAGTGACACGTTGGGCTTATAAAGAGTATTGTTGTAATAGCTTTGAGTCTTGTTCTTGACTTGGTCTTGTGCCTTGAAGAATTTAAGGCTTATCCTAAGTAATATCTTCAAAATGATGAGAAATGCTTGAGAGTTTGCCTTGACATAATTATCTGGAAAAAAATTAATCATCTCATGAAGAATACATAGATTTATATGTAAAAAGAAGACCAAGTTCAACATAATTAAAATACATCAGATGGATCATTAAATTTTTTTGTAATTATCTAAAATGGATCATTAAATTATTTGTAATATACTATGGTATTTTCTGGTGGATAATTAGTCAGCCACTTGGAGATGTCTATATGCATAAGTAAAATTTTCATTGGGAGGAGGCTGGAATGGGCCTTTGGCTCTGGTTTTTTCCTGGTTTTCATGATTTTTTGGGCTTCTTTCTATTTTTTCAGATTTTACCAAAGTTAAAGATATCACTATGCTGTATATTGATCCAAAAAGTTATGTATAGTAGGTAGGTTTGAAATTGATTCCTGAAAGGGAGAAGTTCATTGAGCTGTTAGGAGACCTGAATGATGATATTGAGAAATCCATGTCAGCTTTGCCTCCTCATCTACAGGAAATTCACAAGTTTCTGGTAAGTTCAGGATTTAAAATAAATTGTAATGTTTCTAGCAAAATATCATTATGTAGAAGTTCACTTGATTTGATCTTTCAGAATGAAGAGCAAAGCTAGACGTTTCATAGATTGAATTGGATGAAACTACAGTTTTGTGCGTATTTGTTGTGCAGCAAAGCCTCCGTTTGGACAGGATGAAATCGTCATAAGTTCTCTGAAGGTGAGCCAGGATCAACTAGTACTGGAAGGTTTCCATTGGAGTAACTTCTGATCCTAGTGAAGTGAGACAGAAATATGATGTTTATACTTCATACATGAGATCAAACTATAATACATCAATGGGTGCATTTGAATAACAATAAGGTTTGTGCATTCGAGTATTATGATGTTATCGAGGGAGAGATCCAATGGGATGGTTGACCCTCCTTTTCACCGACATTTGCATAATGCTGTGTAATGTTGTGTAATGCTTAGTAACATCAACTTTTTTGTAAAGCATCACTTGTGAAGTTCATGAGTTCTAACAGTTAAAACAGTTTTCTCTCTGGGTAAACAGAAAAGTATCCCTCCTATTTACCGGAATTTGCATAATGCTTAGTAACATGAACTTTTTGTAAAGCATCACTCGTGAAGCTGATGAGTTCTAACAGTTAAAACAGTTTTCTCTCTGGGTAAACAGAAAATTATCCCTCTTGTTTACCGGCATTTGCATAATTCTTAGTAACATGAACATTTTGTAAAGCATCACTCGTGAAGTTCATGAGTTCTAACAGTTAAAACAGTTTTCTCTCTGGGTAAACAGAAAATTATAAATTTCTGGAATATGAAATGGTGAATAATTTTTGGTAGAGGAGCATCAATCAATGTAGCTTTTCATTATAAAGCACCTAGTATGCTTTTATTTTGACTTTACTTCATGTTGTGCACAAATTTTCAGTAACATTTAAATTATCTAGATTGGTTTCTTTGTAAATTGTATCTTAGAAGTGGCTTCAAAGATTTCTGTTCATGACAAATTCTAGTATCAAAGAAGAGACATAATACTAAATGTGTCAGCTGGAAATTTAAATGATGAAGATTGGTTGCTTTGTAATTTGTATCTCAGACGTGGAAAGGCTTCAAAGATTTCTGATGATGACAAATCCACATTATCTGTATTTTTTTATTTAAACAAACTAACAAACACGGTTAATTTGCTCACATTATTTTAAATGCTTTCAAATTTATTAAATAGCATAATTAATGGCACAAAACAACCTAAAACAAGATTTTGTGTGCTTATAACATAAAGCACAAATGCTTTTTTAAGAATATGTGCTTATATAGCATAAAACACTTATATAGCATTAAAACAAGATTTAATGGCATATAACAGGGTTTTATAAATATATACCATTAATAACTTATTAGTGGATATCTCAAATGGTTCTTGAAGAATGAAGAAACTATCACCTAAAAGAATTTGTGTCTTGTATTTAAGTTAAAAGAATTTGTGTGCATATATTTAAGTTTTGAAAGTTCATTTTCCAATATGGTAAATAGGCTGAAAGAATGTGTACTTATATTTAAGTTTCAACTATAAGTTACAATATAGTGACTAGGCTCAAGTTGGGTCAAACTTAAACATAATTGATATTTGCTTCTTCTTTTTTTACATGAAATATAATCTAAAACTAAAGGAGATAGGCTATTTAGGAACTGGGTCAAACTTAAAGTTAATTAACATGATGTTTTGTTTTCTATTAAAACATGAAATATGATCTAAAACTAGAGAATAGATTTTTTTTTAATTTTATTTATTTATTTATTCAAACATGAAATATAATCTAAAACCAGAGGAAAGGGGAAGCTAGATCTAAAACCAGAACCAAAGGAGATAAGCTATTTAACAGCTCTTAGAAAAGATGGGTCAAACTTAAAATTAATTGACATGATGTTGTTGTTGTTTTTTTAAATCTATTTATATTAAAACATAATATAATCTAAAACCAGAGGATAATTTTTTTTTCTTATTAAAACATGAAATATAATCTAGAGGAGAGGACAAGCTAGAGGCAATTCAATTGATCAATACAAGGAATGCAAAAAATTTACAATGGCTCTTGTATATTTTGAAGTTACAATTTTTTAAAATTGGTTCAAATTGTTATTACAAGTTAGTTGTTTGTCCACATCAGATCATTGTATGGGTTACACACATTTATATCAAGCTTATTCAAATTGTTATTACAAGTTAGTTGTTTGTCCAAATCACATCATTGTTTGGATTGGACACATTTATATCAGGTTGGTGAATTTGTTCATACACACATTTATATCACGCATGTGAATTTGTTATTACAAGACATCTTAAATTCTTCCAGTTATGTATCTAACTGACCTTCCCAAGTTGATTGAATGCTAGGCCTATTGGAAAAATGGAAAACCTGAAGAGGAAAGGGGAAGCTAGATCTAAAACCAGAACCAAAGGAGATAAGCTATTTAACATATCTTAGAAAAGATGGGTCAAACTTAAAATTAATTGACATGATGTTGTTGTTGTTTTTTTTAAATTTATTTATATTAAAACATAATATAATCTAAAACCAGAGGATAATTTTTTTTTCTTATTAAAACATGAAATATAATCGAGAGGAGAGGAGAAGCTAGAGGCAATTCAATTGATCAATACAAGGAATGCAAAAATTTTACACATTTGGCTCTTGTATATTTTGAAGTTACAATTTTTTAAAATTGGGTCAAATTGTTATTACAAGTTAGTTGTTTGTCCACATCAGATCACTGTATGGGTTACACACATTTATATCAAGCTTATTCAAATTGTTATTACAAGTTAGTTGTTTGTCCACATCAGATCACTGTATGGGTTACACACATTTATATCAAGCTTATTCAAATTGTTATTACAAGTTAGTTGTTTGTCCAAATCACATCATTGTTTGGATTGTACACATTTATATCAGGTTGGTGAATTTGTTCATACACACATTTATATCACGCACGTGAATTTGTTATTACAAGACATCTTAAATTCTTCCAGTTATGTATCTAACTGACCTTCCCAAGTTGATTGAATGCTAGGCCTATTGGAAAAATGGAAAATCTGAAGAGGAAAGGGGAAGCTAGATCTAAAACCAGAACCAAAGGAGATAAGCTATTTAACAACTCTTAGAAAAGATGGGTCAAACTTAAAATTAATTGACATGATGTTGTTGTTTTTTTTTAAAATTTATTTATATTAAAACATAATATAATCTAAAACTAGAGGATAATTTTGTTTTCTTATTAAAACATGAAATATAATCCAGAGGAGAGGAGAAGCTAGAGGCAATTCAATTGATCAATACAAGGAATGCAAAAAATTTACAATGGCTCTTGTATATTTTGAAGTTACAATTTTTTAAAATTGGTTCAAATTGTTATTAGAAGTTAGTTGTTTGTCCACATGTATGGGTTACACACATTTATATCAAGCTTATTCAAATTGTTATTACAAGTTAGTTGTTTGTCCAAATCACATCATTGTTTGGATTGCACACATTTATATCAGGTTGGTGAATTTGTTCATACACACATTTATATCACGCATGTGAATTTGTTATTACAAGACATCTTAAATTCTTCTAGTTATGTATCTAACTGACCTTCCCAAGTTGATTGAATGCTAGGCCTATTGGAAAAATGGAAAATCTGAAGAGGAGGCTATGATGCGGAGTGTTTATGGTTTAGAGTGGTCTAAACCATTGATTACCTTTTCATTGTGTTGTGGAAGTTGGTCTTCTCTTGCTATAAGTAGTAGCTTTGCACCTGGGCTTATGTGTTGCAAATAAATCTGCCTATTAGTTCTGGAAATGAGTGTAAAAGAAAATGCATGGTGTTCTGCTTGAGCCCTAAGCTTTGCAGCTCAAAATTAAAATCAAATTAAAAGGCAACATATACAGAAAAATAGTTGTCTAACTTGCATGGAAATGGATATGGGTTTGCTAGACTCTTTGGAAAGTCAATATCTAAATGTGCGAAAATGGCATATTTATAGACATAGAAATTTCGGGTCTCTGCATTTTTATGCTCGAAATTGTTCTCATAAACTCAGAAATGCAGACTGCTATGAAGAACTTAAATTTTATGTGTTTTTGGATTGGGGGGAGGGGCTATTTTATAGGGTAAAAGGGCCATGCACATAGCAAATTTTAATTTTAATTTTATGTTTTTTTTTAAATATGTATTTTTGGGGTATTTGCTGGCTGGACATGTTTGACAAACCAGAAACAGATCTCGAGTGGGTCCTTCTAGAAATGTGTCTAGGTTAGATCTGGATCTAGATCCACAAAAGCACTATTCTTCGATCTGATCCAGTAACATAGATGGTGGTACCCCACACACATTGCATGCGCATAAAGTTAAATTGTTGTTGGGCTTGGTACTTGCAGAGTGCTAGATTATATTGTGGAAGTGCCCTTAACAAGAGGATGTTTGATTCGCACAGGGAGTTTTAACATGCAAGAGTTCACCTCTCATCTTGTGCTAATGTAAATTTTGATGTACTTCAGTGAAGCTTCTATATCAATCATTTTTCCTGCAAATCAAGAATGCAATTGCTGTCCATGCTGAGCCACCAGTGAAGAAGAACAGTTTAATAACAATGAACATTATACATATTTAACAATTTCACATGCTTGTTATAAACACGTTTAAAAGGTATGATTAAGAAGGCTCATATTCGTGGAGTTGTTGAAGTTTATACCATAAGAAAATGCACGTCTTCTTGAGGGTGATCTTTGCATAGACAATCATATTATATAATGAAATCTGAAAGCTGATATTTGTTTTTGTCCTATACCCAGGTAAAATAAGTTTAAGGTGCAAAGTGTAGACATAGATATGGTTTCGTAAGCACATATGAGTATAGCCATAGTTTGTAGCATATCCACTATATGGTTAGAAATTAGTAGTTTTAAGAACATTGTGTTGGACATGATTTGGGTAGGAACTAAGAAAACAAGTTCATTAATATGGAGTAAAGAAAAAATGGGACCTAGTTGTTTTATTTTTTGGTGGTTAAGTTGGTTGTGGTTTATTGCCTTTCTAAGAACCAGTTCCTCCAATATCTTTCTCATTCCAAGATGAGGCACCATGTCTTTTGATTTGTGCAGATCCTACACGTCGTCTTGATTGTAGTTTCGATTAGACACAGCGATTGCAACTGGATTCAACATAAATTTCTCTTGGTAGAAAAACGTTTCGGGTACTACTAAAATCTCACTATCAGTGCCACGATCATCCATACTGCCATATTCTCAATTGAATTTGGCCTAGAATCAAAATCTTCGCTTTCTTTGTTGTACAGGAGATCATCAACCCTCGCTTGAGTTTCAAGACCACAGTGCACCATATCTAGTTTTTGACATTTTTGTCCTCCATAGTAAGATCGGAAATCCTTCTTTATGACCAGGTGGCTTTTCCTGGAATAGCGTTGGGATCTCCATTAATTCTCGTTTGCAACAAGTGACCTCTCTCAATATTGGCACAGAATATATATTTATTCTCCATTTTTTTTTGGCTCACTTCAATGTTACACTTTTTTTTCTTGCTTACCCGCTAACAACTACCTTAACGGCGTATTATTGCACCTTCCTTGGGGCAATTGCTAATTATTAACAATGTGGAGTTTTGTAAGATTTTATTTATTTATTTTTCAATAAATAATTGATAGTAATGATGATTTTAAAATTTGCTATATTAAATTTGGTTTATTAAATTTTAAGAAAAAATATAAGGTAGATATTATTTGATTGGTTATAAAATATTATTCTCATATTCAAAAGAAGAATGTTCTTAGTTAACTATAGTTTTGAGTAGCTAAAAAGTAGAAAGATTATTAATAAAGTAAAGATTTTGTACCTGAAATTTAATACAAGTGTAAGAAGAACATTATAACAAATTTTAAGTAAATAATTATAAAAATAGATAAATTTCATTATTTTAAAATAGTTATCAAATTATATGATTTTTTAAATATTGAAATTTTATAAAATTAAAATATTTAATCATTTAATTTAATATGTATTTTATTAAAAATATTATTAAAAAAATGTGAAATATCCTAACTGCTTTACCTATAAGCGATTACCGTATACATAGTAGAGGCAGTATAAAAATCACGTTTGATTGGTAATTAATTGATATATTTACTTACAAGTACATATGTTTTCACAAAATTATAGATTTTTATTAAGTAAATGTTAAATTCTCAAAGTGTAAATTTATTTTATATAACTTGATAAATTCAACCATAATTAATATTTAAAATAATATTTTTTTAGATGGTCATCAAAGTACACTTAGTCAACCTGAAAAAGAAAAATAAACACAAAAATAATTTTAAGGTTAACACATGTCTTTTAATTGTAACGGAAACAGGCCAACGCCATTAGAATCTGTACTTACCAGAAGTTAAATTTGACCTATTCTTAACCCTGGGCTAAATCATGACAAAATTAGAAGAACACCCCATCTCGCCTAATTCATGACCAAAAAAAGAAAACAAACACGTCCCACGTTTGATGTGAAACTAAACACTGATCTTGAAGTCTTTGAAGTGATGACAGTTATTATTCTTGGCTGTCATTGCCAATGACAATGATTTGACGAGTAATTTATTTATGAAAATCCCTGTCTAATATATATATATGAAAAATATATATCTTATAAAAAGATTATGAGTTAAAATCTTTATTTTCAATGTATATTATTTTAATTTAAGATGAATCAAATTTTTGAAGTTGTATAATCTTTAGTTACAATTTTAATTAATACTAAATAAAAATTAATAATTACAAAACAAAATAATTGAACATGTTTCATATAACCCTCCAACATTCGTTTGGCCGAAGAGACATTATAACCATAATATCATTACTTGTGATTGCACCTCTTGAGAATAATAGGGATTGTTATGTTACTGTGTTGTTATACTTCCTGCCTCATATCAATATAGCAATGGACAAGCGGTGTTATTATCCAGTGGATATATGTGATCCAGCTGTGAGTTTTTTTAAGTCTGGCCATTTTGCTTTTTCCATAATATTAGTTTGGGCAAGAGTTATTTATTGATTTGCAGAGCATTTAATGTGACTGCAGCAAACTTGATTACCGTTGAGTTTTGAGCAACTTAAGATCCAACGATTATCAAGCTTGCTGAACCTGCATTAAATACTTTACTGCTCTTACGACTTACACACCCACCAAATTCTGACTAAGCTTCAATTCTGCACAGGCCCTCGCCCAATGAGAGCTTCAATTCTCCACTCATGTTTTTAATGTCCATCACATCATGTGTATGTTTCTCAATTGTTAGTTAAACGTTCGTTATCTCACAAATATGCATTTTTATACATTAAATTCGGTATGGGAGGCTGGAGCAATACTCTAGTTATTATTATTTAATAAACATGGTACAATGGTTGGTTTTCGTGGAAATTAAGTCATGAGAGATTTAGACGACCAAATTGGTAAACGATATATATGATTAAAGCATTTTAATATTGTATTATATCATATTTTCGTTTTTTTAATAAATATATTTTTATTTAAATAAAGTTGGATTTAAAATTTTAGTAAATACTTTTGATCACAACCATTGTTAATATTCAATTCTAGAGTAAGACTTTAAATTGCGTCTGATTTGTTGTGAGTTCATCTTTTTGGAATTTAAGGAAACCGGGTAATGTCCCATGACAAAGACCAACTAATGGTTATCCTCAATGCCAATTTGACAAGTCAATTATAATAGGTTTTTGTCATCTTAAACAAACAAAAAAAAATATTAATATTTTAACATTTTAATTAAAATTATTAATACAATATGACATTTTGAATTCTCATTTTAATTTAATTCTTTTATAATTCCCATCTTAAACCAAAAAAATTAATATTTTAACATTTTAATTAAAATTATTAATACAATAAGACATTTTGAATTCTCATTTTAATTTAGTTCTTTTATAATTCCCATCTTAATTTAGTTTTTTTATAATTTTGTCTTATTATACCTGCCTCAACAGGTATATTGTAATCGATTGCAAGTCAAACTCTTTTGACTTTGTATTAGTTGCTCTCTATCAAAAAAATTAAAATCTGTTTTGTAAAGTATAACTTAGGGATTTATAAAATATTTTTTTTAATTTTGTTAAAAAACTATTTTGTAAACAACTTATTGGTGGATAGAAGATGATGTAAACTTTGGAATTTGGTATCTGGATTTGAGTTGACATGTGGCAACATGACATCATAATAATAAAATTAAAAAACTAAAAATTATATCCCATTGCCATCTGTTATAGCAAGAGGTACCATCGGAGCCAGCTGTTCTGGTTTTTTTCAGACCTCGGGCTATGAGACGAGGGTGCATTAGCTTGGCAATGTCATCCACAACAACTAAATTGGAGTCGAGGTAAATGATTCTCCCAAGGCATGACGGCAAGATATCGGCCAAGTAAGTGCGAGCGTAATTGAGTGGCTGATCCAGAGCCTGCCTAATTGAATACGATATCTTGTTCTTCACAATACTCTCATCAAAGTGATATAATATGAAGCGCAAGTATGGAAAAGTCGCCTGAAGCGTAGCCTTGAGATCACGTTGGCGCTCGGACACCATGAAATGGAAGACTACATT
>LPNX011144780.1:274810-303822 GCA_001517045.1 Pseudotsuga menziesii | reverse complement strand
AGAGACTTCAACTTGGTGCAAATGTTGCTCCTCAAGTTTCTTTGCTCACATAAGAGTAATAAATATTGTTAGAGTATGTTGTTAGCTATTCTGAAGTGTTGCGGTAAGATGAATTGGATAATAAGAATAGCTTTGCAGTGCGTTTCCAACTAATTCGTTGTTACCCAACCATCAATTGAACCATAAATTGGTTACTGGTAAAAACACAATCAAGAGGCACATAGATTATGAATGCCAACAATGTTGGCATGCATATCACTAAAGGAGATTGATATATATCCAAAAATTATTATGTAACTAGTAAAATAATAAATTAGACCTTATTTCAATTTGTAATTATTATACTGAATAGCATATCCTCTGGATGGATCATGGAACTATATTTAATCCATAATGCAAATAGAAAAATACTATGAAATCTACAGCATGCAAGAAACTGAATTTCCTAGAAGTTCAAATTTAACAAACTCTCTCCTTTCATTCCCAGGTTTCACAGCCACCATAAATCTGATAAATTAATAAATTCCTAAGATATACCATGCCTCCACTTAGAAACTAACGTCTTTGCCCATACCTTTCACATTCACACATTACTTATTGAGATATGATACAAGTTATAATGCTTCATCACAAAAATTTATGAAGAGAATAGGATTTTTGTAAAGTACTAAATGGCATTGTTGATACCTTTGAACATGCAGGCCTGAGAGACCTCATAGATTTTCTTCCTGCTTCCCTTGCAGCAATTGTTAGCTACTTTACTGCAGAGGTTACTCGTGGTGTTTGGAAACCTGCATCAATGAATGGAACAGACTGGCCAAGTCCTGCAACAAATCTTCAAAATATTGAAGCTGAGATAAAAGAGGTCTTGGCTGCTACAGGTGTTCATGTACCAAGTCTCATGGGTATGCATCAGGGTTTAGCCATCTTTCAGTGGTATTGTTACATGTTTCTACTTTGTTTGTGTGTTGATATGCGTGTCTACTTTTCCTGTTGAGGAAATGCATCTTTTGAACTTTGGCATATGCCTTGTGAATGCTAAACTGGAATTCTACATGAAATTTTCATATATTGCCCGCAAACCCATGACCATAAGTTGCTTTAACAAATAGTTTCCTTGATGGATAAGAAGGATACTATAGTCAGTGTTGTAATAACATTGTCAAGTAACTTACATTCATGGGTTTGTGTCATGTGAATGATTGAGAACACAAACTTTAAACTTATGTGCTTTTGCATTCTAATTGCCTATAAAAATGGAGGTAAGGTGAACAAAATTAAATGATTATGCTTCATCACAAAAGTTTATGAAGAGAATAGGCTTTTTGTAAAGTAGTAAATGGCATTGTTGATACCTTTGAACATGCAGGCCTGAGAGACCTTGTATATTTTCTTCCTGCTTCGCTTGTAGCAATTGTTAGCTACTTTACTGTAGAGGTTACTCGTGGTGTTTGGAAACCTGCATTAATGAATGGAACAGACTGGCCAAGTCCTGCAGCAAATATTCAGAATATTGAAGCTGAGATAAAAGAGGTCTTGGCTGCTACAGGTGTTCAGGTACTAACTCTCATGGGTATGCATCAGGGTTTAGCCATCTTTCAATTGTATTGTTACATGTTTCTACTTTGTTTGTGTGTTGATATGCGTGTCTACTTTTCCTGTTGATGAAATGCATCTTTTGAACTTTGGCATATGCCTTGTGAATGCTAAACTGGAATTCTACATGAAATTTTCATATATTGCCTGCAAACCCATGGCCATAAGTTGCTTTAACAAATAGTTTCCTTGATGGATAAGAAGAATACTATAGTCAGTGTTATAATAACATCGTCAAGTAACTTACATTCATGGGTTTGTGAATGATTGAGAACACAAAATTTAAACTTATGTGGTTTTGCAATCTAATTGCCTATAAAAATGGAGGTAAGGTGAAAAAAATTAAATGATAATGCTTCATCACAAAAGTTTACGAAGAGAATAGGCTTTTTGTAAAGTACTAAATGGCATTGTTGATACCTTTGAACATGCAGGCCTGAGAGACCTGGTAGATTTTCTTCCTGCTTCCCTTGCAACAATTGTTAGCTACTTTACTGCAGAGGTTACTCGTGGTGTTTGGAAACCTGCATCAATGAATGGAACAGACTGGCCAAGTCCTGCAACAAATCTTCAAAATATTGAAGCTGAGATAAAAGAGGTCTTGGCTGCTACAGGTGTTCATGTACCAAGTCTCATGGGTATGCATCAGGGTTTAGCCATCTTTCAGTTGTATTGTTACATGTTTCTACTTTGTTTGTGTGTTGATATGCGTGTCTACTTTTCCTATTGATGAAATGCATCTTTTGAACTTTGGCATATGCCTTGTGAATGCTAAACTGGAATTCTACATGAAATTTTCATATATTGCCCACAAACCCATGACCATAAGTTGCTTTAACAAACAGTTTCCTTGATGTATAAGAAGAATACTATAGTCAGTGTTATAATAAGTTATAACATCGTCAAGTAACTTATGTTCATGGGTTTGTGAATGATTGAGAACACAAACTTTAAACTTATGTGCTTTTCAATTCTAATTGCCTATAAAAATGGAGGTAAGGTGAAAAAAATTAAATGATAATGCTTCATCACAAAAATTTATGAATAGAATAGGCTTTATGTAAAGTACTAAATGGCATTGTTGATACCTTTGAACATGCAGGCCCGAGAGACCTTGTATATTTTCTTCCTGCTTCCCTTGCAACAATTGTTAGCTACTTTACTGCAGAGGTTACTCGTGGTGTTTGGAAACCTACATCAATGAATGGAACAGACTGGCCAAGTCCTGCAGGAAATCTTTAGAATATTGAAGCTGAGATAAAAGAGGTCTTGGCTACTACAGGTGTTCATGTACGAAGTCTCAGGGGTATGCATTAGGGTTTAGCCATCTTTCAGTTGTATTGTTACATGTTTCTACTTTGTTTGTGTGTTGATATGCGTGTCTACTTTTCCTGTTGATGAAATGCATCTTTTGAACTTTGGCATATGCCTTGTGAATGCTAAACTGGAATTCTACATGAAATTTTCATATATTGCCCGCAAACCCATGACCATAAGTTGCTTTAACAAAAAGTTTCCTTGATGGATAAGAAGAATACTATAGTCAGTGTTATAATAACATCGTCAAGTAACTTACGTTCATGGGTTTGTGAATGAATGAGAACACAAACTTTAAACTTATGTGATTTTGCATTCTAATTGCTGATAAAAATGGAGGTAAGGTGAAAAAAATTAAATGATAATGCTTCATCACAAAAATTTATGAAGAGAATAGGCTTTTTGTAAAGTACTAAATGGCATTGTTAATACCTTTGAACATGCAGGCCTGAGAGACTTTGTAGATTTTCTTCTTGCTTCCCTTTTAGCAATTGTTAGCTACTTTACTGCAGAGGTTACTCGTGGTGTTTGGAAACCTGCATCAATGAATGGAACAGACTGGCCAAGTCCTGCAGCAAATATTCATAATATTGAAGCTGAGATAAAAGAGGTCTTGGCTGCTACAGGTGTTCATGTACCAACTCTCATGGGTATCCCATTTTCTATTTTCTACTTTGTGAGATCATTTCCTTTAACTATGCTTAGGTTGTATATACTATAGCCATTGAGCAGTGCTTTATAAATTTCTTGTGGATTTTCTTCAATGCCGATGTTTAGTAGGTGGAAATGCACCAACAACTCTTCCTTTACCTTTACCTTTAGCAGCACTTGTGAGCCTCACGATAACATTCAAGCTGGATAAAGCATCAGAGTTTCTTCATGGCGTTGCTGGACCAACATTGGAAAGTACCGCAGTTGGAAGACCATGGCCCAGTACACCCATTGTTGCAGTGCTCTGGGCTCAAAAAGTATGCAGGTGGCATGATTACATTGTGTTTTTTAGTTCATGCACTGTGTTCAAGCAAGATAAGCATGTTCTTGTTCAGCTTCTGAGGAGTTGTTTTGCTGCTGCTCTTGGTTCTTCAAACTCTTTGATGTCAAAGCTGACAGTTAATGGTGGGGTGGGAGCACTTCTTGGACATGGCTTCCATTCACATTTGGCTCCTGGTGGTATGTCTCCTATGGCACCGGGATTCCTTTATCTGCGAACTAATAGAGCAATCTATGACATAATGTTTATAACTGAAGAAATTCTATCACTTGTGGTTGAAGGAGCAAGAGGCTTGTCAACTATGGGAATGAATGAACATTATGGCCAAACTGGTAAATCTGCACATTGTTTAAAATCTCGTCAACTGTCACTGGAAACTGCCATGGCAAAAGTTAAGCAGACATCTACATTGGGAGCTTCCTTACTGTGTGTCACCAGGGGATATGGCTTGGTTCAAATGCTATATCAAGAAATGGTATCTCTCATTTTCCCACTGGTAGTACTTTATTAGCCAGTACCAACCACATTAGTGTTTTTGTTTCTAAAGGGTTGAATAGCTTCCAAACAACTGTCCTCCAGGATGCTCTCTCTTGTATGAGTTCCTCCACTTTGGTAGCATAACCTATTTTGACGCACGGAGCGCATTTCCTTGTTCCCTTGATCCTTGAACACTTTAAATTCTCAGATCCTTGATGATTGGGCAAGTCAATGTAATCGTCTCATTCCTCTAGCTCACCTTGTAAACTTAAGACTTTCTGCTGTCAGCCATCCTCAAGACTAGGTATTTCTTGCCAATTGCGAGTATGCCTCTCTATGACAGTATAGATCACTGAGCATGTAAACTATCTAGCAAAGCCTCTGAAATTTGAAATTTCCTTCAATCCTGATCCACGGGTCCTTTCCAATTCTGACTTTTCCTCAGTTCCCTCATTTATTTACCCACCAAGGGGAAAACTTTACCAAAGGATTTCCTTGTAATGGAAGCATCCCGTGAGTGTTTTTTTTTAAGCCAATATTCCATGGATGCATCTTTTAAGTGTTTGGATTTCATAACTTGACCTCAGTGTCCATCATTATAAATCAATCTCTAAAGGCTTTTAGTTGAAAATTTTGAGCTGAAGTGTTTTATGTGTTTTAAACCCCATTCCTAGTTGACTTGGAATTGGCTCCCTTGTTCCATTTATAACTAGTGGAATTTCTTGGCCCTCCCTCCTATGTGAAGGATGCTGAAACACTTCTTTCTGATTTGGTTAAGATTCCTTTTGGTCGTTGTGCTATAGACATCCAATACTCTTGTATGCTCTGTAGAATAGATTAATGAAGGTTAATATACGAACCATAGGACAGTTACAGCCAAAATTTAAATGTCAATCATATGGTTTCAAGATGAAACCCAGGTATTTGACTTCTTGAAATAATTAATGGGAAATATGATTTTGGTCCAATCTTTAAATTACTTTGCCAATCCACTTTACATTTCTGAAGACATATTCATATTTATTACCATTCCTATAGTCTTGCAATAGAGGTCCAGAAGCCCCTTAAGCTTTTCCATCTCCCTAATAGAACTATTGACTGAAAATCAATGTGTCGTCTACCAAAAGTAAATGGGTGATATGAACGAGTTTGCTGCTTTAATCCCCTATAATTTTGTTCTAGCATTTAATTAATTTAGAAAGTTTTCTTCATTGGGATAAATTGTTTTAAAAAATATTTCACATTTAGCTTTTATGAATTTTGATTTTCTATGTCATATTTTTCTAGTAGCAAAACTTAGAAGTTCTATGATGTTACAAATCCTTCACAAAAACATTGGGGACTTTGTTTACCTCCACCACTGGCAGAGGTTTCCTTGCTTGGATCAAAGTAAATTGAGCAAATCACCGGCTCCTATAAGTGACTTTAGGATTTTAGTATATTGTACTTTCGTCCAATTATCTTTAGCATTTGTTATTGATATTTGTGTAGACAAAATTTTTTATGCTTCCATTTTATATTATTTAATAGCTCCTGTTTCAGTCTTAAATAATCATTAGTATAGAAGCTAATGTGTATTTTCTTTATACAGCTTATGTTTTACTTTAGTGATTGTCTTCTAGATTCTTTATACATGGCTTCATTTTCAGCAACACTGGGGACTTTGTTTACCTCCACCAGTGGCAGAGGTTTCCTTGCTTGGATCAGCTTCTTTAAGTAAATTGAGCAAAGCACTGGCTCTTGTAAGTGACTTTAGGACTTTAGTATATTGTACTTCCGTCCAATTATCTTTAGCATTTGTTATTGATATCTGTGCAGACAACTTTTTCTATGCTTCCATATTAGATTATTTAATAGCTTCTGATTCAGTCTTAAATAATCATTAGTATAGAAGCTAATGTGTGTTTTCTTTAGACAGATTATGTTTTACTTCAATGATTGTCTTCTAGATTCTTTATACATGGATTCATTTTCATTTCCTAATAATACATACCTATTCATATTTCTGTGTGAAACTAGAACACAGGAGGTAATGCTGAGACTTCCCTTGCCAGTGGAGCTGCTGGAAGATCAGTTGTATTGCCAGCTAGTGCATCTTGGTATGAAATCTGTTTCTTGTCATGGAATATTTGTTTAGTTTTCCAGCATCCCCTTGGATTGGTGCAGAGTAACATTACACATTAAGTTTAGTGAACATAAGCTTCGATGTGATTTAGGAGTTTGTGGTGGAATATTACATATCTTATTGAATATTGAGACATTAATGGTAGTTGCAGGGGCTCCCATGTTGCATAGGAAAATTCATTTAGTATGAGGATTCCAGCTGTTCAGGGCTCCTCTAATCCTAAAACAAGTTCATCTCATTCACTTTCAATGTCTCCAACATTAAATCTCCCTGCCTTGGTGGTGGAAGCTGCTGCATCAAGGTTGAGTTCTAATCATGGAAAGCTATTGGTCAATAAGGGTGGGCAGTCATCAATGTTTATATCTAAAAAACATATTGATTCCAAACCTAATGCAATGAGTGGAATAGATATAAAATTAAATTCACGTGTAAATACCACTAGGGAAGTTTTCCATGGAAAGAATGCTAGTTTAGTTTTGTAATAGTAATAGTTATATAGTTTGTAGATTTATATCTATCATAAATTTGTTTGAATATAATCATTGTCAAGCAATAACAACTTTTTAAAGGGTGCTAGCTCAACGGTAGAGCGCCTACCTAATTATAGGTAGGAGGTTGGTGGTTCGATTCCTCCATGCCCTATCATAAATTTGTGACTACAAAAATGACTAAATTCGCATATATACGACTATTAGTAGCTAATTTCCAATATCTTAGTCGTATTTAGCTTAGTCATTAATATGTTAACATGTAGTAGTTTATTTAGTCATATATTTGGTCATTAATGGTTGCAATTAGTGACTAAATCAATGACTAAATCAGCGACTAAATCAATGACAAACTCATTGACTAAATCCATGACTAAATCAATGACTAAATAATTAACTATCAATGACTAAAACAATGACTAAATCATTAGCTATCAATGACTAAAGCATTGTCTATCAATGACTAAATCAATCACTACTAAGTAAAGCTATTAATGACTAGTGAAATACGACTAGCTATAAGATAGTGGAAATTTGCTACTATTAGTCACCGACTCAAAACTAGTCGTTTATAGCATGATTTTAGTCATTTTTTTAGTCATTAATTTCTTCTTTTCTACTAGTGAGAGAACAAAACTCGTTGACTGAGGAAACAACAATTCGTGGAGTTCAACTGAGATCTGGTTTTTTTTTTTTTGTTATGGCGGATATAATATTCTTGTGGGCTGAGATTTTTCACGGGGCTGAGATAATTCGCAGATTGTATGAACTGAGGCAACAACAATTCGTGGGAGCTCAACGAAGATCCAATTTTTTTGTTACAACTGATACATAAAATTTTTGGGCTGTTCTAAGACTGTATGTCGGTCCTTTGACTGAGGCGTGAGTTGTTTTGGAGCCCCTATGGGCTGGCTGTGAGTGTATTTGTCTTCTTCTGGCTGGCCGTGACACTTCTTTCAGCCTTTGGAGATGGGCCGTGACTGGGTGTCTTTTCCTTGCTGAGCCATGACTCCCTATTGGCTGCCCAGACAGAGCCAGCAGCGTGAAATTTTCTTATTAGAGCGTGGAAATTTTTTTATCAGCATAGAAATATATTTCTATCAGCGTGGAAATTCTTTTTGCTATACGGTGGGAAGCTCTGCGATTTAATGTGGCAGCAGAGGAATTTTTTGTGGTAGCGTGAAAATCTTTTTAAGTTACAGCACTCTGAAATTTCATGAGGATCAGATGTAGCTGCAGCAGAGCAAGATATTTTTTTTTCTTTGGCCGTGTGATGCAGAAGCTCTGAATCGAGAAAGCACATTGGGTAATATGTCTATCCTTATTGAATATTGGTTGAGCATTGATTTGCACTGTGAAAAAAAAAAATATTTTTCATCATAACTTTCATTGAACAAGCCTGAGAGCAGCCTGTTATCAAGTTTGAGATTTGGACAACATAATTTCCAAAGTCTTTAAATATTTATCAGAACTGGAAGCAGATGTTGTCAACAGTACTTGTCCTAGAAATTTTGGAGGACCTTAAGCTTAATCGGAAGCAGCCTTTTGATTATGTCTCTAGAAAGTTTTGTGATGAACTGTGTTAGCAAACTGCTGTCTAATTTTTCAGTATCATAGGCTCCCTGAGATACATGAAGGGAACTTATAAGTTTATTTGGAAGCTGAAGAGCAAGCTTAATAAAATAGGGGCAAGAAAGTGCAACTTTGCCAGAACTGGATGACAGAAGGAATCTCATAAATGTCATACCCTTTCAGTGAATGTTAAATAGAGCTTTCAAGTTTGTAGCTGTCTTTTATTGTTATTCTTTGTAATTTTATTACTTCTTGCCAAGATAAGCATAGAGGTAGAAAGAAAGGTTTTACAGTTTCAGGGTAAGGGGAGAAACACCAATTGGTTGTGACAGTAGTGCAGAATTTCAACGTAGGACAATATACACCTGCATGCATCCCATAGTCCACTTGATCTGAGTCTGATTATAAATATTCCTGAACCTGTTCTTCAAGTTTGAAAATGGTTTGAGGTAAATTGATGGTGATGAAGTATTAGTAGACAGATTGTCTTTTGAAGAATTGAAGAACCTGGTGCAGCAGTATGAACATATTGCTATGAGGTGTATGTACAGCAGTAAGATGATTGATGCTTGGCAAGCTGCAGCCATGTGTATAGCCTTCACTGGGCTCTATTTGAGCAACATATAACCAGCACACAGTCCTGAGGTATTTTTGGTAAAGACTATACACAGTCTGATCTTTAGAAGCACATACTCAGTCTTTATACACAAATTCCAGTTTGACATATGTTTTGATGTTTGGCTGCAAGGAAAGAGGTGTGTGAGCAGAGTTTGTCTGCTTATATGGAGATCAAGTCTGAGAGAATACACTGTCCAAGCTTGGACTTATGATTGAGTTCTTTCGAAGCATACACATAGTCTGAATTGATGTGTTCTCTGATATAATAACCAGTCAAGGTCAAGGTTGAATTTGACTATGAGCAGCAGTAAAGAAAGATAAAGCACAAGTGCAGATTTATATGATGCTGACAGTAGCATAATGTATGCATGGTTATGATCAGAATAATGTTCCTGATAGTATGATGATGTGAGCAGCAGGGATGATGAGTCTTGATGATGACCAGCAACAAAGATTGACCAGCAGATGATGAACAGAGAAGATTGAGAAGACTATTGCAGCAATGTTGAGTAGCAGTAGATAAACAATGATCAATGTTACAGCAGAGCAGTGTTGATGATATGACAGAGTTGTCTTGTGTATGACGACAGTAAGACTTATTGTAAAAGCGAGCTTGTCTTGCTTCTGAGGTTAGGATACCTCAATGACTTCTTAGCAGGGTCTAAGAGAACCAGGAAGGGTCCTGGATGAAGAGCAGGTGCTCTATTTATCAGTAGGTGCTGATTTCGCCTAACGGTTGTAGCCGGACAAAATAATACAAAAGATTACAAAATTATATTGAGTTGTGTTCTGTTGTGTTATGGTGCTTATGAATGAAATGCTTATGCTATGTGAATGATTTCTATGAAATGTTTATGTGATTGATGAATTGGCAGTTATCTGTGTCGAGCAAAGAGAAAATAAAAATTGGCTTTACACTGATTCATCCCCCTCTCAGTGTCTACAATTGGTATCAGAGCAGGCCTTTGTCACAAGCCTAGCAAGCTCGAAGGAGATCCTTAGACACAATGGAGGAAAAGAAAGAGTCATCAAGCAATGATGTCCCTGTACTTGATGTTACAGATTATTTCAGTTGGAGAAGCAAAATGAAGGCTTATCTGAAGAAGTTCGAGATTTGGGAAATAGTCATCAATCCACCCGCTCCTTCAAACAAGAAAGGAAAGCTAGCTGCACAGAAGGAAGCGAAGAAGGACAACACTATTGCCTTGAAGTTCCTCATGGATGGACTTCCCAGTTCAGTGAAGGAAAGTGTAGGAGAGGTAACCTTGGCAAAAGACCTATGGCTCAAGCTGGAGAGTGAGTATCAGAAGGTAAAACTAGAACCCGAAAAGACAGATCAGAAATCAGAAGACAAGCCCCCAGAAGAGCTAAATCAAGAAGAAGATAAACAGGAAGAGGTCTCTTGTAAAGGTATGGACTCTTGTGATTATGATAGCTTGTGTGTTGAAATTGACAAGGTTCTCGCAGATGATGATGAAGCAATGTTGGAAGCTAAACAGAGAATTATAAACTATGTATGCCACATAGATCTTAGAGCTGACTGGTTCTTGAACAAAGTTGAACTTAATCAATTTGAGTACAGGGAATTTAGGACGACAACCTTTGATTATATGGATAGTCTCCAAAAGCAGAATGTTGAACTAAAGGAGTTGCTTAAGAAACTTAAGCATGAAGGAGTAGGTTGGCTGAAATTGTTGAAGGAAAACGAAGTTGAAACGGAACAGCTGAAGATTGATTTGATTGATCAAAAGAACCATGATAAAGATTCAAAAATACTTGAAGAAGCAAGAGAGGCAAATCATGACTTGAAGACTCAGCTGGAGGAAGCCAAGAGGACAGAAAAAATCTTGAAAAGACAGCTAGAAGAAAAGGAGGAAATAGTCCAGAAGCTGGAAATGGAGGTAGTTGGTCTAAGGAAGAAAGGTAAGAATAATGAAGCCTTGCTCAAGCTCCAGGACAGTTCAATTGTCCTAGATAAGATCTTAGATTGCAAAAGATCTCTGCTCGACAAGACTGGTCTTGGTTACAAGAAGAACAAAGAAAAACTTGAAGATGAGTCTTGGTCTCTGAAGACTCCAGTAGCAGGTCCATCAACGTCCAAAGCTACCCCCAAGGCTCCTGCACATGACAACAAGGAGTTTGGAAGTTGAAAGGTGAAACAAGGAGTTAGGTCTGTTCATCAAAGCAAATTCATAAAGGAAACAGCTCTAAGACCCAGCTATGAAAGTGGTTTCAATGGTTATTGTCATTGTTGTTCTAACTTTGGTCATAAGGCTATGGATTGTAGGTTCTATGGAAGGAGAAGGGCTGGAAGCCCCAATGTCTCAGTGAGATGTTGGACATGCAATCAAGTCGGACATGTTGCTGCCACATGTCGTACAGTGAGATGCTACTCCTGCAGTGGGTTTGGACACAAAGCACGTGAATGTGCCAGTCAAAGAAGTCAACCAAGAAGAAACACTCCGTACATATCAGTGATGGTATCAGCAAGAAGATTTGAATATGAGAAGACAAATGCCTACAGTCAAGGATATGCTCAGGCATGGAGAAATGAAGTGGATCAAAGAAGTATTGGAAGTTCCAACAGTTCAGTTAGGTGCTGGTCATGCAACAAATTTGGGCACAAAGCGCAAAACTGTTGGAATGATATGAGAAGACTAACATATAGCTCAGTCAAGAAAACCAGCAAGGACCATGAAAGAACAGATGCTCAAAGAACAGATGTCAAGAAGCAGGTATGGACGAGGAAGACAGAACAATTGTAGATAGGATAAGCTGATCAAAGCAGGGAGGATGGCTGCCACATGGCAAGCCAAGTGTAAGGTCTCTCAAAGACCTTAGCACACTTTGAGTTCATGAGGCTGGAGAATGAACTCAAAGGAGAAAGGATGGTTCTCCAGGTAGACAGACAGGTCCTAGGATCATGCATAGTGACAGGGGGAGCAGTTAGCATTGATCAGAGATTTCAGAGACAGTTATGTGGACACCCTTTGCCATTGATGCCAAAGGGGGAGAGATGAAGTCAAAAGGGGAGAATGCTCATAGGGGGAGCATGAGTTGTTGTCATCAATGACAAAGGGGGAGATTGTTGATGAAATTGTCATTGATGCCAACATGGTCATTGATGACCACCACCCAGCTGATGATGCCCTTGCACATGACATGTGCATGGAAGCCCTAGTGGCTTAATGGAAAGTTGACATAAGCCACAGATTGTTGATGATATATGGTTCTATATATGCTCATGAAGGTGGAGCCCATGGACATTTTTGAAGAAGTCTTTAAAATGCAAAGAAGCCTCTATGACCCAAGTCACTTGAATTTTAAATAGTTAAAGTAAATGGTGAAGTCAGCCCAGTCAAAACGATATTCAATACAATAATAACATTCTTTAGGTGTCCCTAATGAGTTTTGAAGAAAGTTTTTTTAAATGGGGTGAAGTGAAATAAAATAAAAAATAAAAAAAACAAAGGGGGATGATTTTAAAATAAAATAATTAAAATACAAAAGTACACTTTCCTTATTTTATGGATATTGATCACCCTCAAAAGGTGTATATATTCTCCATTGGATGAAAAAAAACTGGTGTGAAGACGAAAATGGGAAAAGTGAAAAACGTGTGCAGCTAAGAGTAGACGTGGAAATTTTTGGCTGAGGTAGAATCTCGTGGCTATTTTGGGACAGCGTAGGAGAAGTCAAGGATTCATGTGGTCAGAGAATTTTTTTATTTTTGGACAGCACGGGAGCTTACCAGTATAATGCATTAAATAATGAAGAGCACAAAACTCGTTGACTGAGGAAACAACAATTCGTGGAGTTCAACTGAGATCTGGTTTTTTTTTTTTTGTTACGGCTGATATAATATTCTTGTGGGCTGAGATTTTTCACGGGGCTGAGATAATTCGTAGATTGTATGAACTGAGGCAACAAAAATTTGTGGGAGCTCAACGAAGATCCAGTTTTTTTGTTACAGCTGATACATAAAATTTTTGGCCTGTTCTAAGACTGTATGTCGGTCCTTTGACTGAGGCGTGAGTTGTTTTGGAGCCCCTATGGGCTGGCTGTAGCTGCAGCAGAGCAAGATATTTTTTGGACGACATAATTTCAAAAGTATTTAAATATTTATCAGAACTGGAAGCAGATGTTGTCAACAGTACTTGTCCTAGAACTTTTGGAGGACATTAATCTTAATCGGAAGCAGCCTTTTGATTATGTCTCTAGAAAGTTTTGTGATGAACTGTGTTAGCAAACTGCTGTCTAATTTTATAGTATCATAGGCTCCCTGAGATACATGAAGGAAACTTATAAGTTTATTTGGAAACTAAAGAGAAAGCTTCATAAAATAGGGGCAAGAAAGTGCAACTTTGCCAGAACTGGATGACAGAAGGAATCTCATAAATGTTATACCCTTTTAGTGAATGTTAAATAGAGCTTTCAAGTTTGCAGTTGTCTTTTATTGTTATTCTTTGTAATTTTATTACTTCTTGCCAAGATAAGCATAGAGGTAGAAAGAAAGGTTTTACAGTTTCAGGGTAAGGGGAGAAACACCAATTGGTTGTGACAGTAATGCAGAATTTCAACGTAGGGCAATATACACCTGCATGCATCCCATAGTCCACTTGATCTGAGTCTGATTATAAATATTCCTGAACCTGTTCTTCAAGTTTGAAAATGGTTTGAGGTAACTTGATGGTGATGAAGTATAAGCAGACATATTGCCTTTTGAAGAATTGAAGAACCTGGTGCAGCAGTATGAACATATTGCTATGAGGTGTATGTACAACAGTAAGATGATTGATGCTTGGCAAGCTGCAGCCATGTGTATAGCCTTCACTGGGCTCTATTTGAGCAACATATAACCAGCACACAGTCCTGAGGTATTGTTGGTTGATTACTATACACAATTTGATCTTTAGAAGCACATACTCAGTCTTTATACACAAATTCCAGTTTGACATATGTTTTGATGTTTGGCTGCAAGGAAAGAGGTGTGTGAGCAGAGTTTGTCTGCTTATATGGAGATCAAGTCTGAGAGAATACACTGTCCAAGCTTGGACTTATGATTGAGTTCTTTCGAAGCATACACACAGTCTGAATTGATGTGTTCTCTGATATAATAACCAGTCAAGGTCAAGGTTGAATTTGACTATGAGCAGCAGTAAAGAAAGATAAAGCACAAGTGCAGATTTATATGATGCTGACAGCAGCATAATGTATGCATGGTTATGATCAGAATAATGTTCCTGACAGTATGATGATGTGAGCAGCAGGGATGATGAGTCTTGATGATGACCAGCAACAAAGATTGACCAGCAGATGATGAACAGAGAAGATTGAGAAGACTATTGCAGCAATGTTGAGCAGCAGTAGATAAACGATGATCAATGTTACAGCAGAGCGGTGTTGATGATATGACAAAGTTGTCTTGTGTATGACGACAGTAAGACTTATTGTAAAAGTGAGCTTGTCTTGCTTCCGAGGTTAGGATACCTCAATCACTTTTTAGCAGGGTCTAAGAGAACCAGGCAGGGTCCTGGATGAAGAGAAGGTTCTCTATTTATCAGTAGGTGTTGATTTCGCCTAACGGTTGTAGACGGACAAAATAATACAAAAGATTACAAAATTATATTGAGTTGTGTTCTGTTTTGTTATGGTGCTTATGAATTAAATGCTTATGCTATGTGAATGATTTCTATGAAATGTTTATGTGATTGATGAATTGGTAGTTATCTGTGTCGAGCAAAGAGAAAATAAAAATTGGCTTTACACTGATTCACCCCCCCTCTCAGTGTCTACAATTGGTATCAGAGCAGGCCTTTGTCACAAGCCTAGCAAGCTCGAAGGAGATCCTTAGACACAATGGAGGAAAAGAAAGAGTCATCAAGCAATGATGTCCCTGTACTTGATGTTACAGATTATTTCAGTTGGAGAAGCAAAATGAAGGCTTATCTGAAGAAGTTCGGGATTTGGGAAATTGTCATCAATCCACCCGCTCCTTCAAACAAGAAAGGAAAGCCAACTGCATAGAAGGAAGCGAAGAAGGACAACAGTAAAGCCTTGAAGTTCCTCATGGATGGAATTCCCAGTTCAGTGAAGGAAAGTGTAGGAGAGGTCACCTCGGCAAAGGACCTATGGTTCAAGCTGGAGAGTGAGTATCAGAAGGAAAAACCAGAACCCGAAAAGACAGATAAAAAATCAGAAGACAAGCCCCCAGAAGAGCTAAATCAAGAAGAAGATAAACAGGAAGAGGTCTCTTGTAAAGGTATGGACTCTTGTGAGTATGATAGCTTGTGTGATGAAATTGACAAGGTTCTCGCAGATGATGATGAAGCAATGTTGGAAGCTAAACAGAGAAGTATAAACTATGTATGCCACATAGATCTCAGAGCTGACTGGTTCTTGAACAAAGTTGAACTTAATCAATTTGAGTACAGGGAATTTAGGACGACAACCTTTGATTATATGGATAGTCTCCAAAAGTAGAATGTTGAACTAAAGGAGTTGCTTAAGAAACATAAGCGTGAAGGAGTAGGTTGGCTGAAATTGTTGAAGGAAAAGGAAGTTGAAATGGAACAGCTGAAGATTGATTTGATCGATCAAAAGAACCATGATAAAGATTCAAAAATACTTGAAGAAGCAAGAGAGGCAAATCATGACTTGAAGACTCAGCTGGAGGAAGCCAAGAAGACAAAAGAAATCTTGAAAAGACAGCTAGAAGAATAGGAGGAAACAGTCCAGAAGCTGGAAATGGAGGTAGTTGGTCTCAGGAAGAAAGGTAAGAAGAATGAAGCCTTGCTAAAGCTCTAGGACAGTTCAATTGTCCTAGATAATATCTTAGATTGCCAAATATCTCCGCTCGACAAGACTGGTCTTGGTTACAAGAAGAACAAAGAAAAACTTGAAGATGAGTCTTGGTCTCTGAAGACTCCAGTAGCAGGTCCATCAACGTCCAAAGCTTCCCCCAAGGCTCCTGCGCATGACAACAAGGAGTTTGGAAGTTCAAAGGTGAAACAAGGAGTTAGGTCTGTTCATCAAAGCAAATTCATAAAGGAAACAGCTCCAAGACCCAGGTATGAAAGTGGTTTCAATGGTTATTGTTATTGTTGTTCTAACTTTGGTCATAAGGCTATGGATTGTAGGTTCTATGGAAGGAGAAGGGCTGGAAGCCCCAATGTCTCAGTGAGATGTTGGACATGCAATCAAGATGGACATGTTGTTGCCACATGTCGCACAGTGAGATGCTACTCCTGCAGTGGGTTTGGACACAAAGCACATGAATGTGCCAATCAAAGAAGTCAACCAAGAAGAAATACTCCATACATATCAGTAATGGTATCAGCAAGAAGATTTGAAGATCAGAAGACAAATGCCTACAGTCAAGGATATGCTCAGGCATGGAGAAATGAAGTGGATCAAAGAAGTATTAGAAGTTCCAACAGTTCAGTTAGGTGCTGGTCATGCAACAAATTTGGGCACAAAGCACAAAACTGTTGGAATGATATGAGAAGACTAACATATAGCTCAGTCAAGAAAACCAGCAAGGACCATGAAAGAACAGATGCTCAAAGAACAGATGTCAAGAAGCAGGTATGGACGAGGAAGACAGAACAATTGCAGATAGGAGAAGCTGATCAAAGCAGGGAGGATGGCTGCCACATGGCAAGCCAAGTGTAAGGTCTCTCAAAGACCTTAGCACACCTTGAGTTGATGAGGCTGGAGAATGAACTCAAAGGAGAAAGGATGGTTCTCCAGGTAGACAGACAGGTCCTAGGATCGTGCATAGTGACAGGGGGAGCAGTTAGCAGTGATCAGAGATTTCAGAGACAGGTATGTGGACACCCTTTGCCATTGATGTCAAAGGGGGAGAGATGAAGTCAAAAGGGGAGAATGCTCATAGGGGGAGCATGAGTTGTTGTCATCAATGACAAAGGGGGAGATTTTTTATGAAATTGTCATTGATGCCAACATGGTCATTGATGAACACCACCCAGCTGATGATGCCCTTGCACATGACATGTGCATGGAAGCCCTAGTGGCTTAATGGAAAGTTGACATAAGCCACAGATTGTTGATGATATATGGTTCTATATATGCTCATGAAGGTGGAGCCCATGGACATTTTTGAAGAAGTCTTTAAAATGCAAAGAAGCCCTTTATGACCCAAGTCACTTGAATTTTAAATAGTTAAAGTAAATGGTGAAGTCAGCCGAGTCAAAAGGATAGTCAATACAATAATAACATTCTTCAGGTGTCCCTAATGAGTTTTGAAGAAAATTTTTTTAAATGGGGTGAAGTGAAATAAAAAAAAAAACAAAGGGGGATGATTTTAAAATAAAATAATTAAAAAAAATTAAAATACAAAAGTACACTTTCCTTATTTTATGGATATTGATCACCCTCAAAAGGTGTATATATTCTCCATTGGATGAAAAAAAAAGTGGTGTGAAGACGAAAATGGGAAAAGTGAAAAACGTGTGCAGCTAAGAGTAGACGTGGAAATTTTTGGCTGAGGCAGAATCTCATGGCTGTTTTGGGACACCGTAGGAGAAGTCAAGGATTCATGTGGTCAGAGAAAGTTTTTATTTTTGGACAGGACGGGAGCTTACCAGTATAATGCATTCAATAATGAAGAGCACAAAACTCCTTGACTGAGGAAACAACAATTTGTGGAGTTCAACTGAGATCTGGTTTTTTTTTTTTTTGTTACGGCTGATATAATATTCTTGTGGGCTGAGATTTTTCACGGGGCTGAGATAATTCACAGATTGTATGAACTGAGGCAACAACAATTCATGGGAGCTCAACGAAGATCTGATTTTTTTGTTACAGCTGATACATAAAATTTTTGGGTTGTTCTAAGACTGTATGTCGGTCCTTTGACTGAGGCGTGAGTTGTTTTGGAGCCCCTATGGGCTGGCTGTGAGTGTATTTTTCTTCTTCTGGCTGGCCGTGACACTTCTTTCAGCCTTTGGAGCTGGGCCGTGACTGGGTTTCTTTTCCTTGATGAGCCGTGACTCCCTATTGGCTGCCCAGACAGAGCCAGCAGCGTGAAATTTTCTTATTAGAGCGTGGAAATTTTTTTATCAGCATAGAAATATATTTCTATCAGCGTGGAAATTCTTTTTGCTATACGGTGGGAAGCTCTGCGATTTAATGTGGCAGCAGAGGAATTTTTGGTGGTAGCGTGAAAATCTTTTTAAGTTACAGCACTCTGAAATTTCATGAGGATCAGATGTAGCTGCAGCAGAGAAAGATATTTTTTTGTCTTTGGCCGTGTGATGCAGAAGCTCTGAATCGAGAAAGCACATTGGGTAATATGTCTATCCTTATTGAATATTGGTTGAGCATTGATTTGCACTGTGAACAAAAAAAAAATATTTTTCATCATAACTTTCATTGAACAAGCCTGAGAGCAGCCTGTTATCAAGTTTGAGATTTGGACGACATAATTTCGAAAGTCTTTAAATATCTATCAGAACTGGAAGCAGATGTTGTCAACAGTACTTGTCCTAGAACTTTTGGAGGACCTTAATCTTAATCGGAAGCAGCCTTTTGATTATGTCTCTAGAAAGTTTTGTGATGAACTGTGTTAGCAAACTGCTGTCTAATTTTACAGTATCATAGGCTCCCTGAGATACATGAAGGAAACTTATAAGTTTATTTGGAAACTGAAGAGCAAGCTTCATAAAATAGGGGCAAGAAAGTGCAACTTTGCCAGAACTGGATGACAGAAGGAATCTCATAAATGTTATACCCTTTCAGTGAATGTTAAATAGAGCTTTCAAGTTTGCAGTTGTCTTTTATTGTTATTCTTTGTAATTTTATTACTTCTTTCCAAGATAAGCATAGAGGTAGAAAGAAAGGTTTTACAGTTTCAGGGTAAGGGGAGAAACACCTATTGGTTGTGACAGTAATGCAGAATTTCAACGTAGGACAATATACACCTGCATGCATCCCATAGTCCACTTGATCTGAGTCTGATTATAAATATTCCTGAACCTGTTCTTCAAGTTTGAAAATGGTTTGAGGTAACTTGATGGTGATGAAGTATTAGCAGACAGATTGGCTTTTGAAGAATTGAAGAACCTGGTGCAGCAGTATGAACATATTGCTATGAGGTGTATGTACAGCAGTAAGATGATTGATGCTTGGCAAGCTGCAGCCATGTGTATAGCCTTCACTGGGCTCTATTTGAGCAACATATAACCAGCACACAGTCCTGAGGTATTGTTGGTTGAAGACTATACACAATATGATCTTTAGAAGCACATATTCAGTCTTTATACACAAATTCCAGTTTGACATATGTTTTGATGTTTGGCTGCAAGGAAAGAGGTGTGTGAGCAGAGTTTCTCTGCTTATATGGAGATCAAGTCTGAGCGAATACACTGTCCAAGCTTGGACTTATGATTGAGTTCTTTCGAAGCATACACACAGTCTGAATTGATGTGTTCTCTGATATAATAACCAATCAAGGTCAAGGTTGAATTTGACTATGAGCAGCAGTAAAGAAAGATAAAGCACAAATGCAGATTTATATGATGCTGACAGCAGCATAATGTATGCATGGTTATGATCAGAATAATGTGCCTGACAATATGATGATGTGAGCAGCAGGGATGATGAGTCTTGATGATGACCAGCAACAAAGATTGACCAGCAGATGATGAACAGAGAAGATTTAGAAGACTATTGCAGCAATGTTGAGCAGCAGTAGATAAACGATGATCAATGTTACAGCAGAGTGGTGTTGATGATATGACAGAGTTGTCTTGTGTATGACGACAGTAAGACTTATTGTAAAAGCGAGCTTGTCTTGCTTCTGAGGTTAGGATACCTCAATCACTTCTTAGCAGGGTCTAAGAGAACCAGGCAGGGTCCTGGATTAAGAGCAGGTGCTCTATTTATCAGTAGGTGCTGATTTCGCCTAATGGTTGTAGCCGGACAAAATAATACAAAAGATTACAAAATTATATTGAGTTGTGTTCTGTTGTGTTATGGTGCTTATGAATGAAATGCTTATGCTATGTGAATGATTTCTATGAAAAGTTTATGTGATTGATGAATTGGCAGTTATCTGTGTCAAGCAAAGAGAAAATAAAAATTGGCTTTACACTGATTCACCCCCCCTCTCAGTGTCTACAATTGGTATCACAGCAGGCCTTTGTCACAATCCTAGCAAGCTCGAAGGAGATCCTTAGACACAATGGAGGAAAAGAAAGAGTCATCAAGCAATGATGTCCCTGTACTTGATGTTACAGATTATTTCAGTTGGAGAAGAAAAATGAAGGCTTATCTGAAGAAGTTCGGGATTTGGGAAATTGTCATCAATCCACCCACTCCTTCAAACAAGAAAGGAAAGCCAGCTGCACAGAAGGAAGCGAAGAAGGACAACACTATAGCCTTGAAGTTCCTCATGGATGGAATTCCCATTTCAGTGAAGGAAAGTGTAGGAGAGGTCACCTCAGCAAAAGACCTATGGTTCAAGCTGGAGAGTGAGTATCAGAAGGAAAAACCAGAACCCGAAAAGACAGATCAGAAATCAGAAGACAAGCCCCCAGAAGAGCTAAATCAAGAAGAAGATAAACAGGAAGAGGTCTCTTGTAAAGGTATGGACTCTTGTGATTATGATAGCTTGTGTGATGAAATTGACAAGGTTCTCGCAGATGATGATGAAGCAATGTTGGAAGCTAAACAGAGAATTATAAACTATGTATGCCACATAGATCTCAGAGCTGACTGGTTCTTGAACAAAGTTGAACTTAATCAATTTGAGTACAGGGAATTTAGGATGACAACCTTTGATTATATGGATAGTCTCCAAAAGCATAATGTTGAACTAAAGGAGTTTCTTAAGAAACTTAAGCATGAAGGAGTAGGTTGGCTGAAATTGTTGAAGGAAAAGGAAGTTGAAATGGAACAGCTGAAGATTGATTTGATCGATCAAAAGAACCATGATAAAGATTCAAAAATACTTGAAGAAGCAAGAGAGGCAAATCATGACTTGAAGACTCAGCTGGAGGAAGCCAAGAGGACAGAAGAAATCTTGAAAAGACATCTAGAAGAAAAGGAGGAAAGAGTCCAGAAGCTGGAAATGGAGGTAGTTAGTATAAGGAAGAAAGGTAAGAAGAATGAAGCCTTGCTCAAGCTCCAGGACACTTCAATTGTCCTAGATAAGATCTTAGATTGCCAAATATCTCCGCTCGACAAGACTGGTCTTGGTTACAAGAAGAACAAAGAAAAACTTGAAGATGAGTCTTGGTCTCTGAAGACTCCAGTAGCAGGTCCATCAACGTCCAAAGCTGCCCCAAGGCTCCTGCGCATGACAACAAGGAGTTTGGAAGTTCAAAGGTGAAACAAGGAGTTAGGTCTGTTTGCAACTTCATAAAGGAAACAGCTCCAAGACCCAGGTATGAAAGTGGTTTCAATGGTTATTGTTATTGTTGTTCTAACTTTGGTCATAAGGCTATGGATTGTAGGTTATATGGAAGGAGAAGGGCTAGAAGCCCCAATGTCTCAGTGAGATGTTGGACATGCAATCAAGTTGGACATGTTGCTACCACATGTCGCACAGTGAGATGCTACTCCTGCAGTGGGTTTGGACATAAAGCACATGAATGTGCCAGTCAAAGAAGTCAACCAAGAAGAAATACTCCATACATATCAGTAATGGTATCAGCAAGAAGATTTGAAGATCAGAAGAGAAATGCCTACAGTCAAGGATATGCTCAGGCATGGAGAAATGAAGTGGATCAAAGAAGTATTGGAAGTTCCGACAGTTCAGTTAGGTGCTGGTCATGCAACAAATTTGGGCACAAAGCGTAAAACTGTTGGAATGATATGAGAAGACTAACATATAGCTCAGTCAAGAAAACCAGCAAGGACCATGAAAGAACAGATGCTCAAAGAACAGATGTCAAGAAGCACGTATGGACGAGGAAGACAGAACAATTGCAGATAGGAGAAGCTGATCAAAGCAGGGAGGATGGTTGCCACATGGCAAGCCAAGTGTAAGGTCTCTCAAAGACCTTAGCACACCTTGAGTTCATGAGGCTGGAGAATGAACTCAAAGGAGAAAGGATGGTTCTCCAGGTAGACAGACAAGTCCTAGGATCGTGCATAGTGACAGGGGGAGCAGTTAGCAGTGATCAGAGATTTCAGAGACAGGTATGTGGACACCCTTTTCCATTGATTCCAAAGGGGGAGAGATGAAGTCAAAAGGGGAGAATGCTCATAGGGGGAGCATGAGTTGTTGTCATCAATGACAAAGGGGGAGATTGTTGATGAAATTGTCATTGATTGCAACATGGTCATTGATGACCACCACCCAGCTGATGATGCCCTTGCACATGACATGTGCATGGAAGCCCCAGTGGCTTAATGGAAAGTTGACATTAGCCATAGATTGTTGATGATATATGGTTCTATATATGCTCATGAAGGTGGAGCCCATGGAAATTTTTGAAGAAGTCTTTAAAATGCAAAGAAGCCCTTTATGACCCAAGTCTGTTGAATTTTAAATAGTTAAAGTAAATGGTGAAGTCAGCCCAGTCAAAAGGATAGTCAATACAATAATAACATTATTCAGGTGTCCCTAATGAGTTTTGAAGAATTTTTTTTTAAATCGGGTGAAGTGAAATAAAATAAAATAAAATAAAAAAACAAAGGGGGATGATTTTAAAATAAAATAATTAAAAAAAATTAAAATACAAAAGTACACTTTCCTTATTTTATGGATATTGATCACCCTCAAAAGGTGTATATATTCGCCATTGGATGAAAAAAAAAGTGGTGTGAAGACGAAAATGGGAAAAGTGAAAAACGTGTGCAGCTAAGAGTAGACATGGAAATTTTTGGCTGAGGCAGAATCTCGTGGCTGTTTTGGGACAGCGTAGGAGAAGTCAAGGATTCATGTGGTCAGAGAAAGTTTTTATTTTTGGACAGCACGGGAGCTTACCAGTATAATGCATTCAATAATGAAGAGCACAAAACTCGTTGACTGAGGAAACAACAATTCGTGGAGTTCAACTGAGATCTGGTTTTTTTTTTTTGTTACGGCTGATATAATATTCTTGTGGGCTGAGATTTTTCACGGGGCTGAGATAATTCACAGATTGTATGAACTGAGGAAACAACAATTTGTGGGAGCTCAACGAAGATCCAATTTTTTTGTTACAGCTGATACATAAAAATTTTGGGTTGTTCTAAGACTGTATGTCGGTCCTTTGACTGAGGCGTGAGTTGTTTTGGAGCCCCTATGGGCTGGCTGTGAGTGTATTTGTCTTCTTCTGGCTGGCCGTGACACTTCTTTCAGCCTTTGGAGCTGGGCCGTGACTGGGTGTCTTTTCCTTGCTGAGCCGTGACTCCCTATTGGCTGCCCAGACAGAGCCAGCAGCGTGAAATTTTCTTATTAGAGCGTGGAAATTTTTTTATCAGCGTGGAAATTCTTTTTGCTATACGGTGGGAAGCTCTGCGATTTAATGTGGCAGCAGAGGAATTTTTGGTGGTAGCGTGAAAATCTTTTTAAGTTACAGCACTCTGAAATTTCATGAGGATCAGATGTAGCTGCAGCAGAGCAAGATATTTTTTTGTCTTTGGCCGTGTGATGCAGAATCTCTGAATCGAGAAAGCACATTGGGTAATATGTCTATCCTTATTGAATATTGGTTGAGCATTGATTTGCACTGTGAACAAAAAAAAAATATTTTTCATCATAACTTTCATTGAACAAACCTGAGAGCAGCCTGTTATCAAGTTTGAGATTTGGACGACATAATTTCAAAAGTATTTAAATATTTATCAGAACTGGAAGCAGATGTTGTCAACAGTACTTGTCCTAGAACTTTTGGAGGACCTTAATCTTAATCGGAAGCATCCTTTTGATTATGTCTCTAGAAATTTTTGTGATGAACTGTGTTAGAAAACTATTGTCTAATTTTACAGTATCATAGGCTCCCTGAGATACATGAAGGAAACTTATAAGTTTATTTGGAAACTTAAGAGCAAGCTTCATAAAATAGGGGCAAGAAAGTGCAACTTTGCCAGAACTAGATGACAGAAGGAATCTCATAAATGTTATACCCTTTTAGTGAATGTTAAATAGAGCTTTCAAGTTTGCAGCTGTCTTTTATTGTTATTCTTTGTAATTTTATTACTTCTTGCCAAGATAAGCATAGAGGTAGAAAGAAAGGTTTTACAGTTTCAGGGTAAGGGGAGAAACACCAATTGGTTGTGACAATAATGTAGAATTTCAACGTAGGACAATATACACCTGCATGCATCCCATAGTCCACTTGATCTGAGTCTGATTATAAATATTCCTGAACCTGTTCTTCAAGTTTGAAAATGGTTTGAGGTAACTTTATGGTGATGAAGTATTAGCAGACAGATTCCCTTTTGAAGAATTGAAGAACCTGGTGCAGCAGTATGAACGTATTGCTATGAGGTTTATGTACATCAGTAAGATGATTGATGCTTGGCAAGCTGCAGCCATGTGTATAGCCTTCACTGGGCTCTATTTGAGCAACATATAACCAGCACACAGTCCTAAGGTATTGTTGGTTGAAGACTATACACAGTCTGATATTTAGAAGCACATACTCAGTCTTTATACACAAATTCCAGTTTGACATATGTTTTGATGTTTGGCTGCAAGGAAAGAGGTGTGTGAGCAGAGTTTGTCTGCTTATATGGAGATCAAGTCTGAGAGAATACATTTTCCAAGCTTGGACTTATGATTGAGTTCTTTCTAAGAATACACACAGTCTAAATTGATGTGTTCTCTGATATAATAACCAGTCAAGGTCAAGGTTGAATTTGACTATGAGCAGCAGTAAAGAAAGATAAATCACAAGTGCAGATTTATATGATGCTGACAGCAGCATAATGTATGGATGATTATGATCAGAATAATGTGCCTGACAGTATGATGATGTGAGCAGCAGGGATGATGAGTCTTGATGATGACCAGCAACAAAGATTGACCAACAGATGATGAACAGAGAAGATTGAGAAGACTATTGCAGCAATGTTGAGCAGCAGTAGATAAACGATGATCAATGTTACAGCAGAGCGGTGTTGATGATATGACAGAGTTGTCTTGTGTATGACGACAGTAATACTTATTGTAAAAGTGACCTTGTCTTGCTTCTGAGGTTAGGATACCTCAATCACTTCTTAGCAGGGTCTAAGAGAACCAGGCAGGGTCCTGGATTAAGAGCAGGTGCTCTATTTATCAGTAGGTGTTGATTTTGCCTAACGGTTGTAGCCGGACAAAATAATACAAAAGATTACAAAATTATATTGAGTTGTGTTCTGTTGTGTTATGGTGCTTATGAATGAAATGCTTATGCTATGTGAATTATTTCTATGAAATGTTTATGTGATTGATGAATTGGCAGTTATCTGTGTCAAGCAAAGAGAAAATAAAAATTGGCTTTACACTGATTCAGCCCCCCTCTCAGTGTCTACACCCCTTCTGTCCTTTGTCTTTGATACCTCATCCTGTTGCTCCTTCTCCATTCATGAGGGTAGCTGAGCCCTCCTGTTGTTGCCGCTACCTTAAATGTAGTGGTTGAGCTCTCTTCTCGGCCACTTCAGGTACTATTTCCTTTGACTTTCTTGTTGTGATATAGCAACTTTTCCTATAGCTATGGGGCCCTGGTCCAACAGGGACCACTGTCCACAAAATGATTTCTTTTCTTGCATGTATTTGGCATATAAGTGCCCCTGAACTTGTAATTACATCACATGTAGTCAATTCCATCCACTGCAACACACACACACGCTCTCTTGACCTTTATCTGAGAGCCACTTCGCTTTTTGTGCCTCTACCGCACCAACTCGCGAGCCTCTGCCGCATTATATCTCATGCATGTATTGGTATGTCTAAGAGCCTTTTGCTCCATCCATACTATGCGGATGACCTTTGGACCTCTATCCACCATCTTGACATGGGACACTGCATGTGCCACCGCAATCGGTTGACCACTTTGGAGTTTCATTTAAGCTCTTTTCTGACTCCTTAAAACAATGAAAAGATTGTCGAGCGTAGCTACTTCATTTCCCACTCATTAAAGTATAGGAAAGGGCATCTACATCATCTCATTTACCTCCTTTTGCAGACAATGTAGACCATCAATTGAAAAGGACCTCCTTGGCACACTCAAGCCAAGACCATACCCCTTTGCATACGTTTATGCTTTCTCTGGCAGAGGGGCCGTACTTTATGAAAATGCCCACCACAGGTTGTCGTTAAGTTCTTTTCCAGCCATCTCAACAAGAAAAGATTGTCGAGAAACTTGGTTTCATTCATGCTCATAAAATTATATGAATGACCATCCAGTCAGTACATGTTTAACCTTTTCCGGCCTGATTGGACTACCAACGGTAAAGAATTCTCTCATCCCCTACAGGATGGGAAAGATCTCCTATGTATACTTTTATCCTTTTTTGGGAACAGGAGACTACCCAAAAAAAAGATCCCCCACTGGAGTCTTCTTCATGCTTTTAGACTCTCTAAAACTGAAAGCACCATCGATCATTTACATTCTTGGGCTCACCAAAAATCTATGAGATCGTACCATAATAGTGTCCCTAGAAACCTCCCCATAGCAAACAGTTTGGCAACATTTCCCTGTTGGGTCACCTTTGTTTAGATTACTCTACAATGTGTCTTCCTTGGATCCCACCAAGATCAAAAGAATCTACCTCCTCCAAGTATTTCCCATTTGCAACAACATCCTCGGTATTACAGCTATGATCCCATTCCCATGAGTCAGTTTCATTTGCTGTTTGGTCTGCCCTGCCATCATACTCTGAACAAAGGAAGTTTGAGTCTCCCACACTCCCCCTGCCCCTGTTCAGTTCTTTCCCTTCCCTCCCCCCCCCAAATTCAGTGAGTCAGTCTGCAAATTTCTTCACACCTTTCGGCTATCTCCCTCACGCTCTTGGTCAAGGAAACATCATTTCCTTAATTAGGGGCAGGTCTCCCTCTATCGACACCAACACACATATTATAGAGGATAGACCTAGAGGTCCCTATACCTTGGTTTCATTGACATCATTGATGCGTTCATTGGACCACTTGAGAGGAGTCCTTAGTGCCTCTCGGGATGGTTTTTTCTCACATGCTTGACTTAAACTCCATCATCACATCGTTGAGATTCATGCAGGGTTTGTTCCACACAGTACTTAGTTGAAGACCCTGGATGTCACCTGACTCTAGCACATTGGTGAGTCCACTTGAAGGACCTAAACAAGTTATGTCCCTTGTGATTTTTGAGTTGCGTTGGAGACAGTGATCTAAAGCCCCATCAGTTCTTCGATATACCTTTATGATTGATGCAGCATACTTGTACCACAGAGACTCTGATTCTCAATCATCAATTCCACATAGCTATGTACCATTCCAGATCCAACAGATGGTCAGTCATGAATATATAGCATTTCGTGACAATGCCATGGGTCCAATATACTAGATCAGTATTGTATTTTATCCTGACATGGAGGCAACCATTATTGTACCATCAGTTGTATATGATCGGCTCTTGTATTTTAGAGCATAGATCAAATTATTCTTTTGACATCATCACGAGCATGGGGATTCCCACCTCGTCCATATACATGTCACACATTATTTGTATCTCACCCATTTATGGGAACCACATTAATACAAAAACCAAAATCCACCATGCCCCAGCCTTGAAAGTACGACCTCTACGCAGCAAATCCTATGATGTCTGTTGGCCATACGTTGAGCTCATGCCCTCACACATCAGGGGGCAATCTGTTAACTCAAAAATCCTCCACTAATCTCTCAATGGCCTTCACAACCCAAGGACACCATCTCACGACCCTCATATCCCTCCATCAGACCCCCACACCCTCAAAATAGCCTAAGGATAAATAAAAAGGGATAAAAACCCCAAAAAGGAGCCCAAAATAGCCTCCTAGGAGCTAAAGCCCTCAAAAAGGGGCTAAAACCCTAAAAGGGGCTAAAGTTAGGGAAGAAGGGGCTAAAAGTCTAGAAAAGGGGCTAAATCCCTGACCACGGGCTTAACACCCTAAAACCCCTTGGAAAAGCTATAAAAGGAGGGTGGGGGATCACTCTCAAAACACTTCTCCCTTTGCCTACTGTTATGCTGCCCGTGGATGATTTGAGACCTTTGCCTCTCAGACCACCCACACTCCCTCTCCTCCATCTCCATCTCCATTGAGCCATTGCTCCCCATCCAAGAGAGAGAGGTGATTCCACAAGCTTGGGCATGGTGGCCCATTCCCACTAGAGAAGGTATAATTTGTCATGCATGCTTTGTTTATTTTTTTTATATGCTTTCTAACCCTCGTCTCCATTAGCAAGTTTTAGATCTAACACTATTTTACATGTTATTGTAGCTTAGGATCTATTTGCAGGTTTTAAGGAGGAAGAACCCTAACCCATTTTCTGTAGAGGGTTTCACCATTCCTTCTACATTTTCTTCTTTTTCTCATTCACTTAGCTCTAGTTTATTGTTATTTATGCTTTGTTTTATTGTCTGCTCCCAGTTTAGTTGATTGTTTAATTTTTTCATTTTTATAGTCTTTATCCATGTAGGAACCTACCATTCTATCCTATAGATATAAGGGAGCCATTCCTACCCCTGTAGCAAGGATAAATCCTCGCTACAATCTGTTACCCAACACTCTCTCTATTTTTCTTGTAATCCACCTCCCCCTATCACTATCAACTTCCCCTCCATATATCTCCTGAATGTTTGTTTCCACATCTCTCTCTATATCTTACTCTATACTCCACCCTTTCTCTTTAAATACCCTCCTCCTCAAACCC
>LPNX011144780.1:193496-267109 GCA_001517045.1 Pseudotsuga menziesii | reverse complement strand
CTCCCCTGCCACTATCTATTACCATATCTCTGTGAATCTCATTTCCAACCTATCTTTCTCTCTGTTACTCTATACTCCTCCCCTTCTCTTTAATTACCTTCCTCCTCATACCATAATCCCCACAATATCTCTCTCTCTCTCTCTCTCTCTAAGCCCCCAATGATACACATATACCTACCCTTTATTATTCTCTATTTTCCCTACTCCACCTACCCCTAACCCTCACCACTTTCCCTCTTTCCCAACCCAATAGAAATCGCACTCTCTCCAAATATCTCTCTCTATCTACACCCAAATCCTAATTATCTCCTTAAACTCCCATCTTCCCCAACCTACTAGAACCCGTGCTCTCCCCTTCCCTCTCTCTATCTACACCCAACTCCTATTTATCTCTCTCACCTAAATCTCCCACTAACCACCCCTTCTCTCTCTCTAGCTACCATCTCTCTCTCTCTACCCACCCCCTCTCTCTCTCAATTTTCCTCTCCCTACTGCAAACCCCAAGACTCCTCAAATATCTCACACATATCTATAACTAGACTACTCCTCAAACCCATAACCCCTACCACTTACCTTCACCACTTTCTATCTTCCCCAACCCACTATCACCCATGCTTCGTCCCTCTCTCTTAATCTACAACAAATTCTTCTCTCTCTCTCTCTCTCTCTCTCTCTCTCTCTCCCTCTCTCTACCAACTCCCACTCTCTCTCAATCTCCCTCTCCCTACTCCACACCTAGAGACTCCTTAAATATACCCCACTTCTCTATAACTACTCTATTCCTCCTCAAACCCATAACCCTCTTAATATTTATATATTTATCTCCTCCAACCCTCTCCTCGTCCTACCTTTGATCACCCCACCTATTCTCTCTCTCTNCTCTCTCTCTTAGCCCCCTACTGATCCACCTAGCCCTAACCATCCCCCCTTCCTCTCTCCCCCTACTTCGTAACTCCCCCCCACTCTCTCTCTACCACACACACACTCACACTCATTCACCCACCTCTGCAACTAAATCCCCTCTTCCCTCCCCATATCCATTACTAAACACCTCTCTCCTACTCTCTCTCTCTCTCTCTCTACAACTAAACTTTAACCCTTTCGTACTATCCCAATCCCTTAATTCCTACCCTCTCTCCTTTTTTGTATTGATCTTCCCCTATCCCCTCCATCTCTATGTCTCACTCTCCCTCTCCCCATAGCCCCACCCTATATATCTATCTCTCATACCTCTAACCTCCCTCTCTCTATCTTCCCAAACCCATCGAAACACAAATTCTTTCTCTCTCTCTCTCTCTACCATACTCCCTAACTCCCATAACTCTCCTTCTAACACACATGCACTCACCCTCGTAAACTCTATGTTTCTGCTAATCCCCCTCCCTTACCACTAACCATCCCCCCATCATCTACTCCCTGCTCACCTATTTTTATCTTTATCTATACTCTCCCCTTCTCTTTAAAAACCCACCTCCTCCCCAAACCCATAACCCTCCAAACACCCTTAACACCTTCACTCCTCATCGCCATATCCCTAACCTATTTTACTCTCTATCTTTACTACTCCACCTACACTTAAAACCCACCAATTTATCTCTCTCCCAACCCACTAACACCTACTGTCTATCCCTCTTCATCTCTCTCATTTAATACCCCTCTATCTCTCTCTCTCTCTCTCCTAATCCTACCACTAATCACCACACTTCTCTCTCTCAATCTCCTTGTCCCTACTCCACACCCCCACAACCCTCAAATATATCCTTCTTCTATCTAACAACAAAAATCCTCCCTAAAATCCCAAGCCTTATAAGAATATCTCTTTATCTCCCCAACCCTTATGCTTCTTGATACCTTAAATCAACCCCCTCTCTCTCTCAACCCCATACTAACCTACCTACTTCTAACCCCCAGTGCTTTCTCTCCCCACTCCTTGCTATCTCTCTCTTTTTAACACAGTCATCCCCATAGTCTGACGACTACAAATAACTCTTGTCCTCCCTCTCTCTCTCATGTACTCCATGTACCCATAAGGTCCACTCCTTAATCACTCTACCTGACACCCACCTTCTCTCCCTCCCTCTCTCTCTCTCCACCTAACCCATCTTATTTATATCTCAATCTCAATCTCTCTCTCTTCACAAGGACCCCTCTATATGTTTTACTAATACCCCCCACCTATCTCTCTTCCTACCCCACACCCACCTAGTATAACCACCTTCTCTCTAACTTCAATACTCCTCCATAAATCCATAACCCTCATGATATCTAACTCTTTCTCTCCCAAAACTCATCCATGAACCCCTAACATTCTTGATTTATATATCTTTGTCCTGATTCATAGTAACCTCTCTATCTCCCTACCCATAGTAACCTCCCTCGGATCTCAATATCTCTCTCTTTCTATCAACGACCTACTCCTCCACCTACCCATAAACCCCACCCCTCTCTCTCCCCTTGTTCTCTCTAACTTCAATACTCATCCATAAACACATAATTATCATGATATATAACTCTTCCTCTCCTAGAAATCATACACGAACCCTTAACATTCTTGATTTATATCTCTCTCCACAACCCCCATTATATCCATACCCATAGTGTACTAGGGCTTTCTCCCTTGCTACAGGCAAGAACATCTCCCTTCCGTCTATAGGATGGAAGGGTAGGGTTCTTGTGAGAATGGAATGAACATAAATAAAAAAAATAGAACCCCACAAACACAGTTAGCACCTAACAGTAAAAACCTTGCATGAAACTGTAAGAAAATAAAGCAATAGATACCAGCAGTCCATGGAAACCTGCAACAAAATATTAAACTATAAACCTACAAGAAAAAATGTTAGAAAACTACAATGTGAAAGAAGAAAAAAAAAATATACCTTATCTAGTTGAAATGGGCCACCATGCCCTAGCTTGGGGGAGCACCTCTCAATGGATGGGGAGCTTTGGTTGAATGGAGGAATGGAGGAGAGGGAGGGTGAATGACTTGAGAGGAAAATGGTCTCAAGGCACTCACACTGCCAGCATAATGATAGGGAGGTGACAAGTGATTTGAGAGTGACCCCCACCCCTCTATTTATACTTTTTCTTGGGATTTTTAGGGTTTTAAGCCCCTGGTTGGGGATTTATCCCCTTTTTTTGGATTTTATCCCCTTTCACCCAATCCTTAGCTCCTTTGGGGGTTTTAAGCTCCTTTGAGGGGTTTTAGACCCTTTTTGAAGGTTTTAACTCCTAGCCCGTTTGGGTGGGGTAGGTCATGTAGAGCTTACTGGGGGATTTTTTGGGTTAACAGATTACCCCCTGATGTGTGAGGGCAAGAGCTCATCGTATGGTCAAGAGACATCATAGGATTTTCTGGGGAGAGGTGGTGCTTCTTGGGATGGGACATGGTGGCTTTTTTTTTTGTATTAATATGGTTCCCATCAATGGTTGAGATACAAATAATGTGTGACATGTATATGTACAAGGAGGGAATTCCCATGCTAATAACGATGTCAAAAGAATAATGTGATCTAAGCTCTATAATGTAAGAGTCGATCATGTACAACTGATGATACATGGCGGTTGCCTCAAGAAGAGGCTGAATACAATACGAATATGAAGAATTGCTATATTGGACCCATGGAATTATCATGATATGCTATATATTCATGAGCAATGGTTTGCTGGATCTGGAATGGTACATAGCTATAGGGACCTACTGATGGAGAGTCAAAGTCTCTATGATACAAATATGCTGCATCAATCATAAATCTATATAGAAGCACTATTGGGGATTTTGAACACTGTCTCCAATGCAACCCAAAAATCACAAGGGACATGAACTTGTTTGGGTCCCTTGAATAGACTCATCAATGCGCTGGAGTTAGGTGATATCCTGGGTCTTCGACCAAATACTGCACAAACCAATACCCTGTACAAATTTCAATGGTGTGATGATGTAGCTGGAGTCGAGCACGTGAAAAAAAACCATCCCGAGAGGCAATAAGGACTCCTCTCAAGTGGTCCAAGGAACTCATCAATGAGGTTAATGAAACCAGGATACAAGGACATCTAGGTATATCCTCTGGAATACATGTGTTGTCCTTAACAGAGAGAGACCTTTCCCTGGTTAAGGCAATGGTGTTTCCTTGACCAGAAGCATGAGGGAGATAACTGAAAGATGTGAGACAATCTAAGGACTGACCCACTGAAGGGGGGAGGGAGGGAAGGGGTTGAACAGAGGTAGAGGGAGTGTAGTGGACTCAAAATATCTTTGTTCAGAGTATGATGGTGGGGCAAACCAGACATCAAATGAAACTAGCTCATGGGAAAGGGATCACAGCTGTAATACCCAGAATGTAACTGTAGATGGGAAATACTTGGGCGAGTAGACACTTTTGATATTGATGGGATCCAAGGAAAGCACATCGCAGAGTACTCTGAACATAGGTGACCCAAAGTGGGAATGCTTCCAAACTATTATCTATGGGGTGGTGTCTAAAGACACCATTGTGGTACAATCTCATGGATTTTTGGCGAGCTCAAGAAAGTAAATGATCGATGGTGCTTTCAATTTTAGAGAGTATGAAAGCATGAAGAAGACTCCAGTGGGGGATATTTTTCATTGGTAGTCTCATGTGCCCAAAAAAGGATAAAATTATACACAGGAGAGCTCGCCCATCCTTTAGGGGACGGGAGACTTCTTTACCATTGGTAGTCTAGTCAAGCCGGAAAAGGTTAAACCTATACTGATTGAATGATCATTCAGATACTTTTACGAGTATGAATGAAACCGATTTTGCTCAGAAATATTATCTTGGTGAGAAGGTTGGAAAAGAGCTTAATGACAACCCATGGTGAGATTTTTTGTAAGGTTCGGCCCCTCTGCCCAAGAAATCATAAAAGGATGTAGAGGGGAACGGTCTTGGCTTGAATGTGCCAAGGTGGTCCTTTTCATTTGATGGTCTACATAGTTCACAAAAGGAGATAAACGAAATGATATAGATACCCTTTCATATACTTTAACGAGTGTGAAAGGAAGCTGTTGGGCTCAACAATCTTTTCATTCTTTTAGGAGTCAAAAAAGAGCTTCAAAGAAACTCCAGTATGGTCAATCGATCATGGTGGCACAGGTGGTGCCCCATGTCAGGACTGTGGATAGTGGTCCAAAGTTCATACATGCAATATGAATGGAATAGGTGGCTCTTAAACATACCAATACATGCATGGGATAGATTGCGACAGAGGCACATGAATTAGTGTGGAAGTGGCATGCAAACTGAGGTGTCTCTCAGATAGAGGTCAGGAGAGTTGTTTGTGAGCTATGGTGGATGGACTTGACTATATGTGATGTGAGTGCAAGTCTGGTGGCAGTTATATGACAAATGCATGCAAAGGAAATGATCCATCCTCTACACAATGTTCCAGGGACCTGCATAAGGTGTGTTGGATGGATTAGATAGCTATATGCTGAAATAAAATGACGTGCCTTTCGGGCGGTGGCCCAGAGTTCCACATGATTTGCGGTAGGAAAGTGTGATGCAAGTACAGGTCCGAAGAAACTTCTATCACCATGTGTTATGTAAACTGAGGTGACTTCTGAGAAGTGGTCCCAAAAATTACTTGTTAAACATGAGACAATGGTCTCATTAGAAGATAGAGGATGAAAATTTGAGCCTGGAGGCGTGAGGGGTGTCTCGAATAGACTCCGGGTGAATTTGAATTAGAAGCTAATGGTGATTCCCTTGAATGGGGATCTCTAATTTATGGTAAAAATGTTGCAAAAAAAAAAGAAAAAAACTATGCTATAAGTGACTCATGGTGATTATATCAGTCATAGAATCTCTTGAGGTAGAGCCTATTGCAAGGATTCTTCAAGAGGAAACCATCTGAGTTAGTGAAGAGGTATGCCCCCTTGCTGAGACAAAGTTCATTGGCAAGGAGGGATTAAATAATATGGTATTTTAAAGGGAATGGGCTAAAACCATAGGTGTTCTTAAATATGTCTCCGTCATCATGTAAGTGGTTCCAGGGTATATCAGGTGGATCTTACATGGCCAATGAGATGGAAGGGAAATTGGTGCTAGCGATCATGTAAATGGTATTTATTTTGGTTTTGGTGGCCTTTCCCCCAGTATTTGTTCGAGGAAGAGGGGCATTCTTGGAGATGGGAGGATTATTTGATGGACCCAAAGGTAGGTGCAACATCATCTCAATTGGATGGACATGAGTCAACACATCTTGGGGCCTCAAATGTAGGGTAGGTGGTTCAAGGTACCACACAAGAACTCCCAGTGTGAAATCATGTAAATTGTGGGTTTCCAAGATAGACTTTCCCATGATCCCAGATGGTAGAAAAAGGAAAAGGAAAAGAAAAAGGAAAAGGATCATGTTGAGTGGGAATGAACCCCATTGTTTCCCTAGTAACTGAGGTTAAGGTTGCAACTGAGGTTGCGGCTGTGGCTGGGGTTGTGGCTACAGATGGAGCTGTGATTGTGGTTGGTGTTGCAACTACATATGGTGCATGTCATCCCATGGGTATTTTGGGGTAGTTAAGGCTTCAAGTATCTCCTCATCATTATGGAAGAAACTAAGAGACAGGTCTGATGGACCATCAGTGGTGGTGGAGATAAGAGGGTGTATAGAACTGGACGTCATGTAGATGGACATGGTGTCTGACTAAGCAGGTGGGGGTGGATTTATTCAATCAAAGTGATCTTAGATTCAAGGGAGTGTTGTCGAAGGTTGGCTAGGGTCATTCAAAACTTAGACAAGTCCCGGAAGTGGTGAAAATAGTGTCCATACAATTCACAGAGGGTGTAAGCATGGTTTGTTCTCAACAACTTGTTTCTCTCTATTGGCCCACTTGGGAGTTCAACCATGGCAAGTTTTTCTGTTGTATCCATGGAATCCAAGTGGGTGCAAATTATAGGAATATTAGGGTAGTTTTCAGTTGGATGGCCCTGTTCTTCGCATATGACACAAGGTGGGATCTATCGAGGTTCAACGGTAGCTTTCATGTTTTTTCCCCTGGCCCTTTTTGGGTGGGGCGATATAGGTGTGGCTGTGGTGTTTGGTTTTTGTGGGTTGGGTGGAGGATGAGATTCAACTATAATGGGTTGCACGGGGGTTAAGACTACCTGTGGAATTGGTGGTTGGGTAGGTGGATCTTGGTACCACAAAGGAATTCCCAATGTAAAATTGGGTAAGTTTAAGGTAGCCATGACTGGCTTACTCATGACACCAGGTGGGGGAAAGAGGAAGGGAATTGTGTGTACTAGGGAGCAGCCCAGATAACTCCCTAATGGTTGCATGTGGGGATGAGGTTGTTGTGGTGACTGTGCATAATGTTGCAGCTGTGGATGATGATGTGCCTTTTCATGATGCTACGACTGCTTATGATGCTGTGGTTGTTGATGGTGTTGCAGCTGTGGATGGTGTTGTGGTTGCGGTTGGGACTATGAATACGGTTGATGTTTGGGTGTAGTAGTGCTGGATGAGAGCATACAAAAATCCAAAGTCTCATTTGGTGTTAGCAGTGGTGACACAAAGAGGAAAGAAGCTATCATGGTGGTATCGACAAACAACCCAGGGCCCACATTCAACAATGGGGAAGCTGGTATGTTGTCAACCATGGTGTTGACTGCAGGGATAACATTAGCGGGTGCGGTTAGCCCTTGCAGATCAATGGTGTTGATCATAGGGATAATGTTGGAAGGTGTTGTTAGTCCTTGTGGATCATGATAATTCAATTGGTCAACCATCATGATTTTCCCTTCGTGAGGGAACATCATGAGATGGAAAATAGTTGATGCTACAACTCTCATGGCATACATATAACTTCTTCTGAGGAGTGTTGGGTCTCAGAAATGTCCCTTTTTCATCCACTTTATCTTCTGCATTCCTCACATTTCATCGTCCCATTAACCTTTTATCATACCATTTCCATACATATCTGTGGGTTTTACATTATTATTTTCCACTTTTTTCATTTTAGTATTATAAGTGAATTTATGATTAAATATTAGAAAATATACATGTTTTTCATATATATCTCAATTATGTGTGAGATTTGTAATGTGTAGGAATATGTAAATGATTAATTCAAAGAGACTTCTTGAATAACTCTTACACCATTCCAAACGAGATAGTTATTCAAAGCCTATTCTTAAGGAGAAGATCATGGAAGATTTGGTTGGCATATCTTATCTAGGATTTATGAGGATTTGAAGGAACCATATCTTGTAATAAGAGGAAAGTGGTTGAGAGTAGTTGAGAGAATAGTGGATCTGTTCTTATCTTTTTCTTAAGGCCTCTCATGTATAAAGGAGAGTGCTCCCTCTCCATTCCATTAGGTTGTAATTAAGTTAGATTAAGCTTGTAGGAGGGTTGTAATGGAAGTGGATTGGATTGGATTTTGTACTTGTTAAATTAGTCTTTGATTTGAGATTCTTAATGTGATTCAAGCTTTCATTGTCATACTACCATGTTTGTCATTTGATTATTGATTTGTGGATGTGAGCTCACATATGTCATTGTTGTTAACTCTTCACATGTTGTAATTCCCTTATGCAATTTCCTGCTTTCCTAGTTAGTGTTCAATGCTTTCCTAGATTATTTTGATTTCAGAAAATTAGATTAAGTTAGATTAGATCTACTTCAGTCCTGCACAAACAGTGCACGTGCTTCGTCAGTTCACGTACCCTGAGTTGACAAGTAAATAGTTAGGGCAACTGTACTACAACGTAATTATTACGAGATATATTTTTCCCAACAAGGAGAAGGTTATAGTCCAACTAAGAATTGACAACCTCTATGTCAATCAGTACTATTTTCCTCACCAATGTGATGGGGACATGAGGGAGTATTCCTTGGGATTTAGTGGGGGGGGGGGTGGCCATCATAAGATCACAGAGTAGTAGAGGATGGTTGCAGAATTGGGGATCCAAGCTTCTGCCAGACTAAGGTAGACATAACACGCATGGATTCCCCCTTGTCCACTATGCACCGGTGCATGACCAAATTCTGGATGGACACCAGGATTTGGAAGGAAATATTTAATGACATCCGCGGCTCTCCATTCTCCATGTCAAATGTGATCAAATTGGATTCAGAGGAGTCTATAGCACCAAGGGTGGATAGTAAGGCTTTCTACTGCATTGGGAAAGTTTTGAGTACCTCAAGAGCAGACATGGCTGTAGGTTTTTGGGCCAAGATGTTGTAGCTTATGGAAGCTTTAGTCATGATGTTGTTAGAAACCCACCATATGGGGTGGAATGGAAGAAAAGGGGATAGCTGAAGAGGTGCATTGGTTGTTTTGGACGTAGATGTTGCTAATGTGTCATCGGGTTCGGTGTTAGTACTGTATTGATTTCATCTGGTCTGTAAATTGACCTCTTCAGTTGTCATGGGTAGTAGGTGGTGAACACCTATTTTTTCTGTCGAGGGTTCCCTTGAGATGTTGGTATTGGGTTGGGGAGTGGGTGCAGTTGCTACCAGCCCTTGGACTATTAATGGGTTTTGGAGGACCATGGGTGGAGGCCCTAGTGGTTCCGGGTTGGGTTGAGGTGGGGATACCATATTGGTAGCATGTTGAACCTTATTGTGAATGGCTTGCTTAGTGCAACCCATGAATGGGAATTCATGTGTATATTTCTCATAGACCTCACCAACTTGCATGGCCGATTTGTGTGTAATGGGGCGTTGTGTCTAGGTGCATTTGGTCGCTGAGGGTTTTGGGTTGGCCAGTTTGCCTCAACATTGTTGGGAGGATTTGGTTGTTGACCGCCTCCCTACAATTGATTATTACCTTGGTTCTGGGCTCGGTTATTTCTAGCTTTCCCTTATTGGTTATTGGGGGTTGGTTGGTTGGGATGGTTTTGCTATGCAAACACCTGCCCTAAGGTGCTGGCAGGGTGGGGGTGGCAGATTGAGCAGCTTGCATGGGTGGTGCATAGTAAACTTGGGATGGCACAAGTGCCACAAATGTGGGAATTTGTCCCACATATTGTTGTGTCGGCCAAGCTAATGCCTGGGCCTGCTGCGGTGGCACAGGTTGTGCATAAGAAGTTGTGGCTCCAGACTGAGACATCATTCTTTTATAGTCTGGATTTTGGTTTTGGTAGGTAAAAATAGGGGTGTTTCTTGGTTGTGGTGGTATTTTAGGTGGTGTCGGATGGTTCTTTGGTTGGTGGGAGACAAAACCTATGATGCCATATACGGCATGGGATGCCCTCGGTGCATCTTGGTAGGAGGTGCCTACATGGGGAACATATGGAATGATAGTGTAAAGGTATCTAGACTCTGCATAGATCAAATCAAACTGTTGGGTTTTCAAGATGGCCTCCTCTTCGAATTTGGGACGTTTGGATGAGACATCCTTTGCTATAGGTGGTAGAAAAGTTTTTAGGAACCAATCCAGGAAGATCTTGTCATCAAGTTGAATATTGCACAAAATATGGTGTCGCCACCACTCATGGATGTGGTTGGTTGTGTGGGTTGTAGTATTCTAGTAGAAATATAGCAATATCTCCACCCCTTCATCATATCTAATGAGGATTTGTAAATATTGCAAGAACATGAAAGCCAAGGAGTTAAAATCTAGGTACTTGGATTGTGGTAGCTCACTGTACCACTTGGTTGTAGCACCTATGAGGGTGTGTTGGAATAGTATGAGTCTGATCAAATCATCTATGATTCTATTTGATGGGTACCATAGGTGAAACATCATGATATGGTTTTGGGGGCACTCCCTTGCCTTCCCTTCAAACTTGGGAATGTCTGAGGGGAGTTTCGTTGGAATGGGAGGAAAAAACATTTGATGGCGGATAGGGTCATTAATTAACCGAGCCAAGTCAGGTAGGTTGAGGTGTTCCATGAAATTAAGGTTTAACCCAAGGTTTATGTGAGATGGGGCATCCATGGTGGTGGGGTTTGCAAGGACATGATGCACGTGCATAACTGGGGGTACTTGTGGCACAATTGTGGATGGGGCACTGCCCCCAAGTGTGGTAAATGGAATTATGTGAGTGTAGGAGACACTACCCCCATGTATGATGGGTGGGGCAGTGTAGGTGGAAGGGCCACTGCCCCCAGGCATGCCAAGTGGGACAGTGTGAGTGGACGAGATACTTCCCCCAGACATGATAGGTGGGATGATTTGACTGGCTAGTGTGGATGGAGGTATATGACATATGACGGTTTGCATGACCATACTAGGGCCACCAGGAGGGGTGTTGGTGGTGGTGTGGGGTATGGATGTGGGTCTAGTACCAATCACTAAGCTGAAAAATGGATCCAAGTTTGCACCAACCATGGGGCTAGATGGTGTAGTATGCAGGTCTAGCTCAGATTGGTATGATTCTGAGTCTAAATTAGAGGTTGTGTGGCCTTCTGATAGTGTAGAGGGTCATCGATAATGGTATTGATAATGTTGGTTGAAAGACCCAAACTGTGGTGGATCGCCTCTCAGGCGTGAGGAAGAACGTGGGGGATCAATTGTGTCTGATTCGTATGTCAGGTGGTGAAATATGGTAATGATGTTTTGGACCCTAGTTTTAATGGATTCCTATTGCCTTCAGGTGGTCACTCGACCACAAGACTACCAGGAGACAACACTTGGATTTTTCCTCACGGTAGCGCTAGTCAATCGGTGGGGGTCATTTCCCATTTCGCTTGGAAATTCCTCTCAGCGGCCAGCTACTTTTGGATTCCCATGGTGCTCCTCATAATGAGTTTCTAGGATGACCCCAGGTACTTCCCACGATTAAGGCGGTCAGGCACTTATGTCCTCAAAGAATGAAAATGTTTGAATTAGTGTAAATTATAAATTTTAATGGCTAGCTCATCATCATGAATTGAGTTTGGTTGTTTTATGTAGTATGGTTTGTGTGTATGTCTTTAATATTTTTGTTACACTTAGTGGCTGCTTGTATGGTTTATGAATAGTCCACATATATTGTATTGCAGAACTTATAACATGAATAAATTGTTTATCATAGCAGTAAATTGTGAACAAAAACTTGAATACATTCCATACCCAAATCTGAACTGTGGTAGCTTGACTAGGTGACTTCCTTACACTTGTATCTCTCTTCAACCAGAAAAGGGTGTTGGGCTCTTAACACAATGGGACTAAGCCCATTCATAGATCCTCAGGTCACCTTCAGAGTGCAAGGTCAGTCAACAGGGAGGACATGAATGCCATGATGCCCCCTGGGCCTACCACCCCCTCTACATTCCAAGTCACCCGATTTTAGTGGTTTCAAAAAATGATAGGTGAAGTGCCTATTACTATACGAGCTTCATCCTTCATCTTATCCCATAATACCCCAAAGGGTGATGACTAGGTAGAGGAGGAAGGGCTAGGAAAGATATTAATTTCGAATTAAGAATTGAAACCTATAGTAATTTTATCCAAGCTTTAATCAGATTTTAACTGATTAACCATTTGATTTAACAATGATTTACACAGGATGCAATGAAATAAACATAGCCTGAAATGAAATAAACATATATTGAGGGAAAGAGGAGGCTCAACCACACTGACAATCCCAATAAATTTAACAATACGAATCTGAGAGACATATCTCTCTTTTCGGGGGAAATGTGGGGAGGGGGTTGCCAAATTTTCCCCAAATCAGGGGAGGGGGTCGCTCAGAAACTACAGATAGAAGCAATCTAATTTCTGGGATGAAGTCTCGCCTTTCGGGCCTGAATGAGTGACCTGGTCACACCTTTCATCTCAATAAGAGCGACCTGGTCTGAAAGATAGAAAATGTTTTAGCCCGAGCCAGGACCGACTGACAGTAACTTGTACTGTGGCTGAATGGGATTGGTTTGGCCTTAAGGAGGCTCAACTATGAATTAAAATGCATAAAAATATATATTTAATCTATATTTGAAAGAAAACTAAACTAGGTAAAAATAAAAACTGAAATACATAAATTAAACCAGGGATCCTGTGGGATCGACCCAGTATGGTCTCCATATCTATAGTAGGAATTTCTCCCTTGCTGCAGGCAGGAACAAATCCCTTCTATCTATAGGACAGAAGGGTAGGGTTCCTGTGAGAATGGAATGAACAAAAAGAAAACAAAATAGAACCCTACAAACATGGTTAGGGACTAACAGTAAAAACCTTGCATGAAACTGTAAGCAAACAATGCAATAGCTACCATGAGTCCATGGAAACCTGCAACAAAATATTAAACTATAAACCTGCAATCAAAAATGTTAGAAAACTACAACATGAAAGAAAAAAAATAGAAATACACCTTCTCTGGTTGAAATGGGCCACCATGCCCTAGCTTGGGGGAGCACCTCTCAATGGATGGGGAACTTTGGCTCAATGGAGAAATGGAGGAGAGGGAGGGTGAATGACTTGAGAGGAAAATGGTCTCAAGGCACTCACAGGGGTAGCATAATGATAGAGAGGTGAGAAGTGATTTGAGAGTGACCCCCGTCCCCTCTATTTATACTTTTTCTTGGGATTTTTAGGGTTTTAAGCCCCTGGTTGGGGCTTTAGCCCCTTTTTCCCAATCCTTAGCTCCTTTGGGGGTTTTAAACTCCTTTGATGGGTTTTAGCCCCTTTTTGGAGGGTTTATCCCCTGTGGGATCTAGTTTGGCTCTTTTTAGGGGTTTTTAAGCCCTTTTTCATATTTTTAAGCCTTTTTAGGGTGTGGGGGTCAAATGAGGGTCGTGCATAGATGTATTTGGGTGGTGTAGTTCATGTAAATATTACTGAGGGATTTTTTGGGTTAACACATAATAACACTCCCTCGTACCTTAATCTCTCTCTCTCTCTCTCTCTCTCTCTCTCTCTCTCTCTCTCTCTCTCTCTTTCTATCAACCACCTACTCCACCACCAACTCATAAACCCCACTCGTCTCTCTCCCCTTGTACTCCATAACACCTACCAACTCTCTCTCTAATACATACACCCACCATCAAGCTCCTCTTTCTCTCTCCCCACCTCCCCTTAACCCTTAGTAACACCCTCTCTCACTCTCTGTCTCTTTCATCTACTCTAGCTATCCCTAAACCCCACCCATTTCAATCTCAATTAACCCACTAACACATAACCTCTCTCCCTTAGTACCCTAGCACCCATAATCTATCTCTCTCTCTTCCTAAGCCTCGTGTCAATCTATAATGCCCCCTATGTCTATCCTACTCCCCCTAACCCTTACCCTACTCTCTCTCTCTCTCTCTCTCTCTCTCTCTCTCTCTCTCTCTCTCTTATAATCCCCCACCTCACTATCACTAATCATCTTCCCACTTGTTATTCTGTATCTCTCCCCAATAACCCCCCCCCATTCCCTCTTGTTTCCCTCCTCCTCACCACCCCCCTCCTCACTAATACTAATAACCACCTCTCTCTCTTTCTTTCTATCTCTCCCCCCAAGATATCTCTCTACTCATAACCCCCCTTTCTCTATCCATAACATCTTTCATACTCCCCATACCCCTAACCCCCATATCTCTCATCTAATAATCCTCCCCAATACCATTTCTCTCTCTCTTTTCCCCATACCCCACATCCACCCACCCCTAAAGTGTACCCCCATGATCTCTAACATCCATACTCCTTTCTTGAAACTCTAATCCTCTTGATTTCTAACTCTTTATTTCCCTAAATACCCCTCCTACACCCTTTATTCTAATCAACCCCACCCTCATGTTGAAATATTTTAACTTCAAATGATATTCCAAATGTATTTTACTGATGTAAACCAAGAGATATGTTATTATTCCTCCGACGAGGTGTTACTATTGTATTTGGTCATCATAGAGTCATGAGGTAAATCCTCCACTTGTGTCGGGTATTTAGTTCCCTAATAAATAATATAAAATAGTGGTTTTTAGTATTCTTTGGTGAATTCATCCTAGACAGTTTATTAGGGCCGACTAGTCTAGTGAAAAATTCAAGTTGACACGTGTATAAATAGAGGAGTTGTGGTTCTTATTTGAACATAGACACACTCACTTGTGAAAAACGCATAGGAGAGAGAGAGAGAGAGAGAGAGAGAGACTTTATGGAGGAGGCGCACTTATATAGGGTATTTTATTTTACTTTTTTATACATCTTATATAGAGGGAGTTTTTTTTGGGTTTTCTTCCCCATGAGGGTTTCCCAGGATAAATCTTTGTGTTCTTTTTGTGTGGCTATGATTGTATATATTTCAGTGATATTTTGCTTATGGTTATACTGTTATGATGCTAAATGTTATAAGATATAATATAACCATCAAAACTTAACATGGTATCAGAGCCACCCTGAAAGAAGTCATTGTGCAGCCAAAACAATGCTATAGCTACAGTCATTGAAGACTAGGGTTTCATGCTTGAAAACCCTAAAATACTAAAACTAGTAGTTTTGGTACATTCACTATATGTCAATATTGGAGAAATATTAAGAGCCAAAAATTTCACAGGACGAAGATAAATTATTGATGTACCCTGTGTAAATTTTTCAACCTCAGATTCACTATATTCTGGGAGATATGATTCCTCCAATTTAGGGTTCCAGCCTCTCCCAAGATTCATCCCTAAACAAGACACCTAGGGAGAATCGCTATATCTTGGGCTACAAAATTACAAATGAAATTTTACAAGATGTTATAGATAGGGCGTTGAATTTAATTTTCATGGTAAAATTTTTAGACCCCAAAGGTGAAACAGTGACACATGGCAGTCCGTACAAGTTCGTTGTTCTAAAAAATCCTGAAATAAGTCACCTCGGGAAAACGCGTATGTCCCAATTGGTGAAACCAATTCTTATCTAAACTATTATGTTGGAAAGAGGATATACAATGATACCATAGTGATATGTTTTATACACAGATGAGAATTAATTACGAAGATACCACAGAAACAATATCAGGCATTTCTATAGAAGAAACTAAAGAGAACTAGGGCATCAGATATTTTGCAGTTCTGATCACAGTTTTGGGAAAATGAGTATATTGATCAGATCTCCTTGACGAGGCACATATTTCTATCTAATCATATTTGAAAGATACCTCAATTGAAAAATTAAGGTTTCTATGTCAAACCCTAGGTCTACCAGAAGCAACATTCCAGAAAACCTTTCAAGCAAACATGAGATTGAAGCAATCTCACTGGCCAAAGAAGAAGTTGTTGATCTAGAAGGAGATGACAACAAAAAACAAATATAAGTATTTGAATTTTATTTCATGTATATTTGTTGTATTATGCATGATAGAATGTTTGCATTAATGACAATATACTATTAATATGCATGTGATTGGTAAGTAGCCCATGGTGCTATACAACTTTCCATTACTACTTATCTAGAATGAAACCTCTTTGCTAACATATTTGATTAGTGCACAATATCAATGATTTCATGGTATATATGGAAGGCATTTAGAAATTTTCCATGAGATATGGATGAATGTTGTATTAGCTAAACATTTGCATGATGCATAAGAATTTATCCTTATGCATATGTCCTAGGGTAAATCCATGAAGATGGGTGTCTATTTTGGGGGGTCTTATGAGAAAATAAATTTTATTTTTTCATGTATTTCAACTTTGGGAAAACGAAAGTGATATTTTCGTCTAGAATTTCACTTTCAAGTAAAAACAAACCTTTTAGAGAATTATGTTATATTTCTATTCATAATTTTTTCAATTTTTTTTATTGAGATTTGATATGTCATTTTGGAAAATGTTTGACAGTGTGTCCTTATAAAATGAAAGGAATAAAAAATAGACATGTTTGGTTGCGCCACTAAAATAATTGTTAAACTTGTATTTTGCAAAAAAAAAATGTTACGATAATATACACACAATATACTATTGCAATGACTATAAATTTGTAACCAACGGATCTATACACTAATTGTAATATTTATTTGAATTCAATCAATGGGGAAACCTTGTCGATTTTCAACATGTGTTTGGTTGTGCCACTTTTCTCGCAATTGACTTAAAAATTTAAAAATATATGAATACCCTTTTGAAGTAGACACTCCAATTAAGCGCATCATATTTGTTTCAATTTTTTAGGTGGTGTATTTTTAAAGTTATATATTTGTCATTTCACCGCATGTTGAAAGAGATGAAACGGAACTCGGCACATGTTAAGAAATGAAAAAAATAAAAATAGTGGATCTCACCTATACACAACAAAATATATACCTAATGGTATTAAGTTCGACAGTCGATTTGTAGTGTAAGGCATCCATTTAACCTTCCAAAAATGGAGAAACCTTAAAATTGTGCAGGTTTAAGGTCTCAGAGGTTATTCGGTCGAACAATTATTCAGCTGAACAATGGTTTGGCCGAAAAATGGTTCGGCCAAATAATTATTCGACCGAACAATGTTTTTTCATTACGGAAGCATTATTTACAATGCAAATGAAACAAAAAAATTGTCGGTCAGAAAAAATTTCGCCTGTCAAATTTTTTTTAGCTCGCATTCTTGTAGTTATCTACCATCAATGGTTGGTTATCTATTCATAAACTATAATTTATCCATGCATGACAGTAAACAATAATACTACATTATAATTTATCATATTACTAACACACCCATGAACAAAACAGGTACTCTTTAAGAAGATACACTAGGCTTAATATATCCCTTGTCTATAGCAACTCGTGTAATTGTATTTTTCATTTCATTAATTTTGGGATACTCATATGATATGGAGCTCATGATACTAGTGTTGAAAATGACATTATATCTATGTTAAAATCTAAATATCGTTTAGGTGTTAATACTGATATCTTATCACAAAATACAACTTCAAATTCCTTTAAAATAGGAAATTGTTCTAATTCCATTTTTTATTTTTTGGGCTCAAATTCTTTAATTTTGATGCCATAAAGTTGACACCCTTTCCTAATACACTTTTTACATTGTAGTGCTGAAATTTTTCATGTAGATAAAGGTCTATAAATTTCATTCATTGTATGATACTTATCTTCCTCATCCACACTACTAAAATTTTTATGCAAATAGTCGATAACATATTTATGAGATTCTAGCCAATCCATACATATCAAAATTTCATAGGATCCTAAGAGAAGTATATTTAAATTAACTGAGGTATCCAAGCCATTAAAACCTAATAACAAATCTTTAACTATCTCCGTAACTTTCATTTTTACCTTTGTCGCCAGCTATACCAACCATGCATTTTTTTGTTTTTCCTTACTAAATTTACACTTTTCAACTACTTTTGATGCAATGTAACTTAAACTAGACCTTGAATCGATAAGTATTGAAACATGTATGTTCAAAACTTTACCTTCTACTTCCAACATGGTGGATTGATGGTCCACCTGCCGATATTCCAAAGAAACATTAACTATGGGGATATTCCTGGCTATGTCATTCACAGTACAAGCATCCTGCAACGTGCTTATAGGTTACTATTCCATCCTCCACTGGAAGTTTCGATACTCTTTACCCCATTTCTATTGGTTGAACCTCGCCTGTTGTAATTTTTATCAGTATGACCTCTTGTTCCTTTTCCAAAAGGTGTGGGTTTAAATCCTTTCCTATGATAATCGATCTTTTCAATTTTTTTTCTTTCCAACTTCTACTCAATTTGGATATTTGTTTAAACAAATCGTATCACAACTAAGCCTTTCTAATTGCTTCATCCATTGTTGAATAATTTCAAACACAATATTTTCCTTATACACTAGGGGTAAACCACTGATAAAACTGTATACCTTGGCTTTTTCAACTCTTAGATATGGTACATAGCATTGTAAATTTACAAACTTAGTTACAAATTCTTCTATGGTTAACAATATTAGTCTCAAATCATTGAATTATTGAGCTTTCTCATCATAATATTTTTCTAACATATACATTTTTTCAATAATTTAAAAAAAAAAATTCCAACTCAACTCTTTACTACATATGCTACTGACACACTTAGCCTCCTTCCACCATGGAGCAGATTTAACAACCAAGATCCTATCGCTTCCTCAAATTCTCCATCAAACATGAAAGGCCTTAACTTTTTGAATTCTCCCTATAACTCTACACGTATTTCTTTTTGTTTTTCGTTATCCATTTCATCACCTTTCTTTAAATCCTGGGGGGTTATATAGGAATGCTATTTGTAGTTTGTTTTTTTGTAGTGCTCATTTTATTTTCTTGTAAGGAACATAAAATAAATATAATAATGAAATTGATAATGTTACCTTAGTATAAAAAATATTAAAATTCAGAATCAAGTTGCTAATTTTACCTTAATAATAAAAAATATTTCTATCAAAATTTTCTAACAATTATAACATTCTCAAGTTCTCAACACTACATATACAATCATACATTAACTAACTTTCATATATTTGCACCTACCAAAACATTCTATCCTAACATTCCCCCATTTCCACATTCACTCCTAACATGACATTCCCCATATATTCATTCTTAACATTAACATTCCCCTATATTCATTGTTACATTCATATATTTGCACCTATCCAAACTTCCTAACATTTCTAACCTTTCTTAAGATTCATTCATATATTTGCACCTAACATTTCCTAACATTCATTTCAAACATTCATATATTTACACCTATCAAAACTTCCTAACATTCCTAACATTAACATTTTCATACTCATTCTAACTATATTCATTCTTAACATTAGATTGCACTTATCAAAGAATTCACTCTTAACATTCCTCTATTTCCACATTCACTCCTAACATTGGACCTATCAAAACATTCACTCATAACATTCCCCCATTCCCACATTCACTTCTAACATTGCACCTATCAAAAATTCCTAACATTCCTAACATTAACATTTTTATATCCATTCCCCATATATTCATTCTTAACATTAGATTGCACTTATCAAAGAATTCACTCCTAACATTCCCCTATTTCCACATTCACTCCTAACATTGCACCTATCAAAACATTCACTCCTAACATTTCCACATTCACTCATAACATTCCCCCATTCCTACATTCACCCCTAACATTGCACCTATCAAAACTTCCTAACATTCCTAACAATAACATTTCCATATCCATTTTCCATATATTCATTCTTAACATTAGATTTCACTTATCAAATCATTCACTCCTAACATTCCTAACATTAAAATTTCCATATTCATTCTGACTATATTCATTCTTAACATTAGATTGCACTTATCAAAGCATTCATTCCTAACATTTTCCTATTTCGACATTCACTCCTAACATTGCACCTATCAAAACTTCCTAACATTCCTAACATTCCTAACATTAACATTTCCATATTCATTCCCCATATATTCATTATTAACATTAGATTGCACTTATCAAAGCATTCACTCCTAACATTTCCGTATTTCCACATTCACTCCTAACATTGCACCTATCAAAATATTCACTCCTAACATTCCCACATTCACCCCTAACATTGCACCTATCAAAACTTCCTAACATTCCTAACATGAACATTTCCATATCTATACCCCATATATTCATTCTTAACATTAGATTGCACTTATCAAAGCATTCGCTCGTAACATTCCCCTATTTCCACATTCACTCCTAACATTGCACCTATCAAAACATTCACTCCTAATATTACACCTATCAAAAAATTCACTCCTAACATTCCCACATTCACTCCTAACATTCCCCCATTCTCACATTCACCCAACATTGCACCTATCAAAACTTCCTAACATTCATAACATTAACATTTCCATATCCATTCCCCATATATTCATTCTTAACATTAGATTGCACTTATCAAAGCATTCATTCCTAACATTCTCCTATTTCCACATTTACTCCTAACATTGCACCTATCAAAACCTACTAAAATTCCTAACATTAACATTTCCATATCCATTCCCCATATATTCATTCTTAACATTAGATTGCACTTATCAAAGCATTCACTCCTAGCATTCCCCTATTTCCACATTCACTCCTAACATTCTCACATTCACTCCTAACATTGCACCTATCAAAACATTCACTCCTAATATTGCACCTATCAAAACATTCACTCCTATCAAACATTATTTAAACTATTTAAACATATATATCAAAAACAATTCAATTATGAACAAAATTACCTCGGTGCCACTATCCACATCCATCAAAGAACCTATATCTTCACCTCCAATTTCAATATGTTCTCTTCCCTTAAAATTTAAATTTTGTTAATAAATAATTCATAGTAAAAGAAAAAAATATTAAGCTTAGCAAATAACTTTAAAAACAAAAAAAATAAAACATTAGCTCACAATAGATGGAAAATCATCTAAAAAGTTTGAATCTAATGAAACGTGCATAAATAATTCAAATTAACAATAAGATAGATAGTTAAAATTAAAAACAAAAAATAATATCTTTCAAACATAAATATAAATGTGTAAATTTTAAATATACCTCTCCAATATGCTCTTCTACATTTCCAGCATTTTGACTAGTGGAGACTCTAAAATTATGTTCATTTAGCAATCGGGAAAACTGAAAACAATAAACATTTATGTAACGTATTTATTACTATACATCAAAAAATAATTTATCATACATAGATATAATGTAACCAAAACTTTAATTCATAATGAATAAAAAAAAATAGATTGAAAGTACACAAACCTCTCCTATGCTTGACGTGTCATTAGATATTCTATCCAAAGCTATATTACGACAAAGCTTCGCATAGGCCGTTAGATATTCAATTCCCATACAATCTAACTCATCATCTGTTTTGTAAACAAAATTTTTCTGAATAGTGGCACGAGCCTTCTCTCGACTCAATCCAACATCAACTCCTACAAAAGCCGAATTCAAACCTTCGGCAACATTATGCCTTGCAGTTGTCCCAACTTGTGATGTGGGCTCCATCTCTGATTTGTAAGTCACAAGCCTAGGTGGATGAGATATCAGAGGTGGAGGTCAAAGAGTACTAGGATCTCTAAGGGCACCTTTTCAATTGTATATCCTCCCCTTTCCAACTCCATAAAACTCGGAATGAATATCAGTATATTCTGGCTTCATTCCTAAAACAAAATCAACATAAAAAAACCTAGCAAAATAATTAGGAACCTCATCGTTCCATGGAAACCGACCATAGGCTGCAAGAAACCGATCATATAAAAAATATGCAATTTCAGGGTGGTTAAAATATTGCACTTCCAATGCTTTCTTCTTTAGGCCCTCTTTAAAGTTGAACATTGAGTTGGCCTGTTCTTTAGTCACCCTTTCCTTCACAACATCCCACTTATCTGGACCCATCACTTCTTCCTTTCTTCTTTGCATCGAGGCAACAAAACCATCTGTTGTTGGTCCAAGATCCTCATATACCTCAATGAATTTTTGTAAAGATAACAAAACCATATCTATACTTTCTTTGTTCTCTGGAACAAGATATAAACTAGAAATATCATTTTTCATCTTGTCATAGTGAGCCCTACAACTTTCAAGAATTGTTTGTTGAAGCCCACTTTCCCATGGAATCTTGTCTGGTAAATTTGATGGATAGGTCGTAATGGGCATACAACCCTCAGCTAGCTAGACATATTGCGTCCTTTCTTGACCTTTTCCACCCTGTGTATGATGACAAGCCTCTTGCGAACCTTGCTCTGCTTCCACACTTGTCTCCTGTACAAAAGGTCGAGATCCAAGTTCACCCATAGATGATAAGGGGGAATCATCTCTACCACTATCGCTACGTCGATGATCAAATGAATGTGAACTATACAATAGGCTTGAGTCTCGAGGTAAAGTTAATAATCTTTGATTTCATTTTGGACACCAACTCTCAAAGAATGTGATGACCTCCTACGCTTTTGTCTCAAAGGTGGCTCTCTTTCCATTGGATATGATATCTACAAGCTTACGCAAATATCAATTTATACATGTTAATTAATCAACTTCAAATATCTAGCTACTATTAAAATTAAGCTTTCAATGTAATATAAATAGAAAAAACAAAGTTGGTATGGAGAAATAACATATATAAAGACAATGAGGCTTCTTCATGATAAGAAAGATCCCTAAATCCACTAAATACACTGGTATATGATGATTGCTATGCACGTTGTATAACATTTTGACCCTAGCACATGCCATAAACATGTTTTGGTTTAGAGGCCAAAAGTTGAAACGTAGAGTAATTTGAAGCCAAACATGCTGATCCATTAAACAATTTTGCAAGTTGAGAGGTGGAAAATGCAAGGAGATAGTGTGTCAGGCCTAAATATCTAGGCCTGAAGTTTGAGAGCCATAATGTGTCAATCACTAAGGGCCTAACCTTCTACATGTCAATTAATCAACTTCAAAGACCTAGCAACTATAAAACCTAATATTTCAATAAGGACCTGGATATCACTAATATTATTTAATAGTCCTTTAACTACATGTGCATGAACTATGTTTTGCTAAGTATAAAATATAGTCTAAGGCAAGTGCAAGTACTTACCTACTCTACAGATAGACACTACTGCTGGCTACTAGCTACCTAGTCATTATAGACTTGTTAGTGAGAGCATCACTATTAAATATAGATAGAGTTTCTTTTTCTTCAACTGAACTTAAATCGTAGGTGAATCAGCTAGCTCATCCCTGAATCTCATAGGGAGAAAGTATTTCTAGATTATTCCTTTCCTTCTCTTCATTTCTCATATTTAAATACTTCCACTTCCCTTCTTCTAGGATCTGAAGTGTTTACAATGAATTATATATCCTAGTGCCTCTAGTTGTATAAAGCAATGAAGAGTAAGGGCAGTGAATCAACTAATCGCTATCAATCAGTTGTTGTGATTTCATGGATTTATCACATCAAATGGCAATGACATATAGATTTCAACTTGGAATAAGGTGAGCGTCTAGGGACTGACTACATACACCCATGGATTCCCCCCATTATTCCAGCCTATCCCTATCATTTTACGTTACACTTTTGCTTGTTTTGGTCTCCATATCCATAAGAAGATAAAGCAATTATTTCTTTAAACTTGCCTTTATCTATCTAACATTTTCTCTCTATGTTTAAGAAAAGCACGAAATGGCAATGTTACTTATTGCAATGCATCATGGACTAAGATACTCATAAAGTGCCACGGGACTTCTACTTCGGCTAGTAGTTGTATGGACTATAGCAAATAGTAGAGGTTAAAAACAAAACTATATAGTTATTACACTACAGTTGAAGTTGTAACTCAGGGTAGTAAAATGAAAAGGTTTTGAAATCTTGTTCCCTACCAACGAAAAAACATACAGAAATAAATTGTTTACTTAGGGACTTCATCAGCTCTGTCAATTTGGATAGAGATATTCAAATCTATCCATATGGACAGAGCTCATCAACTCTGTCAAAATGGACAGAGAAGATTAGCTCTGTCTATTTGTACAGAGCTGATCAGAACTGTCCATTTGGACAAAGCTGCAACCTATATAGTCTTAAATGTCTAGATGTCTTAAATATCATTTAGAGATGCTACATACTGCTGGAGTTATTTAAGCCTACATAACCATGGATTTTTTTGGACATAGCTCTCTAAATATTCTATAAATTTTCATGTACATAGAAAATAAAAATAAGCTAATTAAAAAGTTATGGAATTTTTTTAAACAGAGCTGTCTAAATATTCTATAAAATTTCATGTACATTGGGAATAATAATAAGCTAATTAAAAAATATAGAAACAAAAAAAACATTAATAGAGTTAAAGTTTTATATTGCATTTTGTTTAATTAAAATCTTTTAAAATAAGTAGAGCTGTCCAAATGAGCAGAGCTGTTCAACTCTGTCCAAGTGGACAGAGCTATTCAATTTTCATATATATTGTTTTCAACTGTCATTAAAATTGTTTACACAAGGACTTGATCAGCTCTGTCCATATGGACAGAGTTGATCAGCTCTATCCCTCTGGACAGAGCTGTTCAACTCTGTCCATCTGGACAGAGCCGTTTAACTCTGTCCATGTGGAAAGAGCCGATCAACTCTGTCCAAATGAACAGAGTAGATCAGCTCTGTCCATTTGTACATAGCTGAATAAGAATTAGAATAAAAATAAGCTAATCAAAAAATATATTAACAGAAAAAACATTAGCATATTTCAACTTGTATGTTAAAGTTTGTTTAATTAAAATCATTTAAAATAAGTAAACTGTCCAAATTGGAAGAGCTGTTCAACTCTGCCCAAATGGGTAGAGCTGTTCAACTCTTCCCAAAAGGGCAGAGTTGTTCAACTCTGTCCTTAGTACCATTATAATTATGTCCTTACTAACATGATATGAAACAAGCACATAACAGTTTAAACAATCACTTACTAATAATAGTATAAAAGTTCAGAATGGCTTACCTCACAGCCAAGAGGAAACACAACAACACCACACCATGAGAAGACCACGTACTCCTCGACGAACAGATATCCATGCTGAACAGACCTCCACACCCTCCACACCGAACAGACCTCGATGAGAAGGGGTGACAGGATGGCAGATGCACATGTCAGACAACTGGGTGATGTGGACAAGGATGCGACAGGTGGCGAGACGGGTAGTGAAACGAGATGAGTGGGTCGACGAGCGGGCTGATGGGTGGCTAGATAATGACAAATTGCTATAGGCCAAACAATGAAAATGAGCCCACAGCTGAGCTTATATGGTAAAAAATTATTCGGCCGAACAATTATTCGGCTGAATAATTGTTCGACCAAATAATTATTCGGTCGAATACTGGTTTGGCCGAATAATGGTTCAGCCGAACAATTGTTTGGCCGAATATCCATTCAGCCGAATAATTATTCGGCCAAATAATTATTGAATTGCCGATAAAAATTACCGGTCAGCAATTTGTTTCATCAAATTAAACAGTTACCGTTAAAGTTTATTCAGCCAAATAAAGGATTAGTTATTCGGCCGAAAAACTATAAATATTCGATCGAATAACTTAATTATTCGGCCAAATAAATATAGTTATTTGGTCGAATAACTCCCGCTATGTTGGTTGGGCACACGATTCTCACGAAATTGTTACCCAACTTCAAGTTTTCACACCCTATGAAATCATTCTAACCATGCAACTAGTGCATTTGAATTCTATGAAAGGTCGTGTACAACCACCTACAAGAAAAGGAGGACGAGACTTGTTCCGAAGAACAAGTGTTGAAAATTCAAGATTCACTCCAATAAACATGAACCCAAATCTCCCAGGTTTAGGGACACCATGACAGAAGAAAGAGCTTTAAAGAGCAGTAGATCCACCTCCAAATATGAAGACCATATTGGACATGAGAGATAATTCAAGATGAAGAGAAGTATGACAGGACTTCCAAACCAAAGTAAGAGGCCTCGGACACACTCTAGTTGTGTGACACAGTTGGGTGACATCATTGATGCAAACAATTCCAGTTATGGAAGAAGCTATGATCAAGGAGTAACAGTTGATCATTGGGAATGATGTCTAGGATATGATTCCAAGACCTAAAAGGAATCCCGTAGTGTCTTCAATATGGATCTACAATAACAAGTATATAAATCAAGGTTTTTGGTTTTTCTCAGAAAGAATAGACTATGGCATGACATACTCTATTGACCAGACACACTTATATAGTGAAGTAGAAGTGTATATCAAACCACCTATGCAAAATAGGATTTGTATGAGTTTATAAGGAACCCATATATAACCACATCTAAGAGCTTGACAAATCACCTATAGTGATGAATATCTTAACCTTTGCTACAAGGTTGAAGATGGAAATCTATAGACGACAACAAGCTCACAGATGGGTGCAAGAGGAATTTTTAGAAAAATTTCAAGATAAAGGGATTTTGGTATGTAGTAACCATAGATAGATACATAGTAGCAGAGGATGCTACCTGTCACTCAAGTAGAAAATGTTTCGATACATAGAATACAGAATTCAAAGGGAGGACAATGCTTCTCTTCAGTGGGAATGACTACATAATATCTCTCAGTTCGACATGGTATGACAGGATGGACAAATTCTAGATGGACCAAGAATTTACCAAGAGTAAAGTGGGTTCCAACATTCAAGGTTGAAGGCGGAATACTAAGATATGTCGATGACCTGAAAGAATGAACTCATGGTAGAAGGAATGATGGAAGAATACCATAATGATGTTTGGGATATAGTACACAAACAAGAAAGCAAGAGTGTGGTATCTTCCAAGTGGATCTACAAGATTAAAACATATTGTGGATGGAAGGAAATATTTGTGGCTAAAGGATTCTCTTAGAGAGAGGGAATTGAATATGAAGAGACACTTTCTCTAGGAAGCAAGGTACACTTCCATCAGAACTATCATGGAACTTGTTTCCATGATGAAGTGGGATATACACCAGATGGATGTAAAGACAATCCTTCCTTAATGGTAGGATTGAGGAAGAGGTTTACATCGAATATCCACAAGGATTTGGAGTAAAAAACATAGCGACTCATGTATGCAATTTGAAAAAGGCTCTGTATGGACTGAAACAAGCTCCTAGATCTTGGTATGGAAGAATATATAGTTTCTTGGCAAGCATGGATTTCACCAAGAGTAAATTTGATCCTAACCTTTACCTTAAGGTTATGGATGATGAACCTAACATAATATTGTTGTATGTGGATGATCTATTTTTGACTGGAAATGAGAAACAAATTAGAGATTGCAAGAAGAAGCTAGATGAAGAATTCGAGATAAAAGATCTTGGATTTATGCATTATTCCCTAGGGATGAAAGTGTGGTAGATCCCAAAAGGATTCTTTCCACACTAGGGAAAGTATGTTGTGGAAATATTAATAAGATTTGATATGTTGGATTGTGAAGTCATGGCAACACCCATGGACACCAACATGAAGTTGTTGTCTGATGAGACATTAGAGTTAGTGGATATGACTCAGTACATATAGATTATTGGGTCATTGATATATCTGATGAATACTAGGCTAGATATATGCTTTTTTGTGACCACCTTGAGTCAGTATCTAGTTAACCCTATATGTGTTCACCTGATAGCTGCAAAGCATGATGAGGTACCTTAAAGGTACGACATAATTGGGAATTTACTATGGTAGAGATCATGACTATAGATTGTATGGATATATGAATTTAGATTGGGAAAGAAGTGTTGTAGATAAAAGGAGCACCTCAGGTGGATGTTATTGTCTAGGATCTGCCATGATCTCATGGTTTAGTCCAGTGTTGCTCTCAGTACAACTGAAGCAGAGTACATTGCAACTTGCTCTGCTATTTGGGAAGCCATATGGTTTCACAAATATGATGTCAATACTATTAGACATGGATTTGGATACCACAGTGATTCTTTGTGAAAACCATAGTTCCATAAAGATGACAAAAAATCCTATGGAATATGGTACCAAAGGGATACATAAAACTCCAGTATGTGAGTATCAATGAGAAAGTTGTTGATGTGGTGACCAAGCTTCCATGACAAGATTGGTGTAGTTTGAAAAGAATTTCCTCACAAGGAGGAACAATTATGTTTATAATGAAGACTTTCCTCACAAGTAGGAATAGCAATGTTGATACTGAATACTTTCCTCGCAAGGAGGAAAAGTGACAATGATATCGATCCTTCCTCACATGGAGGAACGATGAAGATATGGACCCTTTTTAGAAAGGATAAATAGGTAAAATATATTGTCTCTCTTCGAAAAAAGAAGAACAAGTCAAATATATTGAATATCTTCGAGAAAGGAAGAACAATTCAAAGATATGGACTTTCTTCAGAAAGGAAGAATAAGTCAAAGATATGGACTTTCTTCATAAAGGAAGAATGTGTCAAATATGTCAACTTTCTTCATAAAGGAGGAAAAATAATTAGAATAAATTTCAACTGAAAATGGGCCTCCTAAGAAAAATAATAAAATAATAGTTAAAATAATAACATAATATTTATTAATTTTAGAGGAAGAAAAGAAAAAAACTACTTTTTTGTTCATATTTTCAACATATCTTGTTGTGATTTTACTCAAATTTCGATCAAGAGAGATATCTGGATGTGAAATTAATTTCCACATCCAATGAGTACCCACTTGGAATACTTTTGACGGACCCCGCTATCCCAAAAATAAGAAATACCTGAAAAAACCTAATGATGACATCATCATCACATTTTTCAGGTATTTTTTGTTTTTGGGGTAGCGGGGTCTGTCAAAAGTATGCTGAATGGATACTCGTTGGATGAGGAAATTAATTTCACATCCAGGGAGCTCTCCCAATCGAAATTTGAGTAAAAACACAAGGAGATATGTCAAATATATGAACAAAAAAGTAGTTTTTTATGATACATATCCCCAAATTTATATTAAAAAATTGTTTAAGACCTATACGGTATTTCAAATTTTAATAATTTTCAGTGGCTAAAACATGATGACATGGAATTTGAATTATGGTTAAAAGGCCCATTTTTTAGTTTAAATTTGCTCTAATGATGAAGATATGGGCTATCCTTGAAAAGGAAGAATAGGTCAAGACTATGAACCCTCCTTGGACAAAGGGGGAGTAGGTTGATAATATGAATCCTCCTGGAAAATGGGGAGTGATGATGAGGCTGACATCGATGATGGGATGGAAGTTGTTGTCTACCAATTACACACCAGCAATAGAAACTTTCTAAAAGCTATCTCTTCACTTAGGAAAGTGGGAGAGGTGTGACCTTGAGGGCAAGCACAGAGCTAGGTACTATCACCTACTCCTAGCTCCTCCATTTAGGCTAACTCCTAACGAAGCCAAGGAGGGTAGTCCCTACAAAATATTTTCTATGGCTCTTAAGTTGCTAAAGTGTTTTTAATGGTTACAGATGCGAATGGGTGTTGTTTAGGAGTTATTATGATGAAATTTCTTTGTTTATTATGAATTATAAACACAAGACAAAGAAATACACATTTCTATCACAATAATTAAAAGATAGATAGTAATTTTGAAAACCCATGAAATGATAAAGCATTCACAGATATTACTTATAATCAAAACATCCAATGGACAAATGGCCCAGATTATAAATAGTGCATAAAAGATAGAACCAGTTCCTATGGAGTCAACTTATCAGAGATGCTTCAAGCGTAAATATGATGTGAATCCCAAAGTTATGCTAGTGAATGTTTATTGCACTTAATATTGGTTAATTTTAAAAATTTTAGATGATCTTGCTTATGGTTTCAGTGAAAGGTTTTCAATAGCTGGGAAAATGTTCCAAGTTAATCCGTTGGAGACATGACGGCCCGCCCAGTATCTCAGGCTGGTATCATGAAGATTTACCGACTAGCTGAGAAGCTTAGACAGCGGGGAGTTTCGACGCCTCTACTAAGAAGAACCTAGGAAATTTTGTACAACACTGGTGAATTGGTTATGGGATTGATTTTTATTATGTTTTGCTTTTGTGAACTTAGCAATTTCATTCATCGTTCTGAGTACAAGCCCAATTTGAAAGTCAGCAGAGCATACTAGGTGAAGGATAATCAACGAGGTAAATTAATTATGGGAATGTGAGTTGCAAATTTTATTAAGTGAATTAATTAAAACTCTCTGACAGAGAGAGCTCTTGACCTTGTCTTATGACAAATTTTCAAGAGACTTAGCTATTCTATATGCATAATGCGAGGAAAATGCAAGTCTAACTATGCTCTCCGATAGAGAGTTCTCTTGACTTGGGTTATGGAAAGTTAAAGATACTTTAGCAATTAATTGATTAAACTTAAGAAAAATTAAAGAACTAATCTACCCAATAGTCTCTTTCAGGTTTTTAGGCCCTAATCGAGAGACCATGGGGGTAAGTAAACAAAACAAAGATAACAAAAGAAAAGAAACTCTCCAATAGAGAGCACTCTTGATCCACAAAGTGAGATTCAAGAGATTTTGATATTTTTTAGGATTTTGCAATATTATATCAAAGAAGGTAAATAAAACTTTAAACTAACTAAACAATAAAACATGAAACTTTTTTATCTTTTCTACTTTATGAAAGATGAATTTTTTTAGAAATAAACTATCTTTCCCTACTCTATTCTAAGAAAATTATTAAACAAATATGCAAGCACGAAAAGGGACGATAAAAGCTTCCCCAAAATGGGGGAATAAGGGTGTGGGAGCTATAATCCCACTTGATATTTATTAATTTGTTTACAATGCTTTCCTTTGATGCCCCTTTTTTGCTTCTTTTCTTATTCCTGGAATTCTTTTGGAGCAATCTGCAGAAAGGGGAAAGAAGAAAGGGGGATTATGAGTCTCTTTAAGCTTGATTTCTTCAAAAATTCGCCAGCATTTTCGCTGTACTTGTCACAAAATTAAAATATTAGAAAGCATATATTACTAAAATATGGTAGTAAAGACAATGCGAAAATAAAAATTTTGGAAAAATTTTATACTTAGAAAAATTTTAGAATTTTTACATGCAAAGCTCAAATTTTCCCTAGATCTAATGAATGAAACTAGTTCTAAGAAATCCCTAAAAGATAGATATGAATAATGAGTATTTGAAAGCTTGGATCTATTTCTTGAGCAATGCAAAGAATTAAAAAAAAATAAGGGTAGAGAACGAAGTTTCTTATGGATGGAACACAAGAGATGGAGGAAGACTCTGGCTTTCTTTTGTATGAGAAGAACACGATCCTTGTAGGCCCTACAATCACAAAGTGTTAAACAACCGGTTGCTTGAAGCTTGGGCTAGATGTAGCTGAACTCGCACCTTGCTTCAACCTATGAACCTTGATAATACCAAAACTCATATACAAGTGAGATCATATCATGAAAAGTATGCTAAGATAGTTCAACCAAGATCAATATTACGTATAACTAACTACTCATATTCATAAAGATTATAACCTACTTTACATAAATAATTGATTTGAAACTACACACAATTACTCTACTATTCCAATAGTGGCCCTCTTGTGCTTAACAAATAAACCGATCTCATTCAAGTAAAAAAAAGAGTAATGGGTTAGAAGCAGTATCACCTCAACCATGAAACATTCACCACATGCAAAGAGAGATGGACCTCCAAAGTCGAAGTTATTATTAATCAAATGTCAGAAAATATTGATACAATTTTTACAGAGTAACTCCAACACAAAAGTTCCATTCGAATAGAGCTAAAGGATCCTCTATTTATACAATGAAAGAAATCCAAAACCCTAACACCACACCACACAGGGAGGGTGCAAAACCTAATCATCCAGCCATGTGATGAGCCAAAACCTAAGATAATGAGGCAAGGAGTGAGGGGAGGCCTCCACTTAGGAAAGGCACCCCCACTCCAACCCTAACCAACCAAATTCCATGCCATATGAGCGCACCCTCATAAAAAATGTGAGTCTCCAAGGTTGGGGCGTGAAGGAGGAGAAGAGAACACGTGAGGGTGAGGAAGAGGTAGGCGTGAATGATTGGAGAGGATTAGGGATAGGTAAGGAGGATCCCATAACTAGAATTCATTAATAGATGTATCAGTCCAAACTTGATCAAATCACCCAGCAAATGAGAAATCTCCAACTCACCCAAGCGTGGTCATCATTGAAGGAAGCGAATTGGCCAAGTAGATGAGGACTCAATGCTCACTGAATGCTGACTGAAAATGAGTTTTGTTAACTCCAATCATCATTAATGCCAAATGTCATTTCATTATGCATTTCATTTCACTGAACTCATATTAATTTGTAGATATTTGGATTTTCTCCAAAATAATCATTTTAATTATTTAATCAATATTTTCCCCAAAACTGACTTTTTTGAGAAAATATGAGGTATGTGGCTGAATGATGATTTGAAACTTGGAGCTAGCTAGCTAGCTAATCATGAATGATATTTGGCTTAAGATTAGATCCTTCAATCATTGAAAATGGACCCCAGATGGATGACTTATTACAAATTGAATTTTTCCATTTAAATTATAGAAAAATTTAATTAAAAACTTAGGAAAAATTAAAAAATTAAAATTTGACGCGTCCGGTAAAAAAATTTCGGAATTTTTTATGAGGCTTCCAGTGACTTAGGACATGAATGTAGTATATTATAATAATGTCTAGTAGGTTTATACATACTCATTTGTGCTGTAATAAACCCCCAAGGCCCAGAATTCAAAATCAGGCATTCCACCTTTGGAGGAAGCGAGAGAAAACCTCGTCAATTATACTCGGCTATAGGAAAAGCATAATTGTCAAGGGAAAAAAACTCCCTGGAATACCTTAGTTGAAATTCTACTTCTTAAGAGACTGAACCACTCAAAAACACCCTACTAGCACATTTTATTACAAACCCCACGGGGCCATGGTCATAACTATTCAAAACAAAAACTGACTAGCCAAAACTGGCTAGGCACAAAGGTGGATCATCTGATACACTAGAAACAAAAATTTATCATGTTTGTCAAATGGTGGCTACTCAGTTATCCAACTATCGTACAAATAATTTGGCAACAATAGTGATGCTCCAACATGGAAGAGGCCAAGTGTGCCTGAATATGCTGACAAGGTCTGACATTTATTTGTGGGTGATAGTATCCTCTATTGAAGATGGCAGGTATAACACTCTATTCATGAGAGTGGTCCTTACTAGGTAAGGATGGACCTACGGATATTAATCTCACATGGAGAGTACCCACATTTATTTGTCGATACCATAGAATAAAACTCACTCAAGAGTGGTCCTAACGTGTGTGGTATGGATGCTCTACGATGAGTCCTCACATATGACAAGACTGACATTTTGTATGCATTTGATATCTGCTTCGTAGAAAATACTCTTGTATGGAGAGTATGCCTACATTCATATGTATATACCATATAATAACACTTGCTTGGGAGTGGTCGTAACCTATGTGGCATGGATTCTATATGATGAGTCCTCATGGACGACATAGTATAACACTCACTTGGGAGGGGTCCTAACCTGTGTGGTATTCATGTTCTATGTCGAGACGAAATTTTGAATGTGGTCGAGATATGGTCTGTAGCAATACTTTTACATGGTAGAGTATACCTACATGTGAGTGTATATATCGTAGTATAACACTCACTTGGGAGTGGTCCTAACCTGTGTGGTGTGGATTTTCTATGTTGGGTCGACATTTTGAATGCGGTCGAGATCTTCTCTACAGACAATACTCTTACATGGTAAATTATACCTACAAATGAGTGTAGATACCATAATATAACACTCACTTGTGAGTGGTCCTAACCTATGTGGTATAGATGGTCTACGATGATTCTTCACTGACGATAGGGCCGGCACTAGGTGTGGTTGAGATCTACATTTAGTTGTATACGATTCAGCTTATTGATTTCATGGATCATGCTGATGGAGGATTGCATCGTCCTTGGAATTATGTCCTAAAGTGATTGATATTGATCATCCTACAAATAGATCATGTGTATTTCATGTAGTGTGGCGGCGAAGGATCAAGTATATCGAATTACAATAGCGAAGGGTTGAGTAGATCGAAGTGCAGCTGCAAAGGATCAAGAAGGATCAAAGTGTTGCCACAAAGGATTGAAAGGATTGAAGTGCTATTGCAAAATCATCAAGAGGATAGAAGTGCTACTACAAGGGATCAAGAAGATTTGAAGGCTGCTGCAAAAGATCAAAGTTCTACTACAAAGGATCGAGAAGATCAAAGTGTTGTTGTAAAGGATCGAGAAGATCAAAGTGTTGATGCTAAGGATCAAGAAGATTGAATTTCCACTACAAAGGATTGAGAATCTCGAAGTGTTGCTTTAAAGGATCAAAAGATTGAAGTATTGTTGCAAAGGATCAGAATATCAAAGTACTACTGCAAAGGATTAGAATATTGAAGTGATGCTACAAAGGATGGAAAGATTAAAGCGTTGCTGCAAAAGGATCAAGTGATAATTTGATGCAAAATATAAAGAGTAATTGTTTCAAGTTACTGATTGTGGAAAACTTCATGTGACATATAGATGTATTACTGTTATAGCGGATTTCACCACTCCAGGTGAATCACACTTTGTATGGCCTTCCCCTGTCCCACTGCAGACTCCTTAGACCCTATGGACCACTTTTTGTCCTTTTATGTTTCCTTGATCATCCCTAAAAACATATGAAAAATGATACACGTGACTTTTAAACCTATAAGCGCGTATATACATGGGTTTGACCACTAAAACCATGTACATCGGGATGTGTGCATAATCCAAATACTTTTGGAGTTTTGCTTGACATGGATCTGACTCATTTGACTCCTGGCCTTCCCTATGCATTGAGATCGATCAGATTCGACCTTTCATTACCCCTTTGAAAAGCTATATAAGGAACCCCTTGGTACATTGAAGGCATAAGAGAGAAATGAGAGCAAAGAAACTATAGTCCATTATTGCCAAAACTTATGCTTGAGTCTACATCCCTTTTTCCCTTCGAGCACTTTTGTGTTCTTCCCAAGCTTGCCTTTTTCTTGTGAGATTGCTATCGAGAGATGGAGGATTGAAGGGGTGGAGGTCCAAGTGGGGGATTCAGTTTCTCCGGTTCGCAGACGTGCCATCAGAGGTTGTATCTTGTAATCTCTGATTTATATTAATAGAAATATCTTTTCCTGTCCAATAATGTGTGTTTGAATGAATATTTTATCCATGGGAATATGTCAAATGCTTATACATTATTGATTATATATGTTAGAATAGATCTAACACCATGATATATAGAATGCTTGTATTGTTTACTTGTTGTTGAGGAAGTAATCTATCAATTCAAGCTGAAGTTGGAAAGCTCAACGGGGATCTACTTCAACCATCCAGAATAAGGTACGAGGTCTAATCCTTTAGTGTTAGACATTTAATTTCTAGTGCATATTGGAAAGGATTGATTTCTAGAGTCAAGCTGTCTGTTGTGGTACCCCAAGCCATAGGAATTTCTCTCTGTAATAGAATTGGTGACTCCGCTGGGGAGTTCCTAGTAGTTGTCCTTTGGGGGTTGTTTTCTCGGCAATCAATGAATTTGAATTGCTCTGTCTCTCTTGTTTTTGTGTCAGGTATGGGGGCATGTATGCCTGGTAGAGTCTGATTGGTGTGAATTTTGTCTCAGCCTATCTAATTGCCTTAATTTTATGCACCTTTCTTTTTGTACGTGATTTTTTGACTTACAGTCACATATACACGCGGGTTTATCTTCGATTTTCGCGTATACATGCGGGTTTACTGTGAACAGTCATGTATGCCCTTGATTTTGCCTTTTTGTGGAAGATAATTGGTTGCTCGGTGAATTCTAATATTTTTTGAGTCTCCTTTGGCACTTCCTGAGTCTGTTTAGACCTCTGTTTCTAACTAGAAATGTTTTTTTTTAGGCTAAATTTTTCTTTTTTAAGAAGGTTCTTGGCATGGCATTTTTGATTTTTTGTTTTAGATTAGTGCATTAGAGTTATTTTACCTTAGTGATTTTCTTGAGTGCTATTTGGGTGTGCTTGCAGAGTCTAGGGGTCGTAGAATCATTCTTTTGCTTTTTGCATCTCTTTTATTTTCAAAAAATCCAAAAACATTTGCTTATCATCATGCATTGCATTTTACACTTTGCATTGTACTTGCACTAGATTTTCTTTGGAGTACTAGTTAGGACTTCATATAGGAAAATTTGCATTCATCGTTTGAAGAAAAAATGTGCATTTCACATAGTAGCATACCCTGTTTTCACGGACACAATGCATTTGCATTGATTGTTAGGTGTGCATTGTACTTCATGTTGCGTCATAACACCATTAGTTACATGATCATATCCCATTTTTGAGTAATAAAGCCAACTAAAATCAATGCTAAATTAAAATGAACTACACTCTTTTATTTTCTAGGGTGCACCAACAAGCTTAGGTTTTAGGATCTTGGAATAGTTCATTGTAAGTCAATTCTCCAAGATCACTAAACAACAACATGTATGTGTCTGTCTAGGTGAGTGTGTGAAATCCTTGATATAACCAGTGTTTCTCTAGATCCTCCTCTCAAAAGGGAGTTAAGCATGAGGCAGTGTGAGCGGTTATCGATTGGGATGACCCCTAGTCATAACTGAGTAGCAACGAAGATATTTCCAGGTTTGTATTTGTATCTGGGGGCTCTTTCGAGAGTTTTGAGCTTTGATACCTTTCCCATACGGTCAATCCTGCCTGCAACTGTCCGCCTGAGCATTGATTATATTGAGGTGACCTTAGTGTACTTACCTAGGATATCAAGGGGGTACTTTGCAGGGGTTATTCTACGAGTGTCCCATCCAGGTTGGGATCGAACAACACAGTCACTTTATGCATTGAAGCTGAGGGCCACAATAATTGGTTACGTACCTCCGCTTGTTGTGTATTGGAGTCTCAAGCCTCTCCTAAGCGAGACATACCTGCTTCATTCGGGAGCTCCCTTATCCAACCCTTGTTTGCTTGCATTTGGATTTATATTTTATTAGTGATTGCTCTATGCACAATAGTTGGCCTAGGGTTTGCATAAATAGAGAGTCTTTGCTTTTTTTTGAGTCATTGTGGATTCGAGTGCAGTTCCTTGCCATTCTCATTGTTTGGAAGGACTTCTGCCTTCTACTTCTCATCCTCCTTTGGGAGAGAGACCTAAACAATCCAGGTGGACTATGTCACACATTGATTCACACACCATGGGAGACCGTTTAGAGGATATTCCTGAACCACCTCCTCCCATTCGTGTAGACGATGGGGAATTTACTCCTACTTATGATCCTTCACCTGACTTAGCTGAGTTAGGTCCTATGATTTCTGAGATAGGATCCATGCATGATAGACCTACTCACTCTAGGGATGATTCCCCATTGACACGTTACCGATATGGAATGATGGAGGATGTCGAGACTCATTTTGAACCTACCAGCACTAGCTACGATAGTTATGCTATGTCTGGTTTCCCTACACATGATTTGGCATTTCATGTCGAATCCGACTTCGAGCCTAACACTATGCCTAGGGGCACTCTCATTCCTTACCATGCGGAGAGGTTTGGGAGCACTAGTCACATTGTACCTTCCGTCCCAATGGTGGAAGTTACATCATATATCCCTCCTAGGTCTAGATTTAGTGATCCAATTAGGATACGAGACTCGAGACGAGTGACGATAGGTAGTAGTACATACTTGATTACTCAGATCCATTCATCCTCTATCCCTATTTCTTTAGATGTCCACCCTCCACCTTATTCACGTGGTCCTTCGAGTCAGCACATGGCTACGAGTCAGGTCCGTACTGCGGTTACTAGACCAATTGTGTCTCAAGATTACATACTTCCCGTTGCTTCGGGAGGCTATGTTCATGCTTCTAGAGGTCATATTACTACTTCTGCAGCATATATCCCTACTTTCGGTATGTATATCCCTACTTCTCAAGCGTATCTTCCTACCTATGGAGTGTTTCATGGGGCATCACATGCGATGACCTATGGACCTTATTATGGGACGTAGTACAGACAAGGTTCTTCACCTTATGGGGGCGGGTGTCAAAAACCTACTTACTCTCTTAATTACAACTTTGTAGCTCCTACTAGTCAAGGTCCACCTCACTATGGTGCTTCCATGCCACCCTATACGGGTCATACGGGAGGAGGACACTATGGCCAAGGCCATGGTGGTAGTCAACCCTATATGAATCAGGGAGCGGTCCATCAACCTCACCATCCTAGGCTCCCTTTCCTCACAACGCTTAATATTCCTGACTTATAGAGACTGATGAATGATCTTGTGGCTCATGACCCAGCTTGGTCAACTGTCCCTACCAAGATTCCTTCGGACATACCTAAGTTCGAGGGAAAACCAGGAGAGGATCCGAGCGAACATGTTACTATGTTTCACCTATGGTGCTCTTTGAATTCATTACATCAGGACTCAGTCCATTTGAGACTATTTCAATGCACCCTCACTGGGCCTACTGTGAAATGGTATATAGAGTTACCTAGGGGTGCTTTCACTTTGTTCAACGACCTTGCGATGAATTTTCTTAATCACTTCCAGCTACCAGTGCATTATGACGTTGGTACTGAACTCTTGTCGACATTTCGGCAAGATAAATCCACACATATTTCTGATCATATTCAAGAGTGGTGTAGATGAAAGAGGTTAATTAAAGCTTTTATACCACCAGAATTCCTCCTCGAGTGGTTCCTCAAGTCATTATTGTCGTATATAGTGAAGGATGTTTCTGCATCCGGAGTGCAGAATGAGGAACAAGCAATTTTTAGGGTGTAGGAACTGGACTTGATCTATGCCCAGTCTGGTTTGTTGTATGAGATTATTCCCAATGCTCCTTGTTCCAGTTTCTATCCCAAAGTCAAACCTGGACCACATGCCAATGGCATTGTGGCTTGTGCAAGTGCAAAAATTGCAGATTCAGTTGCAAAACAAGTTGATTAGTTGTCAATCAACCAATCTTCTTTGGGACAAGCTACGACTTCATCTCAACCCGCCAAAATGGTGAATGTACTTTCTGTGCAATCATTGGACCAGAAGGGTAACCAGCAGCCCGGATGGAATAGAAAAAAGGGTAAAAATAATCGTAAGGGTGGGAATAAGAATGAGAATGCTAACAATAATGACAAGAACGGTCGAAATGTTGTGGGAGACAAGAAAGCTAAATGTAAGGTTAAGTTCCCTTGCAAGTTGTGTAAGGACGATCACCTCACTTACTTGTGCCCTTGTATTGAGGAAGCTTTGAGATTCTTGGCACAGGGCCTAGCTGTGCTAACTAACCCTTTACCGCATAATCAAAATATGAACTCGAAGTCCCATGACTAGTCTGATGATGATCATGATCCACCAGAGACTAGTGGTCATGGGTGCATTAATATGGTCTGCGCTGCAAAAGTTGTGATGTGTACGAAAGATTATGGTTCGTCACAGCCCAGCCCAGGCAAAGAACTTGATCCACCAGGGTCCCCTTTGCGTATTGAGAAACCTATGGATAAGCCTGAGAATGAACCTCGGATTCCTAAGGGAGTGCTTAATCATTTAGGGCATAATCCAAATGCCCGAGCTGACCAGAATTATTCAGTTGTCGAGGATTTGGGCCATACCCCTTGTGCGATGTCTGCATTGGAAGTGCTTCAGAGTTGTCCTTCACAAAGGAAGGCGTTACTTTCTACCCTTGGTGTGAATGGTGATGATTCTTCCTCAGTGATCAAATTTGAAACTACAGGACTTTAGCCTCGCTTTCCCTACTATGTGTCTATTTTGGTGCAGGTAGAATGTCTTAATATGACCGTCAAGCACACTGTGATTGACGAGGGTACTACTACTTCTGTGATGTCTTTATCCTGCTGGAAGGGTCTGGGTTCCCCTGACCTATCTAAATCAGCAACCATGTTAACTGCATTCAATGGGATATCTTTTAGGCTACACGGTATCCTTCCTTCCCTTAAATTCCATTTGGGAGGGAAGACTATTGCGATAGAGGTTGAGGTGGTAGATGCACCCCTTGACTACAATCTCTTGCTGGGTAGGAACTGGATGTACAACATGAAAGACGTTGCTTCTTCCTTGTTCCACGTTGTATGCTTTCCACATAATGGGAAGATTGTAACGATTGATCAAATGGCATTCAAGAATCCATCTATTACTGCATCTTTGGGAGGTTCGATCCCAATCGTTGAACATTCTCAGCCAGCAACTGGGAGTGTGGGTGTAGGCATGTACCCAACCCTCATGGGAAGCATTAGTTGTCCTGCACCGATCATCATGATAGGATCTAGTTTCAATGAGGCTTCGACATCTGCGAGATCGGTGTCTTTTCGCACGATTCATATGGAATATCCGTGGATTCTTCCTGCACCGAGTACTTCGAGTGAGCCCGTCATGACTGATGTGCCATTGCCTGCAACCATGATTTCTTATCAAGCTAATCTGGAGTCTGCTACAGAGCCTAGTCCTTCCTCTTCATGGACAGAGGAGGAGGACCCTTATGTGCTGTCGGCATGGGAAGTACAGTCGTCTCACTTGGACGACTACCTTGATACGGTTTTCCCTTCGGATGAAGCAATTATTGAGGCTATGTCGGGAGTCGAGCCACCATGTGAGGAACTCCATCATAGATCATACTTTCTTCCAGAGCTTGACCGTTTGGAGCATGAGGATTTTAGGTCGGTTCTTAGTTATAGAGTTGGTAGTCATGTGGTTTCGTTAAGCTCTCCTGGTCCGATGGTTGATGGAAACATGGTGAACATATCTTCAACGATTCCTATCAACATCTCTCATAATCCTAGCACGGTAGAGAATGTCTATATTGGGGCGGAATGTTCCCATGTTGAGATTCTGGAATACACCGAGCTATTTAAGGAATTCCATGATATTTTTGCTTGGTCTTATGATGAGATGCCAGGTATTGACCCTCAAATTGTCGAACACAAGATTAAGACTTACCCCAATGCTAAGCTTGTTCGACTGCGTTTACGCGCGGTGAATCCTAGGAAAGCACCTGCCATTAAGGTAGAGATAGTGAAGTTGTTGAAAGCCGATTTCATCTATCCCATTCCCTTGATGGAGTGGGTTTCAAACCCCATTCTAGTGGATAAGAAGCAGGGAGCGATCCGCATATGTACTGATTTCCATGATTTGAATCGTGCCTGTCTTAAGGACAACTTCCCCACACCAGTTATTGATTAGATTTTAGATGAGTGTGTGGGTAGCGAGGTGTTCTCCTTCATGGACGGATTTTCTGGGTATAATAAGATACAGATTAAACCTAAGGACCAACATAAGACTGCATTTATTTGTCCTTGGGGAACGTTTTGATATCGAAAAATTCCTTTCGGCCTTAAAAGAGTTGGAGCTACATTTCAGTGGGCAATGACCTTGATCTTCCACGATCTCAAGTCAATTATTGAAGTATTTTTGGATGACCTCATTGCATTCTCGTATGAGAATGCATCATCCCTATCACTTGAGATTGGTATTCGAAAGATGCCGACACTATTCGGTTATATTAAATCCTCATAAGTGCATCTTTTGTGTGAATTTAGGTCATTTGTTAGGATTCATCGTTTCAAAAGAGGGTATAAGAGTTGACCCTTTTAAGGTTGAGCCAATACTTCTGTTGTCTCCCCCAAAAAATATTTGTCATCTTCAGTGTTTGCAAGGCATGGAAAACTTCTTACAAATATTTGTTGTCAACTTTGCCAATTTTACTAGAGGCTTCATGCGTCTCTTGAAGAAGGATACTCCCTTTGATTGGGATGGGTGAGCCCAGGAGTCCTTTGATGCGCTCAAGAGAGCCCTAGCATCGGCCCCGGTGATTAGTCCCTCAGACTATGGCTGTGATTTCTTATTATACGTGGCCGTGTCTTTAGAGATGATTGGTATGGTTTTGGTTCAAGAGGATGAGGAGCTCCAAGAGCATGTCATATATTATCTAAGCTAGAACCTTATTGACACAGAGATTCGTTATTCTCATGTCAAGAATCTTGCTTTAGCTACCGTACATGCGGTTCAGCAGTTGAGACATTATATTCTCCTCCGCAAGACCTTGGTTTTGGCCCATGTCAATCTGTTTCAATTCGTACTCATCTGAAGGATTATTGGGGGGAAATATAATAAATGGATTGTCATCCTGCAAGAATTTGATCTCGAGTTTGTTTCGACAAAATCAAAGAAGTCTTTAATCTTTGCATAGCTTATATCGGATTTCCCAAGTGAGGCCGAGGAGTTGGTTTGTGAAGATACATTTGTCGATGAAGACATATTTTTAATCTCAATGTTAGACCCATGGTATGGGGATATCATAATATATTTACAAACACTGAAGACCCCTACTCACCTCTCGCGAGATGAACGACGACGATTATGTCATGTCTCTAAGAACTACCTCATAGTGGACAATACTTTGTACTGCCATGGGGTAGATTCCATTTTACAATGTTGTTTAACTCATGAGGAGGCTAAGGTAGTGATGAGTGATTGCCATGGAGGGGCGTGTGGTGGTCATTTATCTGGGATTTCTACAGTTCAAAATATTTTAAGAGCGGGTTATTTCTGGTCGTCGATATTTAAATATTGTATTGATGCGGTCAAGAGGTGCCACCCTTGCCAGGTGTTCACACGTAATATGTGCTCAAAACCTACCTCGTTACATTCCATTATCACCACCGATCCCTTCATGAAGTGGGGGCTCGATTTTATGGATTGCAACCCAGATTCGGCTGGGGGGAACCATCATATTATAGTGGCTGTTGATTACTTCAAGAAATGGGCTGAGGCTATGCCCATAGTAAAATATGACGGTGAAATAGCTTCTCACTTTGTGTTCAACCAAATTATTACTCGGTTTAGGATTCCGAAAGAGCTTTTCACTGACCATGGCTCGCACTTTCAGAACCGTATGATGGAAGAGTTGTCATCGAAGTTAGGGTATAGGCAAGAGAACTCCTCTTCTTACTACCCCCAAGTGAGTGGACAGGTAGAGGCAGTGAATAAATCACTCAAATCCATTCTCCAATGAACCATCACACAAAGCAAGATGAATTGGCACATTATGTTATACCCTGCTTTGTGGGCATATCGAACCATTGTTAAGACTGCCACTGGTTTTTCTCCATATCAACTTGTACATGGAGTGGAGTCGATATTGTCGGTTGAATGTGAGATTCCTTCATTGAAGCTAGCTGTGGAACTCTTACTAGACACTTCACCTTTGCAGGAACGTTTGGTTCACCTTGAGCAACTCGATGAGCAACGTCGGGATGCCTTGGTGGCTCTAGAGGTTAATAGGCATCATGTAAAGGCCCAATATGATAAGTCTGTCCATCCAAGGGTGTTTAGAGAAGGAGACTTGGTCCTTTTGTGGGATCAACCGAAAGAACCCTTAGGGGCAGGGAAATTTAATCCTATTTGGTGTGGTCCTTACGTGGTCAAGCATGTGTTAGAGAAGGGTGCCTATGAGTTAGTGGATTACGAAGGGATGGCCTTGGCGGAGCCTAGAAATGGGCTCTATCTTAAGAAATACTATGCATGATTTTTAGCCAAGGCTAATTATTGTATATTATTGTACAGCTTTGCATAGTTAGGTCTTTTTTATCATGATTGGTTTTGTGATTAGTTTCTGTTTCTTTTGGCAGATGTCAATGGAATATTCCACCTACATAGGATTCACGGATGGTGCAAGCCGTCACACTCAACACTCAGCCTCTACTACTTGGGTGATTTATACTCCCATGGGTCAAGTACTGTCTTCAGGAGGTGTATGTCTACGGCCATCTTCCAACAATGTTGCTGAATACAACGTCATTATTGAGCTTCTACGGGATGCCATTCTACATGTCATTCTATCTCTTGAGGTATTTCTTGATTCGGAGTTAGTAGTGTCACAACTCAATGGTTTGTACCATGTTAGAGATCTGGCGTTATTGAGAAGGTTCTTGCGTGTGAGATTGTTAGAACGAAAATTTGACAATATAACCTATATACACATTCCAAGAAATAATAATCAAGTTGTTGACTCATATGCTAACTACGTGTTAGATTGGCATTTGTTTCATTCACAATAAATTAATCATAAACATAATTTTTACATATGTAAATAAATAAATCGATCACCATAAAAATTTTTATATATACATCAAAAATGTGATAATACATAGTGTCATGATACAAAATTGGGGCTTTTAAGCCACCATCATATAATACACGGTCATGCAAAATGTATACACTCCCAAGTGTCTAATCCTGTGGAGGAGGAGGGTTGTGATCATGGAAGGTCACTACGGATCTAGCTAGCCATTGGAATAAATGCACCCATGTGTGTAGTACACCCACCACCTACCACTGCATGGCCTCAAGAAAGTCCTCAACTTGAGCCATGGGAACTCTATGAGTCAGTCTCACAAAGTTGGTATGAATGCTCTGAAGCATTCGCTCCACATCCACACCTATGATGTCATCTCCTTTTCCCCTCCATCTATGATGAGGGAAGCCCTCTGGCTGCCATGGTCCCACATCTGCACACAAATGGTAGATGTCACTATGTATTGTCACGAAAAACATGTCTTTTTGATTCCATATAATCAAGAAAACACAAAAAAATTAAATAACTCAAAAAATTTAAAAAGAGTGAGGGTCAAGATTCATTACCTATATCGCCATATGCCAATCCTGGTGGTAGCGGTATGTCCGGGTCCCCCTGGAAATCTATCCCTGCATAGGGGTAGTCATCGATGAAAACTATCTGTCGTCGCCACCATGGAAAGAAGTCAGCTGGATATCGGTTGGCCACCCTACCACCCCCAATTCTGCGCATAGCATCTACCCAACGCCGTTGGGCCAGATCTCGAACCCTATGGAGCGGAACATCCACTCTAGGGCTCAATCCTGGAGCATGCTCGAAGAAAAATGTGCTCAAAATAATGTTGAACCCAAAGTTCCGCACCCTACCTGCCTTACACTCATTGAGTTGGTGTTTCATGTTGCTCAGTAGTGTAGTACTTCAGTCGTAAATAGTGGGTCTCATGCACTCCACTTCATAGAACATCAGAGGCCACGAGGCCTGTTGGAGTGATGCCAAGCCAGCTATCCTGCCCAGTGTCAATAATATGGCCTTTAGGCCCAGCACCTGTATAGCATTGGTAGGGACCTAACTCCCCACCTTCTCAGTGTATGGATAACAGTACACTGCAATGTAGTTGTCGATAGTCAGGCCACCCCTGTCCCACCACGGGAACAAAGGTTCAGCACCTCCCCTCGTCTAGAAAGCTCTATGATAAAGTATATGTCCTTTACCTCTATGGTGAGGGACATCCCATCAATATGGAAGGACTCTAAGTCTGGATCCCAATAGTCTACCAGCATCTGTAATAGTCTTGGTTTGGCCCTCAAACCACCAAGACACCAAAACGTGTAAAGTCCGCATGCACGTAAAGCTTGTTGAGCCATTAAGTCGGCCCTTATTGCTTCCTCTACTTCACCATGCTCACGGTCTCTCCACTCTAGGACCATCTTGCACAAAAAAATTGGAAAATTTCCCTTTCATTTATTGAAAAAAACATATGTGCGGCCTCATACACGACTGTTTTCAAAACAGTCACGTATGTACATGGGTTCGAGGCCATTTTCTGTGTATATCTAGCCCTATACGCAGAAAAAACCTCGATTTCTACATGGGCCACAACGCTCATCTTGAGTTGGCCTAGAAACCTGATTAGACCATGGAAATTCATAAAGATTATATCAAAATGCAAGATGAGAGCATGAGTAAATACCTGGAAGAAACGGTAGTGAATTCCGCCAGCTGGATCTCTTGGAATTCGCTGTCGAAAATCAGAGCTCAAATAGGTAAAAGTTTCAAATGATTTATATTTTTTACTATTTATAAAAAAATTTCAAATACTTGAAAATTTTTACCCCCTTTTCTATAGTTTCGACATTTTCTAACCATTTTGGACCATTTTTTACATCATTTGTGATGTAGAAGACCTTTTTGAGTGTCGTTTTAGCCATTGGATTGACCCGTTCATTCCGATCTCAGGTATCGTGTCTAAACTGGCATATAGATTAGGTTTCACCACTATTTGCATTTTGCATGACCTTATGACCATCTCATCATGGCCTTAGGTACAAACCCACTCTATTATGTCACGGAACCTTCTTGCTGCTTTAGAAGTGGTATGATATGAGTGGCAGAGCTTTACCTTCCATGGGTACCCTAGTTAGCGCCTTATTTTCATTTGGTACCCATGCTGACGTTTTTTCCTTTAGGGTGTGGGATTTCGTTGTATAGTACTGCCATGACATTTCGTAAGAGCCTCATACTCCTCTTGACTTTATGCTGGCCTATTTCCCTCAGGACTCCCTTATGTCAAGTTGTGAATGCATTATCATGAGCTTTTCCTGCCTTATTGAGCTTTATGTTGGCTCCCCTGACATTGTGTTTCAACCATATAGCCCGAGCTCGTCTCATGTCTAGCCATGTAGAGCCATTTTTTATATCCTTCGTAGCTTGATTCCCTTTTTACCGGGAGGGTATTTCCCCTCGAGTGTCGATATCCTACACATGTATCCTTGCATTGAGCATAGGCATGTTCCACTGCTTGGAACTAGTTTGTTTGTCGTTGTGACACTCGTCTCCTCCTAGTTTGTAACTATAAAGCTATTTTATTCTTTTTTCAAGATTTTTAAATAACTGAAAAAGTCCAAAAAAAATCAAAAAACCAAAAATCCGGACAAGGAAATATGTTATCTTTGGCAGCTATCGAGTCGTGTCGCCTTCAAACAGAGCACTATATATCACATCCATTGGTTGGGTTATAGTTTGACTTTAGGAGATGTACTCATTTATCTGAGTTTATCTCCACTGACTGGTTAAGCTTCCAGTCCCTATGGACCCTCAGTCGATGCCTCCTGTGTCGCAGAGATGTCCCAGTTTGTATATCAAGTGTATGTTGCCTTCATTTAGTCACCATACATCGTTATGCTCTTGTTCAAAGGAAGTTGAAACCTGAGTCGGCCATTCCTCAGTTATCTTGACTTTACATGTCGACCATTCCCAGTATAGTTACTGGTTCATGCACGTTATGATCGAGTCCTTCCACATTATACATCTTTGCTGAGTACCTCATGTTGGATGATGGGGGATGCCTCAATTCCCTCCTTCTAGCAGATTTCATCCAATCGAATTCAGATCATTTATTTAGGGATTGGAATCTAGAGTCATTTTGAGTTCCTTGAGACTTGCAGTCATCAGTGGCAGGTTCTCTCGCCATCGATAGTTCTTGGGAATACATCAATGTCCCCTGATCGATGGATCCTCTCAAGTGTTCGACCTCAACACATTTATTCACACTTGTTAGTTTGCACTCTAGTACCTTGATTCCCATTTTCATTATCGGTGGGTGATCTTGCGTTTGTTAACAGTATACATTAATGACCGGTAATCAGATAATGAACTACTATGTTCGACCTCGACACCTCTATTCGCATAGTAGGACATGTACTCATAGCAGTTTGTGTAGAATACTTTCCAGATTTGTGGCCTCTCTTATATGATACCTCCTTGATCGTGCCAGTGTTCATGAGATTTCAGCTCTCATGACTTGATTCTAGTATATGTCAGACATTTCCAGCCACTATGGAGATCTTGATCTAATATATATCTTCAGCCATTTTGTAGATCATGGTCCTTTCTATATATTCATCATGGATATTCTGAGCTATGCATATTGTACGTGGTGATGACCACATATGTGATATCATGTTTCATGTCTATTCATGGTCATTGTACTCTTATGTATCCGGGACTGCTATATGTATTTACAGTTGTATGCAGAGTTGTATTATTGTACTATGTTGATTGGGTGGCTGGTCTTCCATTTGGGATCCTTCATCACTCCACTTCCGGGATGGACTTATAATGTATTTCGGCCATCGTATGACCCCTCTGACCTCACACATTAGGGGGCATCTATTATAGCAGATTTCACCACTCCAGGTGAATCACACTTTGTATGGCCTTCCCCTGTCCTGCTGTAGACTCCTTAGACCCTATGGACCACTTTTTTTCCTTTGATGTTTCCTTGATCATCCCTAAAAACATATGAAAAATGATACACATGAGTTTTAAACCTATAAGCACATATATATGCAGGTTTGACCACTAAAACTACGTACATCAGGATGTGTGCATAATCCAAATCCTTTTAGAGTTTTCCTTGACATGGATCCAACTCATTTGACTCCTGGCCTTCCCTATTCCTTGAGATCGCTTGGATTTGACCTTTCATTACCCCTTTGAAAAGCTATATAAGGAACCCCTTGGTACATTAAAGGCATAAGAGAGAATTGAGAGCAAAGAAACTATAGTCCATTGTTGTCGAAACTTATGCTTGAGTCTGCATCCCTTTGTCCCTTGGAGCACTTTTGTGTTCTTCCCAAGCTTGCCTTTTTCTTGTGAGCTTCGAGAGATGGAGGATTGAAGTGGTGGAGGCCCAAGTGGGGGATTCAGTTTCTCCGGTTCGCAGATGTGCCGTCAGAGGTTGTATCTTGTAATCTCTGATTTATATTAATAGAAATATCTTTTCCTATCCAATAATGTGTGTTTGAATGCATATTTTATTCATGGGATTATGTCAAATGCTTATACATTATTGATTATATATGCTATAAAATATCTAACACCATGATATATAGAATGCTTGTATTGTTTACTTGTTGTTGAGGAAGTAATCTATCAATTCAAGCTGAAGTTGGAAAGCTCAACGGGGATCTACTTCAACCATCCGGAATAAGGTACGAGGTATGATCCTTTAGTATTAGACATTTAATTTCTAGTGCATATTGGAAAGGATTTATTTCTGGAGTCAAGCTATCTGTTGTGGTACCCCAAGCCATAGGAATTTCTCTCCATAACAATTACCTTGATGCATTGTTGTAATTGTCTCTCTATTCTCCTACAGTCTGTGATGATGTTTCCAGTAGAATAACCTTCTCATTAAGGGGGAGTGTTGAAATATTGTAACTTCAAAAGATATTGCAAATGTATTTTACTGATGTAACCCAAGGGAGATGTTATTATTCCTTCAATGGGGTGTTACTATTGTATTTGGTCATCATAGAGTCATGAGGTAAATCCTCGCTCACTTGTGAAAAGCGCATAGGAAATAGAGAGAGAGATATCTGCTGGAGGAGGCACACCTGTCTGGGGTCTTGTATTTTACTTTTTATACATCTTATACAGAGGAATTTTTTGCTAGTTTTTCTTCCCCATGAGAGTTTCCAAGGATAAATCTTTGTGTTCTTTTTTTGTGGTTGTTCTTGTCTATATTTCAGTGATATTTTTCTTATGTTTATACGATTATGATGCTAAATGTTATAAGATCTGATATAACCATCAAAACTTAACACCTTATCTCTCTTTCTCTCTCTCAACCCCATATTCCTCCACCTACTCCTAACTTAACTCATCCTAACCAAACCCATAATCCTATTGATATCTACATATTTCTCTTCCAAAACCCCCTCCTCCTCCTATCCTTAATTTACCCCCCCTTATCTCTCTCTCTCTCTCTCTCTCTCTCTCTCTCTCTCTCTCTCTCTCTCTCTCTCTCCCACACATATCCTTAATCCCAACTTATTTCTCTATTCTCAAACCCATTAACATGTTACATAACTAAATCTCTCTCTCTATATATACTCCTAACCCCACCATCTCCTCCCAATCCTTAATTAGTCTCTCCTAAGCTCATTATCTCTCTCTCAAAACCCTACACCTACACCTACCACTAACCCCGACGCCTCTCTCTTCCCCTACTCCCTCATACCCTCTACCCTCTCTCTCTCTCTCTCTCTCTCTCTCTCTCTCTCTCTATATATATATATATATATATATATATATATATATTTCTATCTCACAAACACAGTCATTTCTCTAATCTCACCCCAACCACTGTTAGAACAATAATCAAACCATTCATACCTTAGTTTCAGTCCTTAGTCAAGTTTATTGCATTGTGCATTAATACACTATGGTGGTGGAATTAGGGTGCTTAGTTAGACCAATAGCTACTCAAATTGAGGCATTTACACCCACATGAGCACTCTAGCTTAGTTAACTAGCCACATGTGTGCTCTCATCATTTTTAGTGCATTCCCATTCATTGAATGTGGACAACTTGGTTGACCAGGAGCGCTAGAGGTGGATTTTGTCCATTTTTGTCTTGATTTGGTGCATTTAATGCCACCTAGAGACTCTAAACCACCCATATTTAAACACCCCCACAATCCAAGGTGTAATAATTTCCCTAGATCACCTTATCCATGTCCACTCAGCAATTCATGACCATTTGAGATTATTTGCAGTGTGATTGGACCACCTAGAGGGGATTGATGCCAATTTGGAAATTTTCACTTGCACAGTCACGATGGGATCCAAAAGCCTCAAAAAAATCTTATTATGTAATATAAACATATTACTAACATGTTTTTATGTTATACATGCAAAATACAACCTGTTTCTTTTCACATTGTGTGTGTAAATTAATTCTCAATTATGGTTTTTTGTTACTTTTGCACCAAATTTGATTTGTGAGTTTCTCTAAAGCTCCTAGATATTCCTGTGGTTTGAACTTATCACAACCAATAACCTCCCTCCTCCCTTTTTCTATCACTCCCCTCTACCCTAGCCCTTTATATCCCTTGGTCTCTCTCTCTCATTCTTGCTTTGTCCCTACCCCTATACCCTCTCTCTCTCCCCTTATTTTCAAACCAACCTATGTTTCCCCTAATCCCACTCCCCCACACCACAAACTGTGCCCCCACCATCTGTATCTATCTATCTATCTATCTATCTATCTATCTATCTATCTATCTATCTACCTATATACCTATATATGTATATTCATGCACCTCCCTTGTCTCCCGCCATACTCTCCTCTTTTATTTAATTTACCTTCTACTTAAACCCATAATCCCCCAATATATTTATCTCTCTATAACCCTCTAATAATACCCATATCCCTACCCTATATTATTCTCTCTTTTCCCTACTCCACCTACCCCTAACCCTCACCGTTTTCTTTCTTCCTCAACCCACTAGAACCCACATTATCTTCCTCTCTCTCTATCGATACTCAACTCTTATATGTTTCCTTACAATCCTGTCTATATCTCTCTCCCTAATACTACCACTAACCACCCCCCCCCTCTATTTTCCTACCCTCTCTATCTATACCCACCATCTATATCCCTATATACTTGATCCTCCTTTCCCACCTCTCTCTCTCTCTCTTAATCTATACTCATCCGCTTATCTTTAACTATCATCCTTCTCAAACCCATAATCCTCCCAATATATATATCTCTCTCTCTAACACCCCACTCATACCCATATCCTTACCCTATATTATAATTTCATTTCCCTACTCCAACTACCCCTAACCCTCACCACTTTCTCTCTTCCCCAATTAACTACCACTGAAACTCTCTCCCTCTCTCTCTATCTACACTCAAATCCTCTCTCTCTCTCCTTAAAATACCCTCTATCACTCTTTCCTAATCCTACAACTAACCACCCCATTCCTCTCTCTCCCCCTGATACTCCTACAAATAACCACCTCGTCATGATATGTCTCTCTCTCTCCCAATATACATTATCCAACACTCTCTCTATGTTTCTTCTATTCCCCCCCCCCCCCTATCACTAACCTCCCATGCTGCTATCTATCTCTGTATATATGTGAACCTCTTTTTCCACCTATCTTTCCCTCTCTTACCCTATACTCCTCCCCTTTTCTTTAACTACCCTCCTCTTCATACCCATAATCCCCATTAATACACATATCCCTACCCTTTATATTTCTCTCTTTTCCCTACTCCACCCACCCCTAACCCTCACCACTTTCTCTCTTCCCCAATCCACTACATCCCATGCTCTCTCCCTCTCTCTCTTTATATACACCCAACTCCTCTTTCTCTCCTTAAACTCCCCTTTATCTCTCTCACCTAATACTACCACTAACCACCCCCCCCACTCTCTTTCTCTAGCTAGCATCTCTCTCTCTATCTACCCACCCCCCCTCTCTCTCTCTCAATATCCCTCTCCTTACTACAAACCCTGAGACTCCTCAAATATCCCACACATCTCTATAACCACACTACTCCTCAAACCCATGACCCCTACAACTTACCCTCACCACTTTCTCTCTTCCCCAACCTACTAGAACCCATGCTCTGTCCCTCTCTCTTTATCTACACCAAATTCCCCCCCCCTCTCTCTCTTTAAACTCCTCTCTATCTCTCTCTCCTAATCCTACCACTAACCACCCCCCTCTCCTTTTCTCTACCAACCCCTACTCTCTCGCAATCTCCCTCTCCCTACTCCAAACCTAGAGATTCCTTAAATATACCTCACTTCTCTATAACTAATATACTCCTCCTTAAACCCATAAAACTCTTAATATTTATCTCTTTATCTCCTCCAACACTCTCCTTCCTCCTACCTCTAATAAACCCACCTATTCTCTCTCTCTCTCTCTCTCTCAACCCCCTACTAATCCACCTAGCCCTAACCATCACCTCTTCCTCTCCCCCCCTACTCCATAACTCCCCCCAGTCTCTCTCTAGCACACACACACTCTCACACCCATTCTCCCACCTCTACAATTAATTCCCCTCTTCCCTCTCCTCAAACCACTTACCCTCACCACTATCTCTCCTCCCCAACCCACTAGCACCCATGCTCTGTCCTACTCTCTTTATCTACACCAAATTCCTCTCTCTCTCTCTCTCTCTCTCTCTCTCTAAACTCCACTCTATCTCTCTCTCCTAATCCTACCACTAACCACCCCCCATCTCCCTCTCTCTACCAACACCCACTCTCTCTCTCAATCTTCCTCTCCCTACTCCATACCTATAGACTCCTTAAATATACCCCACTTCTTTATAACTACTCTATTCTTCATAAAATCCATAACACTCTTAATATCTATCTCTTTATATCCTCCAACCCTCTCCTTCCCCCTACCTCTGATCACCCCACCCCTTCTCTCTATCTTTCTCTCTCTCTCTCATCCCCCTACTAATCCACCTAGCCCTAACCATCACCCCTGCCCATCTCCCCCTACTCCATAAATCCCCGAACTCTCTCCAACACACACACACTCACAACCATTCTCCCACCTCTACAAATAACTCCCCTCTTCCTTGTTTACCCCCCTTCCTCTCCCTAATCATTACTAGACCTCTTTCATCTACTCTAAATATTTCTCTCTCTCTCCACTACTCCACCTACAACTAACCTTTAACCCTTTTTTCAATAACCCAATCCCTTAACACCTACCCTCTTTGCTTGTTTGTCTCTCTCTACCCCTAACCCCACCATATATATGTATCTCTCATCCTATCACTATAGCCCCACCCTATCTCTTTCCCTCTTTCTATCTCTCTCTAACACTAACCCCACCCATCTCTCTCCCTCTCTCCCCCATACTCTTACCAATAACCACCCCCTCATGCGATTAGAGGAAATTTCAACTCAAAATGGGCCTTTTAACCATAATTCAAATTCTATGTCATCATGTGTTAGCCAATGAAATTTCTTTAAATTTGAAATACCATATAGGTATTAAACAAATTTTTAATATAAATTTGGGGATAGGTATCATAAAAAAAACTACTTTTTTGTTCGTATTTTCGACATATCTCCCTGTTGTTTTACTCAAATTTTGATCGGGAGATATCATTGGATGCGAAACTAAATTCTGCATCCAACGAGTACCCACTCGACATACTTTTGACTGACCCCGCTACCCCAAAAACAAGAAATACTTGAAAAAATGTGATGATGACATCATCATCACATTTTCAGGTATTTTTTGTTTTTGGGGTAGTGAGGTCCATCAAAAGTATGATGAGTAGGTAATCATTGGATGTGGAATTTGATTTCACATCCAGGGAGTTCTCTCGATCAAAATTTGAGTAAATGCATAGGGAGATATGTCAAAAATACGAACAAAAAAGTAGTTTTTTTCTTTTCTTCCTCCAAAATTAATAAATATTATTTTATTATTTTATTATTTTTCTTAGGAGGCCCACTTTGAGTTGAAATTTTCTCTAATGTCTCTCTCACTCCCACTATCCATAAGCCCACCCGCTCTCTATGATTCTTCTAATCCTTCTCCCCTATCACTAACCACCACCACACCATAGCTCCCTATATTCCTAGACATCCTTTCCCACCTCTCTCTCTCTCTCTCTCTCTCTCTCTCTTACTCTATATTTTTCTCCTTCTCTTTAACTACCCTCCTTCTCCTCAAACCCATAATCCACCCATTCTCTCTCTCTCTCTCTCTCTCTCTCTCTCTCTCTCTCTCTAACCCCTGACTTGTACCCCCCAATGTTTATCTCTCTGTATCTAACCCATAACTCATACCCATATCCCTACCCTATATCATTATCCTTTTTACCTACTCCATCTACCCCTAACCCTCACCACTTTCTCTCATCCCCAGGCAACTAGTACCCATTCTCTCTCCCTTTCTCTCTATCTGCACCCAACTCCTCTCTCTCTTTCACCTTAAAATCCCCTCTATATCTCTATCTTAATCCTACCACTAATATCCCCCCTTTCTCTCACTCTCCCTCTCTCTACTCCACACCCCGAGACTCCTCAAATATTTCCCACTTCTCTATAACTACACTACTCCTCTTCAAACACATAACCCCTCCCCCTAATCCTCAACACTTTTTCTCTTCCACAATCCACTAACACCCTTCTCTTTCCCTCTCTCTATCTAAAGCCAATTTCTCTTCTCTCCTAAAACTCCCCTCTATATATCTCTCATAATCCTACCACTAACAAACCCTCATATCCCTCTCTCTACCCACCCCCTCTCTCTCTCTGTCCACCCCCTCTCTCTCAATTTATCTCTCCCTACTCCCCACCTGGAGACTCCTCAAATATACCCCACTTCTCTATAATTGTTAGACACTAAGAGGGGGGGTGAATCAGTGAGAAGCCAATTTTAAAACTTTTCTTAACTTGTCACAATTAAATACCAATTCATCATTCCATTATTCTACCAATATCGTAATCAAAACATCTTTCACTTCATCATTCACATATCATAAGGATTTGAATCATCAAGAACCATAACACAAAAGAACACAACGCCATATAATTTTGTAATCTTTTTGTATTAGTTTTGGTCCATCTACAACCGTTAGGTAAAATCAGCACCTACTGATATGAAGAGCACCTACTCTGCATCCAGGACCCTGCTTGGTTTTCTTAGACCTTGCTAAGAAGGGTTTGAGGTATCCTAACCTCAAAAGCAAGACAAGATTGCTTTTACAATTAAAGATTACTGTCACATCATTTCATCAATCACATCAACATCACCTATCTCTTCAATATGCTGCCAACTATCTCTGCTCATCATCAACGCTTGCTCTTCAATACTGCCAAGTCATCAAGTCACATTGTCATCATGTCTTTTGCTAATGCTATCACTGTCACACATACCATACTCATCATATCAATTTTCTCTGCTGCTGGTCAACTGCTCATGTTATATCAACATCATCAACAATCAAGCTGTATGCATCATCATCATCAAGGATATTCAATCTAAAAGTTCATCATCAAAGTGCACAACATATGTCCTCATTATCAAGCAAGGTCTGTCAAATTGAACATGTCATCAAGATATCAGAATCAGGATCAATATCTAGAACATCATCATAGGGTTTTCATCATCATCAACATATCATCTTCATAGTCAACAACATCATGTCATCAAACTTCAACTGTGGATGCTATAGCAGACTTTACATAGACTGTAAAGAGATCATCATCAATAGGTAGACATCAAACATAGAAGTCCATTATTATATCAAGGTATCATCATAGTGAATCAAGACATCATCATAGTGTCAAAGACATTGTCATAGTACAAGGTATAAGACATCATATGAATCACAAGAATTCACTTCACACTTCACTGTACTCATATCACAATACTTACTCCAATGTATGTCATTTCACATACTCATTTTACTGTACCATTTCTATATACCACAAAATAATTGCTCATCTTTGTCAACTTATTCATCATCCCTCATATCATCATGTTTGCATGCATCATTACATCATAGCATACATTATGTATTGAAATGGAATCATCTATGTACATAGGAGAGCATCACCATAAGCATGCATCTTTATCATAACTATATTTATACCTTTGAATACTTTGTTGTACATGAACTATATACATCACAGTATACATCATTGTTCATGCATATTGCATCAATACCTGTCAAAACGTATCATTGTTTATTGCATCAAACATTCATATTCATCGTAGTGTGCATCAACATGTACAGGACATCATCTTATCATCATTCTTAGTGTATGTCAAGATCACATTCCAGATTGTTTAAGAGCTGTAAATGTCTTCAAAAAATTTCAACAGTCTTGAATAGTCTTCAGCAATCTTGAACAATATTCAGCAATCTTCAGCAATCTTGAAAAGTCTTCTCAAACACAACAACTTTACATGCATCATGCTCATATCAATGTGTAAGCATCACATGCCTTTATCACCATTATAGCCACAGCAAATTCAATCATTTATCTTTGTCAATTGTTCTGCTCTTCACTGATCATGTCAAGTCACTGTCAAATCACTATCAAGCTGTCACTAACATAAACCATTGCTTTTCAACCTGTCACACTACTTGTCACATCAATCCAATCTACTATTTATGTCATATCATTCTGCACCAAGTTCTATATGTCATCATAGGTCAACATGGTATCATAGGTCAGCAAGGTATCATCTTTGTATCTTGTCACTCTACTGATTCTCTTCTATAGTTGCATGACTTAACTACTGTAGGACTACTACAAATCTTCAGACTTCAAACTTATGCTTGCTGCTCCTTCTAATCCTCCTTATCTCGCTACCTCAGTGAGTGTTCAAAACTCAGAGATGCATCCTTCACTCCTTGGCTACCTCAGTGAACTTCAACACTTAATGCATGGGCTGCCAATTTAAAACTATGGATTGAATGTGGAAACCCTCAACCTAGTCAAACTTTGGGCTGTTTATTTGCTTGTAAGCTCCCTATCAAAACTCAGGCTGAGTGTGTATGTGGAAGATCCAAATCAAGTCCAAAAATCGGACTGTGTATCAACCTCGGATGTGCATTAAACTAGGACTGTTTGCATGATTGTGTTAATGCTGAAAAAAAAAATTAGACCTTGCTAAGAAGGAATGTCACCAACTCACCTCCATCTGCTGTTGCACAATTTCCACAATCTGAAAATCTCAGTCAAACATAAACAAAATGAATTGCTCCTTTGCTATACTGCGGCTGCCTCAGAGACCTGAATTTTACCTCAGTCAATTCTGCCTCAGTCAACATCCAAAAATCGTAGTGCATGCTGCCTCAGTCAACCATTAAAAAAATAGAGAGAAAAAGAACTCCAGAATACTGCTCCTACATTTTCCTCAATGGACTGGTCCCTACTGCGGCTGCCACATACCTCTGAATTTACCTCAGAGCTATTCCCAAAATTCACATGCAAAAAAATGAAACATGATAGGGTATTTATAGTGGTTTCCACTAGGCCGACCTATCATTATTTTATTTTATTTTATTTTATTTTATTTTTATATTTAAAAAATATTTATGGAGCTGACTTTGCACTTGATCAATTTTTTTTTTAAATCTTCAAACATGTTTTGGTGCAAGGGCTTCTTCAAATGCTTCAAGAAGCTATGTCTTCTTAACTTGTAGGCTTCAACACTTATATATTAGGCTTCAATCCATAGGCATGGGGTTCTATGTAAGCAACATCAAAATTGAAGAAGCATGTCATCAAGTTTTATCAAGACATCATACCAAGTGTATGGGTCATATGGGTCAAAACATCAACAAACTATAAGTATGTGGGTTTGAGACCCAAGGTGCCATATACAAGAGCTTTAGGGACTCAATCCCACCATGAATCATCATCAACAAGAAACCAAGTGTGTCCAAGTGTTCATTAAGTCATCAAGGACCTTTAATCCAACAAATGTGGCTCCAAAGGCTTCTTCATAAAGCAAGAGGCATCATGGGCTTCTTCAACCACCTTAGCCATGCAAGGGGACCTCTATGGGTTAAGATCCATCATGACATCACCTGTGGGGTTTCCAGACCTTCTCTTAGGGTATCATGACACAATCAGAGCATGAATGATGACAGGATTGGTCATTAATGCTTCTTCAACCCATCTAGGGCTTCTCCAACTTCTGTAAGGTCTTCAGGACCATCTCTAGGGTCTTCAATGCCATCAGCAGGGTCTTCAATGCCATCAGCAAGGTCATGGCATCAAGATCCAGTCTTGTGGGTACAGGGACCTTGTCAACTGGGTACAAGGGGCTTCAAGGCACAAACCCACTATGTAAGGGATCAAGGCACTGCAGGTGAGACTTGGTGGCATCAATGAGATACTATGGGGCCACTGTAAGTCCATGTTAGCATCAATGAAAATTTCATTAACAATAACTACACTTCTCCTCCAACAATATCCTTCCTCATACCTCTCTCTCTCTCTCTCTCTCTCAACTCCCTACTAATCCACCTAGCCCTAACCATCACCACTTCCTCTCTCCCCCTAATCCCTAACTCCCCTTACTCTCTCTCTAACACACACACACACACGCTCCCATTCGTCCACCTCTACAACTAAATCCCCTCTTCCCTCTCTATCCCTCCTCCCCCCCTAATCCTTACTAAACCCCTCTCTCCTACTCTCACTCTCTCTCACTCTCTCTCCCTCTCTCCCTCTCTAATCCTCCTACAACTAACCTTGAACTATTTCTAACTACCCCAATCCATTAACACCTACCCTCTCTCCTAATTTGTCTCTCTCTACCCATAACCCCACCATCTTACTGTCTCTCTCTCCCTCTCCCCCTAGCCCCACCCTGTTAACCCAAAAATCCCCACACAGCTCTCCATGGCCTACACCACCCAAGGACACCATCTCACAATACTCATTTCACTCCATAAGACCTTTCGTTTGACCCCCACACCTTCAAAAGAGCCCAAGGATGAAGAAAAGGGCCAAAACCCCCAAAAAGAGCCAAAAATAGACCCCCATGAGCTAAATCCCTCAAAAAGGGGCTAAAACCCTGAAAGGGGCTAAAGTTAGGGAAGAAGGGGCTAAAGGCCCAAAAAAGGGGCTAAATCCTTGACCAAGGGCTTAAAACCCTAAAACCCCTTGGAAAAACTATATAAGGAAGGTGGGGGGTCACTCTCAAAACACTCCTCATTTGCATATTGTTATGCTACCCGTGCATGCTTTGAGACCTCTTGCTCTCAAACCACCCACTCTCCCTCTCCTCCATTTCCATTTCTCCAAGCCATTGCTTCCCAACCAAGAGAGAGGTGCTCCCATGAGCTAGGGCATGGTGGCCCATTTCCACCTAAGTGAGGTATATATTCTTTTTTATGCATGTTTATTTACTTGTTTTGTTTTCTAACCAATATTTCCAGTTGCAGGTTTGCCATTAACATCATTTGTAGGTTGTCTTCATAGTAGTATAGGTTCATTTTGCAGGTTTTGGAGGCGGAACCCTAACCCACTGTGTGCAGAGGGGTTCAACAGGGATGCATCTCCATATTTATTTCTATTATTTTCTCTTAGATTTAGTTTACAGTAGCTACCATTTACTTGCCATAGCTTAGACTAGCTTAGTTTCAATTCACAACTCTATTTTTACCATTTCACATTCTGTTTTTTACTATTTTCTAAGGGTAGAAACCTACCCTTTTTCCCTATAGACACAAGGGAGCCATTTCTACCCATGTAGTGAGGAGAAATTATCACTACAGCTTTGGTGACTCCACTAGGGAGATCCCACAGGATCCTTGGGAAAAAAATTTCAAGTTTTTCAAGTTTTTCAGTTTTTACCCTAGTTTTCAAAAATGTTCTGTTAGATCTATTTAAATTTTCTTTATTTCTTGTTTTCTATCAGTGTCGAAGCCTCTGCTAGGACGAGCCAAGGTAGACTGACCCTAGTACTAGTTATTGCCAGCCAAATCTGACCCTGCAGCACCAAAACACCCCTTTTCAGAGCAGGTCACTCTTATCGGGGGAAAAGGTGAGGGAAGGCACACTTAATCCTCATACAGGTGCAACTTCAGCCCAGGAGCTCAAGTTGCAGCTGTTTTGGCATTTTGTGCGACCCCTTTGCTCATTTCTGGAAAAATCTTGCGACCCCTTCACGGGATTTGGTCAGAAATGTGCAGCCTGTCACATAGAAGTTGTTTTTTAGTTTATTTAGTAGTAATTTTTAGTTTTATAGGACTATTAGTGTGGCCCAGCCACCTCTGTCCACCATCATAGGTCTCTTTTAATTCCAGTTTTTATTTTTTGCAAATAAATCAATGAACGAATGTGTATATTCTAAATCAATCACTAAGGTTCAATAAAATGAATTATCCTAACTAAAAGTAACATAAAATTAACCATATTGCTTCCCCCTTCCTCCTCTACCCAGTCATCACCCTCCGGGGTATTCTGGGATACGACAAAGGGACAGCTCCTATAGACCTAGGCATTCCATGGCATTTTTCCCAAACCACTAAAACCAGGTGGCCTAGAAGGTATGGGGGGTAGAGAAGGAGGGCTTCTCATGGTGCTAAGAGTCATACCTACTTGACCAACCTAGCACTTAGGAGGTGACCTGAGGATCTATGGATGGGCTTAATCCCATTGTGTTGAGAGCCCAGCACCTTCTCTTGGTTGAAGAAGAATACCACTGAGAGGCAGACATTTAGTTAGGCCAACAATTCAGGGTTAATCACTACATTTGCTTACAAATTTATTTTCATGTTTTCATTCAAAACCATGATGTAAGCTCTACAATGAATTCATAAACCATATTGCAAACAAAATACCAGAACAAGTAAGCAAACCAACACACCATACCACATAATTAACCCAACTCAGTTCATGACGCTGAGTGAGCCTTAAAATTTACCAAATTTACACTAAGTTCAATCAACTCTACAGTCTTTGAGGACATAAGTCCCTGACTGCTACAACTATGGGAAGTACTTGGGATTTTCCCAAAAACTCATTGTGAGGAGTACCACAGGAACCCCAAATTAGCTCGCTGCTGAGAGGAATTTCCAAGCGAAACGGGAAATGACCCCTTCTAATTGAGTAGAAGAACCCATGAGGAACAAGCCAAGCACTGTCTTTTGGAAGTATTGGTGGCTGAGAGACCACCATTAGCCAATAGGAATCCATTGAAACCAGGGTCCAAATTTCATACCCACCAGTTTCATACACACAAGCGAACACAATTGATCCTCCATGATCTTCCTCACGCCTGAGAGGCAAACCACCACCATTCGGAACACTCAGTTGGCACCATCGTAGATGTTCTCAATGACCTTCCACACCATCAGAGGGCCACATAGCCTTTGATTCTGATTCTGATCCATATTAGTCTAAACCAGACCTCCACACCACACCATCAATCCCTGTGGCTAGTGCAAACCAAGATCCATTTTCTGGTCTAACTTAGCAAGTGGATCCATGTCCACATCACAACCAGTCATCCACGACATGGAAAGCGGTCCAAGAATAGTCATGCATATTGTCATTAGACAATTGCCACCACCCATAGTAACTAGCCAAGCTGGTCTAGTGGCCACACATGGGGGTAGTGGCCCCTCCACGCACATTGTCCCACCTGCCACACAAGGGGGCAGTGCACCAACTATCCACATTGCCCCTACTGCCATACAGGGGGGAAATGCCCCCGATACCCATACCATCCAACCCACAACACTTGGGGGCATTGGCCCATCTTCCATGGTGCCACCACAAGCACTCCCAGCCATGTAGATGCATTATGCACCTGCAAACCCCACTCCCATTGCAACCCCATCCCACATCAAGTTGGGGTCAAATATTCCATTCATGGCTCATTTGAACTTGCCTAACTTGGCCAGATTGATGAATGAACCCATCCGTCACAAATCCTAGGAATTTCCCAAAAATCATATAATGACATTCCATCTATGGTGCTCATCCAATAGCATTGTAGAAGACTCCATCAGACTGAGGCTATTCCAACGCACCCTTACAGGTGCCACGACCAAATGGTACATCAAGCTACCACAAGCCAAGTACCCTGACTTCAACTCCCTAGACTTCATGTTCCTACAATATTTCCAACTCCCTGTCAGATATGACGAGGGGGTGGAGATCCTATTATCCTGTTGCCAAAACACTGCCACTCACATCACTGATCATATCCATGAGTGGCGGTGGCGCCATAGCCTATGCAAAATCCAACTAGACCAGGGATGATTTTAAGGAACCATACTTATTTAAAAGTGTATAAATGTTGGCGAATATTACCAATTTTTAAAACGCCAACTATAAAATGATTGGCGATATTTTTCAAAAAATATTTTAATTTCCAAGGATTTTATATCGTTTATATAATAATTTGGCGATTTTTAAGGTGAAAAAATTTTACCCCATCAAAATTGGGCGAAATAGGGCTTCAAAAAATGCAAAATGGCGAATGTTTTTTGGGGAAAAAACATGGAAAAATAGCCCACTGGGCTAAAATTCGCCCCTAAAATTATCCTTGAACTAGACAACGGGATATTCTTGGATTGGTTCCTCAAGAATTTTCTCCCACCCATCATGAAGGACGTCACATCTAAGTGTCCCCAATCTAAAGAATAGGATATAGTGAAGGTCCAACAATTTGATCTCATTTATTCCCAGTCGGGATACTTGTATACCGTCATCCCATATGCTCCCCATCCAAGTACCTCTTACTGTAATGCACCAAGCGAATCCCACAAAGCGGATGGCATTATAGGGTCAGTCTCTCAACAACCACCGCCTTGACTGACACCACCTACTATTGCACCACAACCAAGCAACACTGCTAATGTTGCTTACCAAAACCAAGCTCCGGACTATGCTAGAATGATGTCTCAGTCCGAAGTGACAACTTCCTATGCACAACCTGTGCCACCACAGTAGGCTTAAGATATGGCTTGGTTAGCACAACAATATGTGGAGAAAATTCCCACATTCATGGCACCACCACCCCCATAAATCTACTATGCACCGCCAGTGCAACAAGTCCAATCCCTCACCCCCACTCCACCCACCCCATTGGGACAAGTGTTTGCACAGCAAAACCATCCCAACCAGCGTGCCCCCAATAATCAACAAGGGAAAGCTAGAAATAATGGCCCTGCAACCAAGGAAAAAACCAACTACAGGGAGGAATTCAACAACCGAATCCTCCCAACAATGCCGCAGCAAACCAACCAGCCCAGAATCCCCTATGACCAGATGCATCAAGGTGCAATGCCCCATTGTGCACAAACCAACCATGCACACTCTGTGAGGTCTATGGGCACTATACATTCGAGTGTCCCCTCATGGGTCACGTGAAGTAGGTCATTCGAAACAAGGCCCAACAGGCTGCTAATGCTAAAAACCAAGCACAACCCAACCTCGTACCACAAGGACCTCCTCCCATGGTGCTTCAAAACCCACTACCAGTACAAGGATTGGTGGCAATCACTACCCCTCCCTAGTCCAATCCCAATGCTCCAAGGGTACTACCCATAGCCGAAACAAGTGTCCACCATCTAATGACCATGATCACTGAAGAGGTCAACTTACAAACTAGACAAAACTAGTACGGTACCACTACCGAACCTGTTGACTCATTAGCAGCATATATGTGACAACCAACCTACCTCTCCAGTTACCCCCATTCCCGCACCCCCCCATATGCAGAATCATCAATAATGCCACAGCTAGAGCTGCAGTCATCTATAGCGTTGTGGATTATTTGGCCCAAACACCAACCACCATGTCCACTCTTGAGGTACTTAAAACATGCCCAACATAGCGAAAATCCCTACTAGCCATTCTAGGGGCAATAGACCCCTCCGATATAGAGAATGGAGAGCCATCCATTACCTCCACTATCGTCTTCCAAATCTCGATGTCCATCCAAAACTTGGTCGTGCACCGATGCATAGTGGATGAGGGGGAATCCATGTGCATCATGTCTACCTTGGTTTGGCAGAAGCTTGGATCACCAATTCTGCAACCATCTTCCATGAATCTGTAGGCTTATGATGGACACCCCACTAAAGCCCAAGGAATCCTCCCTCATGTCCCCATCACGTTATTCATGAAGACAGTCATGATTGACATTGAGGTAGTCAACACTCAACTGGATTACAACCTCCTCCTTGGGAGGAGTTACATGTATGCCATGCAAGTAGTCATGTCAACTGTCTTTCTCCTCATGATGTCCCCCCATGAAGGGAAGATTATGATGGTTGAATAGCTCACCTACCATGATCTGCAAGGATTAACAGTTCCTTCCAATGTTATCCCTACCATCACCGCCACTAAGCCACAAGGGGCAACTGCACACCCTAACATCATCCCCATAACCAACACTATGGTTGAAAACACACCAGCTTCCCCACCGTTGAATGTGGGCCCTGGGTTGTTTACCGATCCCACCATGACGGCTCCATTCCCATTGGTGTCACCACCACTGACACAAAATAAAACTACATACTTGTGCATGGTCTCATCAAGCACCGTTACACCCAAACAACAACCATAGCCGCAGCCCCAACCACAACCACAACATCGTCCGCAGCCGCAACACCAACCATAGCTACAACATCACCCACATCAGTAGCATTATGCGTAGCTACAACAACAACCTCACCCCCACATGGAACTAGCTAGGAGTTATGTGGGCTCATCTCTGGTTCATACAATTCCCTTCCTCTTTCTCCCTCCTGGTGTCATGAGAAAGCCGATCATGGCCACCTTAAGCCTACCCAACTTTACGTTGGGGATCTCGATGTGGTATCTAGATCCACCAGCTCAACCAGCAATGCCCCAGGTTATGTTAACTCCTGTGCAACCTATTGTGGTTGAGTCCCACCCCCCACCCGGTCCACATAGGCCAACCACCGCACCTACACCTGGACCACCCCAACCCAAAAGGGCTAGGGGAAAGAACACCAAAGCCACCGCGAAACCATGACAAGTTCCACCTTGTGCCGTCTATGAACAATAGGGCCATCCAACTCAGGATTGTCCTGAAATCCCAGTGATCCGTGCACATCTGGATGCCATGGATATGAACGAAAACATCCCCATGGTTGAACTCCCAATCGCGCTAGTAGTAAAGAACAAGGAATTGAGGAAAAACCATGCTTGCACCCTTTGCGACTTGTATGGACATTACTCCCATCATTTCCAAGACCTACCCAAATTTCAAATGGCTCTCACTGACCTCCGTCAACATTCCCTTGAGTCTTAAATCACCTTAATCGAAGAATTCCACCCACCACCGCCTTCTTCAGACACCATGTCCATCTACATGTTGTCTAGTTCTACAGACCCACTTGTCTCCACTATCACTGACGGTCCATCAGACCTATCTCTTCCCTTGTTTCTGCAGCCATAGCCGCAACCTCAGTTACAAGGGAAACAATGGGGTTCATTCCCGATCAACATCATCCTTTTCCTTTTTCTTTTCCTTTTTCTTTTCCTACCATTCGGTATCGTGAGTAATTTTTCCTTGGCAACCATCAATCTACAGGATTTCACACTGGGAGATCCTGTGTGGTACCTTGAACCACCTACCCTACCTCTAAGGCCCCAGGATGTGTTGACTCATGTCCATCCAATTGAGATGATGTGGTTCCTACCTCCAGGTCCATCAAAGACTCCTCTTGTCTCTAGGCCTGCCCCTTTTCCTCCAACAAAGACTGGGGGCAAGGCACTATCAATCACTCCACTGAAAGCACCCCCAACACAAGCTATGCAGAGGCTACTAGATTCCATCACCAGGCCTTTCCAATGACCTTCATCTTGGCAAGGGGGCATACCTCTTCATTGAATCTGATGGACAACTCTTGGAGAACCCCCGCAATGGGCTCTACTTTAATAAATTTTACACTTAAACATCACCAATGAGTCGCTTTATTTTCTTTTTCTTGTTTTTCAATGTTTTTCAGCAAAAATCAAAGGCAGCACCATCAGCTGCTAGTCAAAAGTCACCCGGAACCGGTTCGAGACACCTCTCACACCTCTGGGCTCAAATTTATATCTCTTTATGAGACCATTGTCTCATGTTTAATAGTCAAATTTGGAACCATTTCCCACAAGTCACCTCGACTCATGAGCCATGACATAACAATGCGAGTGTCTATGGACCGGTACTCATATCACACTTCCCGACCGCTACTCATGCAAGCTGTCGAGCCACCGCCCGTTAAGGATTGTACTAAAATTTTATTTTTGTCTTTTTCACTACACCTTCCACAGACATTTGGACCATCGTCCACAAACACCTTTATTTTTCTTCCATGTATTTGGCATAGAAGCATCCTCGAGCCGCTGCCCATCAAGGACTATAATTTTATCTTTTATTTTATTTTATTTTTAACACATAGATTTCCTTTTCTTTTTACTGCACCTTACATGGACCTCTGGACCACTGTCCACAAAATGATTTCTTTTCTTGCACGTATTTGTCATATAAATTTCTTCGGACTTGTACTTACATTGCATGTTGTCAAGTCCATCCACTGCACCACACACACACGCTCTCCTAACCTCTGTCTGAGAGCCACCTCATTTTGTGTGCCTCTGCCGTGATCTATCCCACACATGCATTGGTATGTTTGAGAGCCTTATGCTCCGTCCATACTATGCGGATGAACTTTTGGACCTCTGTCCATCGTCTCGACATGGGGCACCGCTTGTGCCACCATCGGTTGACTACATTGGAGTTTCATTTAAGCTCTTTTCTGACTCCTTAAAAAAATGAAAAGATCACTGAGCGCAGCTACTTCCTTTCCTGTTCGCTAAAGTATAGGAAAGGGCATATACATCACCTCGTTCACCTCCTTTTGTGGACCATATAGACCATTTCATGAAAAGGATCTCCTTGGCACAATCAAGCCAAGGCCATTCCCCTTTGCATACTTTTGTTCTTTCTCGCGCAGAGGGGCCACATTTTACGAAAAATCTCACCATCAGTTGTTGTTAAACTCTTTTCCAGCCATCTCAACAAGAAAATATCACCAAGCAAACTTGGTTTCATTCATGCTCGTAAAAGTACTTGAATGACCATCCAATCAGTATAGGTTTAACCTTTTTCAGCTTGATTGGACTACCAATGATAAAGAACTCTCTCATCCCCTCCAGGATGGGCGAGCTCTCCTATGTATGCTTTTATCCTTTTTTTGGAATAGGATACTACCAACAAAAAAGAGCCCCCACTGGAGTCTTCTTCGTGCTTTTATACTCTCTAAAATTGAAAGCACCATCGATCATTTACCTTCTCGGGCTCGCAAAAAATCCACGAGATTGTACCACAACGGTGTCCCTAGACAACACCCCACGAAAAATAGTTTGGCAGCATCCCCACATTGGGTCGCCCTTCATTAGAGGAATTTTGGGGTCTAAAATGGGCCTCCTAAGGAAAATAATAAAATAATAGTTAAAATAATAAAATAATAGTTAAAATAATAAAATAATATTGATTAATTTTGGAGGAAGAAAGAAAAGAACTACTTTTTGTGTTCGTATTTTCGACATATCTCCTTGTGTTTTTACTCAAATTTCAATCGGGAGAGCTCGTTGGATGCAGAATTTGATTCCACATCCAACGAGTACCCACACTGCATACTTTTGACGCACCCCGCTACCCCAAAAACAAGAAATAACTGAAAAACGTGATGATGATGTCATCATCACGTTTTTTCAGTTATTTCTTGTTTTTGGGGTAGCGGGGTCCGTCAAAAGTATGCAGTGTGGGTACTCGTTGGATGCGGAATCAAATTCCACATCCAACGAGCTCTCTCGATCAAAATTTGAGTAAAAACACAATGAGATATGTCAAAATTACGAACAAAAAAAGTAGTTTTTTTTAATGACAAATATGTTAATTCAACCATTATGGTTGACTTATTTTATTGAAATTCTATTGGTTCTTGAATTCCAACTCATAAAAACTTATTTTGGCACGTTTTCTTATAAGGCCCATTTTAGACCCCAAATTTCCTCTAATGGTTCAGAGTACTCTCCAATCTATCTTCCTTAGATCCTATCAGTATCAAAAGTGTCCACCTCCTTCAAGCATTTCCCATCTACAATGACATTCCTAGTATTACAGCTATAATCCCACTCCCTTGAGTTAGTTTCATTTGCTTCCTGGTCAAGCCCTGCCATTATACTCTGAATAAAGGAAGTTTGAGTCTCCCTCCTACCCTGCCCCTATTCAGGTTTCACTTCCCCCCCTTTCCCCCCAATTTAGTGAGTCAGTCCGCAAATTGCTTCACACCTTTCGGTTATCACTCACGCTCCTGGTCAAGGAAACATCATTTCCTTGGCTAGGAGCAGGTCTCCCTTTGTCGATGCCAACATGCATATTCCAAAGGATAGACCCAGAGGTCCCTGCACCTTGGTTTCATTTACATCATTGATGAGTCACGCCTTTCGATTATCCCTCGTGCTCCTGGTCAAGGAAACATCATTGCCTTGGCTAGGAGTAGGTCTCCCTCTGTCGATGCCAACACACATATTCCAAAGGATAGACCCAGAGGTCCCTGCACCTTGGTTTCATTTACATCATTGATGAGTCACACATTTCAGTTATCCCTCGCACTCCTGGTTAAGGAAACATCATTTCCTTGGCTAGGAGTAGGTCTCCCTCTGTTGATGCCAACACACATATTCCAAAGGATAGACCCATAGGTCCCTGCACCTTGGTTTCATTTACATCATTGATGAGTTCCTTGGACCACTAGAGAGGAGTCCTTAGTGTCTCTCGAGATGGTTATTTCTCACATGCTCGACTTCAACTCCATCATCGCACCATTGAGATTTTTATAGGGTTTGTTCTGGACAATACTTGGTCGAAGACCCCGGATGTCACCCGGATCTAGAACATAGGTGAGTCCACTTGAGGGAACTAACCATATTATGTCCCTTGTGATTTTTTGGTTGCGTTGGAGATAGTGTTCAGAAGCCCCAACAGTGCTTCGATGTACCTTTATGATTGAACCAGCATACTTGTACCATAGAGACTCTAAATCTCAATCAGTGAATCTACACAGCTATGTACCAGATCCCACAAATCATTAGTCATGAAGATATAGCATTCCATGAGAATGCCATGGGTCCAATGTACTAGATCTGTATTGTATTCAGCCTAACATAGAGGCAACCAGCATTGCAACATCAGTTGTATATGATCGGCTCTTGTATTTTAGAGCATAGATCAAATGATTCTTTTGACATTGTCATGAGCATGGGAATGCCTACCTCGTCCATATACATGTCACACATTTATTGTATCTCACCCATTGATGGGAACCAAATTAATGCAAAACCAAAAGCCACCATGCCCCAGCCCCGGAAGCACCACCTCTCGATAGCAAATCCTATGATGTCTATCGGCCATACATTGAGCTCCTACCCTAACACATCAAGGGGTAATATGTTAACCCAAAAATCTCCACACAGCTCTCCATGGCCTACACCACCCAAGGACACCATCTCACAACACTCGTTTCACTCCATAAGACCTTCCATTTGACCCCCACACCTCCAAAAGAGCCCAAGGATGAAGAAAAGGTCCAAAACCCCCCAAAAGAGCCCAAAATAGACCCCTAGGAGCTAAATCCCTCAAAAAGGGGCTAAAACCCTGAAACAAGATAAAGTTAGGGCTGAAGGGGCTAAAGCCTTGACCAAGGGCTTAAAACCCTAAAACCCCTTAGAAAAACTATATAAGGAGGGTGGGGGGTCACTCTCAAAACACTCCTCATTTGCATATTGTTATGTTCCCCATGCATGCTTTGATACCTCTTGCTCTCAAACCACCCACTCTCCCTCTCCTCCATTTCCATTTCTCCAAGCCATTGCATCCCAACCAAGAGAGAGGTGCTCCCATGAGCTAGGGCATGGTGGCCCATTTCCACCTAAGTGAGGTATAGCTTCTTTTTAATGCATATTTATTTACTTGTTTTGTTTTCTAACCAATATTTCCAGTTGTAGGTTTTCCATTAACATCATTTGCAGGTTGTCTTCATATTAGTATAGGTTTATTTTGCAGGTTTTGGAGGCGAAACCCTAACTCACTATGTGTAGAGGGGTTCAATAGGATTGCATCTCCATATTTCTTTCTATTATTTTCTCTTAGATTTAGTTTATAGTAGCTTCCATTTATTTGCCATATCTTATATTATCTTAGTTTCAATTCACAGCTCTATTTTTACCATTTTACATTCCGTTTTTTACTATTTTCTAAGGGTAGAAACCTACCCTTGTGCCCTATAGACACAAGGGAGCCATTTCTACCCCTATAGTGAGGATAAATTCTCACTACACACCCTATCTCTCTCTTTATCTCTCTCTCTCATACCTCTGACCACCCTCTTTCTCTCTCACTATCCATAAGCCTCCATAATATCTATGTTTCTGATAATCCCCGTCCCTTTACCACTAACCATCCCCCCACAATATATATTCCTATTTACAAAAACATATGTACTCATATATCTCTCTCTTTCCCTTTACTCCCCCCTTGTCATTAAAAACTCTCCTCCTCCCAAAAACCATAACTCATAAAGCACCCCTAACACCCCCACTCTTGATCCCCATATCACTAGCCTATTTTACTCTATATCTCTACTACTCAACTTACACTTAAAATCCACCACTTTCTCTCTCTCCTAACCCACTAATACCTACCCAACGCCCCTCTTTATCCCTCTACAACTAATTCCCCTCCCTCTACTAAAACCCCCCTCTATCTCTCTCTCTCCTAAAACTACCATTAACCACTACATATCCCTCTCTCTCTCTCTTTCCACACTTATCTCTTTCTCAATATCCTTGTCTCTACTCCACACCCCCATAGTCATCAAATATTCCCTTCTTCTCTCAAGCCATATTACTCCTCCCCAAATGCACAAGGGTTCTAATCTATATCTCTTTATCTCCCCAACCCATATCCTTCTCGATAGCCTAAATCATCTCCTATCTCTCTCTCTCAACCCAATACTAATCCACCTACTTCTAAGCTCCACTACTTTCTCTCTCCACCTCCTCCCTAACCCTTCCTTGTTATATCTATCTTTTTAACACAATCATCCCCATACTCCCACCCCTACAAATAACTCTCGTACTCCCTCTCTCTCTCACCCCTCCTCCCTTGAACCCTACTAATCCCCTCTCTCACTCTCTCTCTCTCATGTACTCCTCCACGTACCCATAATGTCTACTCCTTTGTCACTCCTAACACCCACCTTTTCTCCCTCTCTCACTCTCTACCCTTAACCCCACCATATATCTCTTGTTAAACCATCATCTCTCTATCTCATTCTCTCTCTCTCTCTCTGCAAGACCTACTCTCTATGTTTTTACTAACCCCCCTACAAGTAGCCATGCCTCCACCATATATCTCACTATATACCCCAACCAGTCTTCCCACCTTTCTCTCTCTCTCTCTCTCTCTCTCTCTCTCTCTCTCTCTCTCTCTTATCCTACACCTATTCCTAAGCCCTCCCCATTTTTTCTATCCCAACGATCCTAACACATGACCATTGACCCACTCTCTGTATCTCTACTCCTAACCTCTCTCTATCTCTCTATCTCTCAAGACCCACCCATTTTTTTTGTCCCAGTGATCCTAATGCATGACCTCTCACCCTCTCTCTCACACACACACTATATACCTAACCCAACTCCTCTCTCACCCTCTTACTCCTATAACTAACCACTTCAACCCACTCTTTCTCTCTCTCAAGCCCCGCCCATTTTTTTTGTCCCAGTGAGCCTAACACATGACCTCTCACCCTCTCTTTCTCTCACACACACTCTATACCTAACCCCATTCCTCTCTCACCCCCTTACCCCTATAACTAACCACTCCAACCCACTCTATCTCTTTCTCTCAAACCCCACCCATTTTTTCTTTCCCAACGAGCCTAACACATGACCTGTCACACACTCTATACCTAACCCCACTCCTCTGTCACCCCCCTTACTCCTATAACTAACCACTCCACCCACTCTCTATATCTTCTAACCCCATACTCCTCCTCCTGCCCTTATCCCCCACCCTTTTCTCTCTTGACCTGCTCCCTAATGCCCCTTCTCTACTCCATCTCTCCCTCTCTCTCTCTCTCTTCACACACACACACACATACACCTTAATACTCTAACCCCTACCACTAACATATCTCCTCCCTCTCTTTATCACTCCACTCCTCCTCATAACCCTTACTCCTCCCCTCTCTCTGCCACCAACACCTCCACCTATCCCCAAACACAACCCATTTTTTTTAATAAAAAATCCCTAACACATGCCCTCTACTCTCTCTCTCTCTCTACCCCTATCTCTCTTCCTACCCCACACCCAATGATAACCATATTCTCTCTAACTTCAATACTCCTCCATAAACCCATAATCCTCATGATATCTAACTCTTTCTCTCCCATATTAACCTCCCTCCAGTCTTCATCTCTCTATTTGTTTCAATCAACCACCTATCCCTAAACCCCTACTCTCTCTCTACCCTTGTACTCCATAACACACGCCCACTCTCTCTATACCCTTGTACTCCATAACACATGCCCACTCTCTCTCTCATACACACACTCACCACCAAGCTCATCCTTATCTCTCCCCTCCTAACCTTAACCCTTAGTAACGCCCTCTCTCTCTCTCTCTCTCTCCCTAATATCTATATCTAGTCATAACCCCCCTCTCTATCCATGCCACATTTCATACTCCCCTCACCCTTAACCCCATGTTTCTCATCTAATAATCCTCCCCCATACCATCACTCTCTCTCTCTCTCCTCAATACCCCACATCCACCCACTCGTCAAGTGTACCCTATTTCTCTATAACATCAATACTCCTTTCATGAAACCCTAATCCTCCTTATCCCAAAGTCTTTATTTCCCCAAACCCCCCTCCTACACCCTTATCCCTAATCGACCCCACCCTAGTCTTACTCTCAACCCCATAGACCTCCACCTACTCCTAACTTCACTATTCCTCACCAAACCCATAACCTTTTTGATATATACATATTTCTTTCTGAAAATCCCCTTCCCCCCCTATCCTTAATT
>LPNX011144780.1:139925-193432 GCA_001517045.1 Pseudotsuga menziesii | reverse complement strand
CCCCCCCCTCTCTCTCTCTCACACACACACACACACTCACACAAGATCACCTCCATACTGCCACCCCTACCACTAACCTTCCTACATGCTCTCTTTCTCTCTCCAATACTCGTCCTAATCCTTATAACCTCCTACCTCTTTCACTCTCTCGCTCCATCCCATACACCTGCACCTATATCTAAACCACACCCATATCTCTCTCCCAAAACCCACTAAAACATGACTTCTCTTTGTCTTTATCTCTCTTTGCACCTAATCCCACCCTCTCTCTCTATATATCCCTAACCCCACCTTCTCTCTCTCTCTCATATCATACTAAAACTAACCTTTCACTTCCACTCTTTGTCTTAATCTCCTGTTAACCATAATCCCTCCTTCTCTCTATGTTTATACTAATCCCACTAACTAAAAAACCTACCATCCCTCATCCCATATACTCAAACGTCCATACCCATTCCTATCTCTACCTACCTACCTACCTATCTATCTATCTATCTATCTATATATGTATCTCTCCCAACCCCACACCCACCCACTGCTCAAGTATACCCACCTTCTCTCTAACTTCACTCATCCCCACCAAATGCATAACCCTTCTAATATCTAACTCTTTCTCTTCCAAAATCCCCCTTCTCCCCTCTATCCTTAATCAATCCCCCTTTATCTCTCTCTCTCTCTCTCTCTCTCTCTCTCAACCCCCTACTAATCCACCTAGCCCTAACCACCACCCCTTCCTCTCCCCACTACTCCCTAACTCGACACACTCAATCTCTAACACACACAAATTGACACCCATTCTCCCACATTTACAACTAACTCCCCTCTTCCTTCTCTATCCCCCTCCTCATCCTAATTGTTAATAAACCCCTCTCTCATACTCTCTCTCTCTCTCTCTCTCTCTCTCTCTCTCTCTCTCTCTCTCTCTGTGCGCTACTCCACCTACAACTAACCTTCAACCCTTTCTCACTACCCCAATCCCTTAAAATCTTCCCTCTCTCCTTGTCTTTCTCTCTCTACCCCTAGCCCCACCATTTGTATGTATCTCTCCCCTTGATATTGGAAGAGGACCTGCAAACAAGGTTAGTGCCAAGATATGGAAACCCCACAAGAAATGGTTAGAAAACAAGAATGGCTACAAGAAATCAATGGAAAACTGCAGCAAAGCATTATACAACAAGCCTACAAGAAAAATATGTTAGAAACCCAGAATTAAAATGACACAAAACAAAAATTATACCTTCTATTTGGGTGGAAATGGTCCACCATGACCTAGCTTTGGAAGCACCTCTCTCTCTTTGGGATGGAATCTTGGCTTATGGAGCAATGGAGAAGAGGGAGGGTGAATGGCTTGAGAGAAAAATATTCTCAAGGCACTCACATGGGTAGCATAATAATAGGTAGATAAGAAGTGTTTTCAGAGTGACCCCCACCCCTCTATTTATACTTTTTCTTTGATATTTTAGGGTTTTAAGCCCCTGGTTAGGGATTTATCTCCCTTCTCCCAATTATTAGCTCCTTTGGGGGTTTTGAGATCCTTTGAGGGGTTTTAGCCCCTTTTTTGAGGTTTTAGACCCTATGAGAGCTATTTTGGCTCTTTTTAGGAGTTTTTAAGCCCTTTTTCATATTTTTGAGCCTTTGCAAGAGTGTGGGGGTCAAATGAGGGTAGTGCATAGATGTCTTTGGGTGGTGTAGGTTACGTAGATCTCATTGAGGTATTTTTTGGTTTAATAGATTGACTCCTAATGTGTGAGGGAAGGAGCTCATCATATGGCCGATGGACATCATAGGATTTTCTGGGGAGAGGTGGTGCTTTCTAGGCTGGGGTATGGTGGCTTTTTGTTTTTGTATTAATATGGTTCCCATCAATGGGTGAGATAAAAATAATGTGTGACATGTATATGGATGAGGTGGGAATCCCCATGCTCATAACGATATCAAAATAATAATGTGATCTAAGCTCTATAATGCAAGATCCAATCATGTACAATTGATGATACATAGTGGTTGCCTCAAGGAGAGGCTGAATACAATACTGATTTGAAGAACTACTACAATGGACCCATGGAATTCTGATGGAAAGCTATATCTTCATGATTGATGGTCTGCTGGATCTAAAATAGTACATAGTTATAGGGACTTACTGGAAGAGATTTAGAGTCTCTATGGTACAAATATGCTACATCAATCATAAATCTATATAGAAGCACTACTGGGGCTTCTGAACACTGTCTCCAATGCAACCCAGAAATCACAAGGGACATGACCCTATTGGGGTCCCTCAAATATACTCATCAATGTGCTAGATTTAGGTGACATCTAGGGTCTTCAACCAATACTGCACCAACCATTACCCTATATGAATTTCAATGGTGCGATGATGTACCTGGAGTTAAGAACGTGAGAAACAACCATCCCCAGAGGCACTAAGGAATCCTCTTGAGTGGTCAAAGGAACTCATCAATGAGGTTAATAAAATAGGATATAGGGACCTCTAGTTCTATCCTCTAGAATATGTGTGTTGTCGTCGACAAAGGGAGACCTGCAACTGGCTAAGGAAATGGTGTTTCCTTAACCAGAAGCACGAGGGAGATAAACGAAAGATGTGTGACAATTTGAGGACTGACCCACTAAATGGGGGGAGGGGGGAGGAGTTGAATAGGGGTAGGGAATCATGTTAGACTCAAACTTCCTTTTCTCAGAGTATGATGGAAGGGCATACTAGGCAATAAATGAAACTGACTCATGGGAAAGGAATCATAGCTGTAATACCAAGAATGTCACTATAGATGGGAAATACTTGGGGGAGGTAGATACTTTTGGTCTTGATGGGATCCAAGGAATACACATCGGAGAGTACTCTGTGCAAAGGTGACCCATAGTGGAAATGATTCCAAACTGTTACATGTGGGATGGTGTCTAAGGACACCATCGTAGTACGATCTCGTGGATTTTTAGCGAGCCAAAGAAAGTGAATTCTCGATGGTGCTTTCAATTTTAGAGAGTCAGAAAGAATGAAGAAGACTCCAGTGGCGTCTCTTTTTTATCGATAGTCTCTTGTTCCCAAAAAATGTTAAAAGTATACATAGGAGAGCTCACCCATCCTTTAGGGGATGAGAGACTTCTTTACCATTGGTAGTCCAATTAGACCGGAAAAGGTTAAAAACTGTACTGACTAGATGGTCATTGTGACACTTTTACGATCATGAATGAAACCAAGTTTTCTTGACGATCTTTTATTGATGAGAAATCTGGAAAAGAGCTTAACAACAACCCATGGTGAGATTTTTCATAAATTTCGGCCCCTCTACCTGAGAAAGTATAAAAAGATGCAGAGGGGAACGGTCTTGGCTTGAATTTGCCAAGGTGGTCATTTTCATTTGATGGTATACATAGTTCGTAAAGGAGATAAACAAGATGATGTAGATTCCCTTTCCTATACTTTAATGGGCGGGAAAGGAAGTAGTTGTGCTCAACAATATTTTCATTCTTTTAGGAGTCTGAAAAGAGATTAAAAGAAACTCCAGTGTGGTCAACCGACGGGGGGGTACTGATGGTACCCCCATTTTTGGGACAGTGCAAAGAGGTCCAAATGTCATCCAAGCAGTATGGATGGAGCAGGTGGCTCTTGAACATACTAATACATGTGTGGGATGGATCGCGACAGAGGCACACAAATAGATGCAATAGAGGCACGTAGACCGAGGATACTCTCGAACAAAGGTCGAGAGAGTCTTGTGTGACCAGTCCATACCAACTTGGGGTGGATGGATTGGAATATTATATGCAGAATAATAAAATGAGAGGGTGCATAATAGATGCATGAAAACTGATGTGCCTTCTGGGAGATGGTCTGGAGCCCTGGGTAAGTTGCGCTGGATAGGTATGATGCAAGCATAATTCCAGACACTAGCATATGATGCAAGTATAGGTACAAAGACATTTATATAGAAAATTGGCACATAAATCAAGGTAAATCTTGGAAAGTGAGCCAGAAAAATGATTAATTACTATGAGACAATGGTCTCATCATAAGACAGAGGATGAAAAAACAAACCTAGTGGTGCAAATGGAGTCTTAAGGGGACTTTGGATGACTCTAATTAGCAGCTAGTGATGCTGACCCTAGTGCAATGGTGCACGGGGAAAAAATAGACCAAATGGAGGCCTTTGGGTACGGATCTAGCTCAACATATATGTGTGATTCGCGTGGTGATAGACAAACTTGCATGGCTCCAGGAAATGGCCCAAGGAATCAGCAGCGAGGGAGGGAGTCTAAAGTTCGTTTCTCGACTCAGGAGCATTGTGCAACCGGGGAGATACGAAGAAGCCTTGACCTTTAGGGAAGGTCTAGGAACCTAATGATATGATAGCATGGTGGAAGCTATATTATATGTGCAACATACTATGTGTATTTGCATATGGGGGACCGCAGTATTTAGTGGGCTCCCAGCAGCATAGGGGCAAGGATAATATCTACCTGCTCACATGCAAATGATGCGATGGAGTTCTAGAATGGACTCACTGCAAATAGAAGCAAAACAACAACTGCAAGGGATCACTGACTCATGGTAAAAATGATGCAAAAAAAAATAAAAACTATGCTATAAGTGACTCATGGTGGTGGTATCAGGCATGGAATCTCTTGAGGTGTGTCCCATTGCAAGGATTCTTCAAGAGCCGGTCGTCTGAGTTAGCGACAAGATGTGCCCCCTTGCTAAGAAAAATGTCATTGGCAAGGTGAGGTGACAAAATATGTCCTTTGATGGGAAGAACCGATTCCACACCATGGTTGAAAGGGAATAGGGTAAAGCTAGTGGTGGTTTTATAGATCTCTCCATCATCCTCGTAGTGGCGCTGGGATAGATCAAGTGGATTTTCCATGGGAAAGGAGATGGACGAACTACTAAAGCTAGATATCATGTAAATGGTTGTGGTGTTCGAGGAAGAAACCAAAGGGTGGATCTCCTCAATGGCAGTGACGATTCAAGGGAATTCTTTCGAAGTTGGCTAAGGGTGGCCCAAAACTCAGCCAAGTCCTGGCAGTGGTGAAAAAAGTGTCCATACAATCTGCAAAGGGCACAAGCATGGTTTGTTCTCAATGGCTTGTTTCTTGCTATTGGCCCTCTTGGGAGTTCAACCATGGGGAAGTTTTCTGTTGTATCCATGGCATCCAAATGCACGTGGATTGTGGGAATCTTAGGGTAGTTTTGAGTTGCATGGCCCTATTCTTCATAGATGGTGCAAGGCTGGATCTATCGAGGTTTAGCAGTAGCTTTCATGTTTTTTTCCCTTGGCCTTTTTTGGTGGGACAGTGTGGGTGTGGGTGCGGTGGTTGGTTTTTGCGGGCCAGGTGGAGGATGAGATTCAACCGCAATGGGTTATATTGGGGTTAAGACTACTTGGGGCATCAGATATTGGTTCATTGGATCGAGGTACCAAATGAGAATCCCTAATGTAAAATTGGGTAAGTTTAAGGTAGTTATTACTTGCTTACTCATGATTCCCAATGGAGGAAATAGGAGGGGAATTGTGTGGATTGCGGAGGAGCCCAAATAACTCCCTGATGGTTGCATGTGGGGATGGGGTTGTGGTTGAGGCTGCACATAATGCTGCAGTTGTGGATGATGTTATGGATATTGATGGTATTGTGGATGTGGATGAGGTTGCGGCTGTGGATGGGGATGCAGCTACAGATGGGGTTGTGGTGCAGTAGTGCTGGATGACAACATGCAGAAATCTGTAGTATCACTTGGTGGAGATGGTGGTGATATTAAGGGGAAGGAATTTTTCATAGAGGTGTTAGTGAACAACCCTAGGCCTACATTCAATATTATGGAGGTGGTCGTGTCTTAGATTATGGTGTCTATAGTGGTAATAACGTTAGCTAGTGCTATTGGCACTTGTGGATCATGGTAAGTCAACTGGTCAACAGTCATGATTTTCCCATTTTGAGGGAACATCATTTAGCGGAAGATGGTAGATTCCACAACTAACATTGCGTACATATAGCTATGTTCTAGAAGAAGGTTGTATTCTAACTGAGTGTTGACGACTTCTATTTCAATTAAGACGGTCTTCTCACCTAAAGAGATGGGGACATGTAAGAGGATGCCTTGGGCTCTAGTGGGATGGCCATCATAGGAATACAACGTGGTGGTGGGCGGCTGTAAGATGGGGGACCTGAGTTTCTACCAAAACAAGGCTAACATGATGCAAGTGGATTCCCCCTCATCAATGATGCACCGGTGCACAACCAAATTGCGAATTGACACCGGGATCTGGAAGGCGATGGTCGATGGAATTTGTGGTTCTCCTTGATCCAAATTAAATGTGATTAATCTAGAGTCAGAGGGGTATAAAAAACTAAGGGAATCTAGCAAGGATTTCTGTTGTGTTGGGCTCATTTTTAGTATTTCAAGAGTCGACATGGCCATAGGTGATTGGTCCAAGTCATCACTGATACTATATTTAACTGCTGCCCTTGCAGTAGTGTTCTTGGAAAGGAACCTGAAGGGGAGATGTGAGCCTACATGGGGGGTGAAAGGTGAAGAGGAACATTGGAAGTGTTGGATGTGGATGCTTCTATTGTGTCAGGGGTTTTAGTAGTGGATCTATATTGGTTCTTCCTAGTTTGCAGGTTGATCTCTTTAATTGTCATTGCTAGTAGTTGGTGTACTCCTATCTTCATGGGATGTGGAATAGGGTGCACTGTGGGAGCAGTTTTGGGAAAGGGTGCAGTTGCTACCAATCCTTAGACTGGTAATAGGTATTGGAGCACCATGGGAGGAGGGCCTAGTGGTGCTGGGTTTTGTTGTGTTTGGGTAGCTGTATTGTTTCCTTGCTGGGCTTCATCATGGAGGAGTTTTTTGGCACATCCCATAAGTGGACATTCATGGGTGTAGTTCCCATAGACATTGCATATCTCACATGGTTTGTTGGTCCGTAATGGGGTGTTCCATCGAGGCGTATTGGTTTGTTGGGGATTTTGCAATGGCGGGTTGGTGGAATTGTGTGGGGGGTTAGGCTATTGGTTGCCTCTTTGGGGTTGGTTGTTACCCCAATTCCTAGCTTGGTTATTTATGCCTTGTCCCTGTTGGTTGTTGGGGGTAGGTGGTGTTAACCCAAAAAATACCTCACTCATCTCTACATTGCCTACACAACCCAAGGACACCCATTCACGACCCTCCATTAGAACCCCACACCCTAAAAAAGGCTTAAGGATGAAGAAAAGGGATTAAAAACCCCAAAAAGGAGCCTAAATAACTCTCCTAGGGGCTAAAGCCTCCAAAAAGAGGCTAAAACCCCTCAAAGGAGCCTTAAACCCTAAAAGGAGCTAAAGTTAGGGCAAAAGGGAATAAAATCCCAAAAAAGGGGCTAAAGCCCAGACCAAGGGCTTAAAACCCTAAAACCCCAAAAAAACTATAAAAGTAGGGTGAGGGGTCACTCTCAAAGACACTCCTCTCTTGCATACTGTTATGCTTCCCATGGATGCCTTGAGACCTCTTTGCCTCTCAAGCCACCCACATCCTCCTCTCTTACACTCACATTCCCCATTGAGCCATAGCTCCTCCTTCATTGCTGAGTGAGATAGAGAGGTGCTTCCTTCCAGCTAGGGCATGGTGGCCCATTTCACCAAAGGAGAGGTATAATATTGTCTTGTTTATGAATTTTTCTATAGTAATTTAGTTGATTTTTTACCCATGTTTGTTTGCAAGTTTGTTTATTGACATGTTTTGCAGGTTTATTTCTATTCATTAGTTGTTTGCAGGTAGCCAAGGCGAAGCCCTAACCTTGTTTGCAGAGGGGCTCATGACCATTATTTCTTGTTCTTTACTTTCTGTTAGTTTTGATTTCTTTACTGCATTTTCCACACGTAGGAACCTACCCTTATGTCCTATAGATAGAAGGGGGCCATTCCTACCCCTATAGCAAGGAGAAATCCCTGCTACAGAACCCGCTACCATACCAGGTCGATCCCACAGGATCCCTGGTTCAGTTTTCTTTCAAATTTTAAGTTTTTTAGTTTATGCCCTAGGTTTAGAAATTTCTTATCAAATCTAGATTAGATATATTTTATTTCTAGTTTTTACTATTGTCGAAGCCTCTGCAAGGAAAATCCAAGTTAGTTTGGCCACAGTACAGGTTACTATTGGTCGGATCTAACTCAGGATCAGAAAAACCCCAAATATATGGTAGGCCACACATATCAGGACTGAACAGGGGATGAGGTCATTCTTTTAGGCATCATAGGCGCGACCAGGTTTCCCTTTTCCCCTTGAAAGGTCCGACTTCAATCAGAATAGTAGACTGCTTCTGTCTGTGAAATCTGTGCGACCCCCTCGCCCGTTTCTGGAAACATTTCATGATTCCCTCGCCGAAATTGACCTAAAATGTATGATCTATTAATCAGAGGTTAAATTTCAGTTTAATAGGGACTGTCAGTGCGACTCAGCTTCCTCTATCTAGCACAATAGTTCAATTTCAGTTTCTATTACAATTTACTGCAATTTCCTGTACAAACAATGTGTAAATTACAAACAAATTTTAGTGGCTTAATAAATGTAGCTTAACTAAAATCGATAATAAATTAACACTCTTTCCCACCCTTCCTCCTCTACCTAGTCATCACCCTCTGGGATATTCTGGGATACGACGAAGGGCAAGCTCATATAGTCTTAGGCCCTTCATTGAATATTGTTCTAAACCATTAAAACTGGATGACCTGGAAGGTAGAGGGGGTAGAGAAGGAGGGCTTCTCATAGCGCTAACCGTCCTCCCTATTGACCAGCATTGCATCTGGGAGGTGACCTATGGATCTATGGATGGGCTTAGTCCCATTGTGTTGAGAGCCCAACACCTTCTCTTAGTTGAAGAGGAATATAGGTGTAAGGTAGTCATCTAGTTAGGCCATCAACATTCAGGGTTAAAAATTGTATCTGTTTACAAATTTCTGATTATTCACTGCTTGCACAAAAATGATATGAAATCTCCTACAATATGATGAATTCATAAACCATTTGCAGCCACATGATACTAGAAAGACAGAAAAAAAAATAAACAATACCAAGTAATCATCCCAACTCAGTTCATGACGCTGAGAGAGCCTTAAAATTTATCAATTTACACTAAGTTCAAACAAATCTACAGTCTTTGAAGACATAAGTCCCTGACTAATTCAACCATGGGAAGTACTTGGGCTTATCCCAGAAACTCATTTTGAGTACCACGGGAACCCCAAAGTAGATGGCCGCTGAGAGGAATTGCCAATCGAAACGGGAAACGACCCCCACTGATTGAGTAGAAATGCCCATGAGGAAAAATCCAAGCACTATCTTCTAGCAGTCTTGGTATCCAAGTGACCACCTACATCCAATAGGAATCCATTGAAATTTGGGTCCAAACATCATTCCCATCAGTTTGATAAACATCTAACACAATTGATCCCCCGCGCTCTTCCTCATGCCTAAGAGGTGAACCACCACCATTCGGGACATTAAACTGACACCATCAAAACCGTCCTCAGTGATCTCCTATACCATCAAAAATCCACACAGCCTCTGATTAAGATTCAGACCCATACCAGTCTAAACCAAACCTCCATACTGCATGATCAATCCCCACAGATGGTGCAAATATAGATCCATTTTTCGGCATAACCATAGCAATTGGACCCATGTCCACACCACAACCTATCACCAACAACCCTGCAAGTGGCCCAAGCATAGTCATTCAAAATATCATCAGTCAGCTGCCACCACCCATAGTGACCATCCAAGCTGGCCCACTTGCAACACACGGGGGCAGTGACCCTTCCACACACACTGCCCCTTCTGCCACACAGGGGGGCAGTGGACTATCCACTTACATTGCCCCTACTATCATACATGGGGGAAATGTCCCCTCCACATTAGAGGAATTTTGGGGTCTAAAATGGGCCTCCTAAGGAAAATAATAAAATAATAGATAAAATAATAAAATAATAGTTAAAATAATAAAATAATATTGATTAATTTTGGAGGAAGAAAGAAAAAAACTACTTTTTGTGTTCGTATTTTCGACATATATCCCTGTGTTTTTACTCAAATTTCAATCGGGAGAGCTCGTTGGATGCAGAATTTGATTCCGCATCCAACGAGTACCCACACTACATACTTTTGATGGACCCCGCTACCCCAAAAACAAGAAATACCTGAAAAAATGTGATGATGATGTCATCATCACATTTTTTTCAGGTATTTCTTGTTTTTGGGTTAGCAGGGTCCATCAAAATTATGCAATATGGGTACTCGTTGGATGCGGAATCAAATTCCGCATCCAACGAGCTCTCCCGATCGAAATTTGAGTAAAAACACAATGAGATATGTCGAAAATACGAACAAAAAAAGTAGTTTTTTTTAATGACAAATATGTCAATTCAACCATTATGGTTGACTTATTTTATTGAAATTCTATTGGTTCTTGAATTCCAACTCACAAAAACTTATTTTGGCACGTTTTCTTATAAGGCCCATTTTAGACCCCAAATTTCCTCTAATGCCCATACTGTCCCTCCCACCACAATTGGGGGCATTGGCCCATCTATAATAGCAGAACCAATACCCCCAGTTATGCAGGTACATTATGCACCTACAAACCCCACCACTATCCCTTCCCCATCTCACAAAAAACCTAGGGTTTAATATTCCTTTCATGGCTCGTCTTAACTTGCCTAATTTGGCTTGATTGACAAACGACCACATTCACCATCAATATTTTTGGCCTCCAATGCCAACTAAGCTGCCATCATACATCCCCAAGTTTGAAGGAAAGGCAGGGGAATGTCCCCAAAACCATATTATGACATTCCATCTATGGTGCTTGTCCAACATCATTGTAGATGATTCCATCAAGCTAAGGCTATTCCAACGCACCCTTACAAGTGCCATGGCCAAATGGTACATTGAGCTACCGTAGGCCAAATATCTAGATTTCAACTCCTTAGCTTTCATGTTCCTACAGTATTTCCAACTCCCTATCAGATATGATGAAGGGGTGGAGATCCTATTATCCTGTCGCCAAAGCACTACAACACATATAACCGACCACATCCATGAGTCACAGCGATGTCGCATCTTATGTAAAATCCAACTTGACGACAGGATCTTCTTGGATTGGTTCCTCAAGACCTTGTTCCTACCCATATCAAAGGATTTCGCATCCAAATGTCCCCAATCCAAAGAGAAGGCCATACTGAAAGCCCAACAATTTGACCTTATCTACACCCAGTCTAGATATCTGTACACCATCATTCCAGATGCCCCCCATCCAAACACCTCCTACTAGGATGCTCTAGGGGCATCCCATGCTACAGATGACATCATAGGCTCCGTCTCCCATTAGCCACAGCACCGTCTGACACCACCTGTCATTACACCACAACCAAACAACATTGCTAGTGGTGCTTACCAAAACCAAACTCCGGACTATGCCAAAATGATGTACCAGTCTAGAGAAAAAAATTCCTATGCACAACCTGCACTACTGCAGTAGGGTCAGGCCATGGCATGGCCAACACAGCAGTACACAGGTAAAATGCCCACATTTGTGGCACCATAGCCCACCCAAATTTATTATGCACCACAAGTGCAAGCGGTTCAATCCCCTGCCCCTGCTCAACCCATTCTGTTGGGACAAGCATTTTCATAACAAAACCATTTCAACCAACCTACCCCCAACAATCAACAAGGGAAAGCTATAAATAATCAGCCCCAAAACCAAGCTAATAACCAATCGTCAGGAGGAATTCAGCAACCAAACCCTCCCAATAATGCAGCAGTAAATTGACCCACCCAAAACCCCCCATGACAAATTGTATCAAGATGCAACACCCCGTTGTGTACAAACCAACCATGCACACTTTGTGAGGTCTATAAGTACTACACATTCAAGTGTCCCCTCATGGGTCGAGCTAAGCAGGCCATTCAGAATGAGTCCCAATAGGCCGCCAATGCTACGAACCAAGCCCAACCCACTCGGAACCACAAGGACCTCCTCCTATGGTGCTCTAGAACCCACTACCTATCCAAGGGTTGGTGGAAACCGCACCCCCTCCCCAACACAATCCCAATGCTCCAGGGGCACCTCCCACAACCGAAATGGGTGTTCATCACCTACTAGCCATGACGACCGAAGAGGTCAACTTACAAACTAGACTGAATCAGTACTATACCACCACTAAACCCGCTGACACATCAGTGGTATCTACGTCCAAGATAGTCAATGTACCTCTTTAGTTACCCCCTTTCCCCCACCCCCCCATACGTTGAGTGGCCAAAAACACCATAACTAGAGCTGCTATCATCCATAGCATTGTGGATGATTTGGCCTAAACAAAAATGGCCATGTCGACTCTGGAGGTACTCAAAACATGCCCAACATAGAAAAAAGTGTTACTAGCTGCCCTTGGGGCCGTAGACCCCTTTGAATCCAAGTTGATCACATTCGAACCAGAGAATGGAGAACCATGCATGCCATCGACCATCACCTTCCAAATCCCGGTATCTATCTAGAACTTGGTTGTGCACTGGTGCATAGTAGACGAGGGGGAATCTACATGCATTATGTCTACCCTGGTTTGGCATAAACTAGGATCACCAATTTTGCAACCATCCTCCACAACTCTGTGGGCTTATGATGGCCATCCCACTAAAGCCCAAGGAATCCTCCCCCATTCCCCTATCACATTAGCTAGGAAGACAGTGTTGATCGACATAGAGGTCGTTAACACTCAACTGGACTATAACCTTCTCCTCAGAAGAAGTTATATGTACACCATGAGAGCAGTGGCATCAACTGTCTTCCATCTCATGATGTTCCCCCATGAAGGGAATATTGTGACGGTTGATCAACTCACTTATCATGATCCACAAGGGTTAACGGCACCCGCCAATGTTATCCCCACCATCACCACCATTGAGCCACAAGGGACAACTACACATGCTAATGTTGTCCCTGTAATCAACACCGTGGTTGACAACACACTAGCCTCCCCATTGTTGAATGTGGATCCTAGGTTGTTTTTTGATACCGCCATGATGACTCATTTCCCCTTAGTGTCACCACCACCAACAAAAAATGAGACTACATACTTGTGCATGGTCTCATCCAGCACCACTACACCCAAACAACAAGCACAACTACAACCACAACCACATCCCCACACACAAATAGAAGGGAGTTATCTAGGCTCATCGCCAGTCCATATGATTCCCTTCCTCTTTCCCCCACTTGGGGTCATGAGCAAGCCGATAATGGCCACCTTAAGCTTACCTAACTTCACATTGGGAATTTCAATATGGTATCTCGATCCACCAGCTCAACCACCAATGCCCCAGGTTGTTTTAACCCCAGTGCAACCCATTGCAGTGGATTCTCACCCTCCACCCAGCCCAGAAAATCCAACCGCCGCACCCGTACCCACACCGCCCCACCCAAAAAGGGCCAAGGGAAAGAATGTGAAACCTATCACAGAGCTGTGACAAGTCCCTCCTTATGCCGTCTGCAAACAATAGGGCCACCCAAATCAGAGCTTCCCTAAAATCCCAATGATCCATGTGCATTTAAAAGCCATGGATACAAATGAAAACATCCCCGTGGTTGAACTTCCAACCACATCGATAGGCAGAAACAAGGCATTGAGAACAAACCATGCTTGCACCCTTTGCAGTTTGTATGGACATTACTCTCACCATTTCCAAGACCTACCTAAATTTTGAATGGATCTAGCTGACCTTTGTCAACATTCCCTTAAATCTGAGATCACCCTGATCGAACAAGTTCACCTCCCACCGCCTTCTTCGAACACCATGTCCATTTACATGATGTCAAGTTCTACAGACCCTCTTGTCTCCACCATCACCAATGGTCCATCAAATCTGTCTCTTCCATTGTCTCACCAGCCACAGCCGCAACCTTAGTTGCAACCTCACCCTTAGTTACTAGGGAAATAGTGGGGTTCATTCCCACTCAACATGATCCTTTTCCTTGTTCTTTTCATTTTCATTTTCCTACCATCTGGGATCATGAGTAAGTTTGTCTTGGAAACCCGTAATCTACATAATTTCACACTGGGAGATCCTGTGTGGTACCTTAAACCACCTACCCTACCTCTGAGGCCCCAAGATGGGTTGAATCCTATCCATCCAATCGAGATGATGTTGCACCTACCTTCAGGTCCATCAAAGAATCCTCCCATCTCTAGGCCTACCCCTCTTCCTCCAAAAGAGACTGGGGGAAAGGCCACCAAAACCACAACCAATACCATTTACCTGATCTCTAGCACCAGTTTCCCTTCCATCTCGTCGGTTGTGGAAGATCCACTTGATCCATCCCAGCACCACTTACGTGATGACAAAGATATATGTAATACCACCTTCGGTTTTACTCCATTCCCTTTAAACCATAGTGTGGAATTGGTTCTTCCCATAAAAGACCAGATTTCATCATCCTACCTTGGCAATGACCTTCATCTTGGCAAGTGGACATACCTCTTCGCTGACTCAGATGGTCGACTCTTGAAGAAGTCACGCAACGGGCTCCACCTCAAGAGAGTCTATGCCTGATATAACCGCTATGAGTCCCTTATAGCGTTTTTTTTTCCCTTTTTTTGTTTTGCAATGTTTTTACTACAAATCAAATACCCCCATTTAGGGGCAGCACCATTAGCTACTAAATCAAATTCATCCGGAACCTGTTCGAGACACCTCTCACACCTGCGGGCTCAAATTTTAATCTCCTTATGAGACCATCGTATCATGTTTAACAAATAAATTTTGGGACCATTTCCCAAAAGCTACATTGATTTACGAGCCACAGCATGGTGATACAAGTGTCTAAGGACCTATACTTGAATCACTATTGCCTCCCGCTACTCATGCAGGTTTTCGGGCCACCGCCCATTAAGGGTTACCATGTTTTTTAGTTTAGTTTTGTATTTTCACACATAGTTGCCTTTTCTATCCACCACACCTTACACAGACCTCTGGACCACTGTCCACAAAAAAATTTATTTTTCTTGCATGTATTTGGCATAGAAGTGCCCTCGGACTTGCACTCGCATCACATATAGTCAAGTCCGTCCACTGCAACACACACACACACACACACTCTCATGACCTCTGTTCGAGAGCCATCTCGATTTTCATGCCTTTTCCACACCGACTCACGAGCCTCTGCCATGATCTATCCCATGCATGTATTGGTATGTTTGAGAGACTTCTACTCCATTCATACTCCGCGAATGAAATTTGGACCACTGTCCATCATCCCGACATGGGGCGCTGCCTGTACCACCACAATCCATTGACCATACTGGAGTTTCATTTAAGTTCTTTTCTGACTCCTTAAAATAATGAAAAGATAGCTGAGTGCAGCTGCTTCCTTTCCCACTCACTAAAGTATACGAAAGGGTGTCTACATCATCTCGTTTACCTCCTTTTGCGGACCATGTAGACCATTAAATGAAAAATACCACCTTGGCATATTCAAGCCAAGACCATTCCCCTCTGCACAGTTTTATGCTTTCTCGGGTAGAGGGGCCACACTTTACGAAAAAGCTCACCATGGGTTGTCGTTAAGCTCTTTTCCAGCCTTCTCATCAAGAAAATATTGTCGAGCAAACTTGGTTTTGTTCATGCTCGTAAAATTATCTGAATGACCGTCCAGTTAATATAGTTTTAACCTTTTCCAACCTGATTGGACTACCAACGGTAAAGAAGACTCTCATCCCCTACAGGATGGGAGAGCTCTCCTATGTATAATTTTATTCTTTTTTGGGCACAACAAACTACCAATGAAAAATATCCCCCAGTAGAGTCTTCTTCATGCTTTCAGACTCTCTAAAATTGAAAGCACCATCAAGCATTTACCTTCTCAGGCTCATCAAAAATCCACGAGATCGTACCACAATGGTGTCCCTAGACACCACCCCACAAAAACTAGTTTGGTAGCATTCCCCCTTTGAGTCACCTTTGTTCAGAGTAGTCTGCAATGTGTCTTCCTTGGATCCCATCAATATCAAAAGTGTCCACCTCCTCCAAGTATTTCCCATCTATAGTAACATTCCTAGTATTATAGCCATGATCCCATTCCCATGAGTTAGTTTCATTTGCTACCTACTCCTCCCTACCGTCATACTCTGAACAAAGGAAGTTTGAGTTAACCACACTCCCCCTACCCCTGTTCAATTATTTCCCTCCCCCTCCCCCCCCCAATTTAGTGGGTCAGTCCATAGATTGTCTCACACCTTTAGGTTATTTCCCTCTCTCTTTTGGTCAAGGAAACATCATTGCCTTGACTAGGGGCAGGTCTCCCTCTGTCAAAAACAACACACATATTCCAAAGGATAGACCCAGAGGTCCCTGTACCTTGGTTTCATTAACATAATTTATGATTTCCTTGGACCACTTGAGAGGAATCCTTAGTGCCTCTTAGGATGGTTTTTTCTCACATTCTCGACTTCAACTACATCATCGCACCGTTGAGATTTGTACAGGGTTTGTTTCGTACAGTATTTGGTCGAATACCCCTGATGTCACCTAACTTTAGCACATTGATGAGTCTATTCAAGGGACCTAAATAGGTTATGTCCCTTGTGATTTCCACGTTGTGTTGGAGACAGTGTTCAGAAACCCCAATAGTGCTTTTATATAGATTTATGGTTGATGCAACATACTTGTGGTAATTTGTTTTTCCATTTCTAGCTGGGGCTAGAGTTTGGAAAGTAGGAGAAAATAACCTCCCACTAAATAATGAAAAGGGAGAGATCCCAAATGGAGCAGCCAAAAATTTACTAGAGGTATGAAAACTAAAAATTGTAAAGGGGTTTTGGTTCCCAGACAGCACACCAAAATAAAAAGGTGATGGGCCTACATAAAGTGCAGATGGAGGAATGTTCCCCCCATGCCACAGAAATCCTTGAACAAAATATGTGGAACAACTCGTACCACTTTGACCATTGTGCATGAATGGCGAAGAAGTATAGGTGGACTAGGTATCCTACTGACAACCCCACTATACTAACCTATAATTTTTGTATTTTTTGAGGGACTAACCACTCAAGCACTTGGAGAGAGTGGAGTTGAAAATTTCAATGACACTGTAGGTACAATTGATGCATTAGGTATCGGAGCACTCACTGGTGTTGGGGCGCGCACCCTAATGGTCCTTAAGGTGGATAGCTCCATGGGTTTTGGGAGTTTGTAAGCGGAGCTACAGCTCAAAATAGTCTTAGGGGTGTCGGGGCTGAGTCAAAAACCTTATTTTGTAATAAACCCATGGGTTAAATCTAGGGTTTAGGGTTCGGGGTGCCCATGGTTTAAGTCCATGGTTTTGTAATAGTGCGTTGTTTAAATAGGCACTCTTGTAAGTAAGTGAGGTTAGGATTTTTGTGTAAAAGGAATTGATGTGAAGCCAAGGATAATTTTGTAAGAAAAGGTTAAGTCCCAGCTGTGTGCATGGATGACCTCTGCAGCTGTGTGCGCAGAGGGTTTTGGGTGATAAGGAAATCTGTAGCTGTGTGCGCAGAGGCCTGCAGCTGTGTGCATGGATTTGAGGACTGAAGGGATCTGCAACTGAGTGCGCAGATCACAACTGTGGTTTTTGTAGAAAGATTGAATAAAACACAGTTCTGTGGATGTAACCCCTACACTAGGGGTGAACCATGTTATATGTTGTGTTGTGGTTCTGTGTGTTGTTTATGTTGTGTTCTTTCATGCATTTATGTCTATATATCTGATAAGTAGAGATCGCTGCTAGACAATAACTTCACTGTGAATTCCCAGTAAAGGGTTACGCAAGGCACTGTTTGTTTATCTAACTACGAAGCTAAACAAGTGAATGCTAAGCTCTGTGGTTTATATTTATAATCTATTAAAAGTTAAAAGGTATAGTAATATCCCTCTTTTGCTTGCAGAAATCTGGTTCTGCGGCACCCCATAGCTGTTTCGGGTGAGACTGCAACCTGTTCGCAGGTTGTTGCCGAAAGGGCCAACACTATGGGTATTTTGTTGGTGTGAAGTTCAAGGTATAAAACCCGGTTCTGCCCTATTGCCCAACAAATTGGTTCCGTTGCCGGTTGAACTGAGTATCTGCTCAAGAGGGGTTTACGTCGTACCTCGAGGGCTGTGTTCTGGAGGCCCTCTGTGAAGGAAATCAGTGATTGGCTTGATGAGACTTATCTGAAATTTGCTGAGCACGAGAACAAAGATCCGCGTCGTAGTATAAACGACTTTTTACAAAGGTATTTTTTTGTGACATTTATGAAATTTTCTTTGGTAGTATCCACATAGAGTTGCACTAGTGGTTATCCAGGTTAGCAGAGCGAAGGATGAACTTCCAAGCACATCAGTTTCCTTCTTGGACCCCTGCGAGAATTAATATACTAAAAAGGGTGAACAACAAGATATCTCGCGCTATTGATTTCTGGACAACGCGAACCCTTGAAGCATTTATGAGGAGTTCGCCATCGACACGAGTACCTCCTTTAGTGAAGCCGAGTGGCAGTTTTTCAAAGGCCCAAGGGGTAATTTTTTGAATTCATTTAGTTTGCAAATCAAAATGCTATTGGCTGAAAAAGGTATATTGCTAATTGAATCAGACTGTTAGATTTAGTATTACTAACCTATGTTTGCAAGCGACAATACCTTCGACGAGAAAAGTGGTTTGCTGTGAAGTGGCAAAAGATACAAGATATATTTTGGATCCTATTCCTAGGGTCAACATACCAAGTATTCCCTTGTAAGTCCTGCCGATTCAGAACCTGAAGAAACCCCTTCTATTGGCAACCCTCAGGTAACCCCGTAGCAAAGACCTATTATCCCTGAGAACCCGTCGTAGTCTGAAAGTCACCCTAGCCCGAGTATTCCTGTCACAGGTCAGTCTACCCCAGTAAGTTCCCCCCCACCTACTTCCAGTCCCCCTCCATCCTCCCCTATATCCACTATGGAACACATGCATGATGACATTAAGCTCCCTGTTTTCAAAGGAACTGGATCAGAGGATCCAGAACAGTTCTAGTTTTTATGTGAAGCAGTGTGGACTGCTAAGTCCATTATGGATCAAGATACAAAAGGAGCACAGCTAGTTACTTCCTTCAGAGACCGTGCTCTGACCTAGTTCATGAAGTTCTCCAGCACTTAGAACCATGCATTGGCTGACATAAAAGCAACAATGATAAAGGAATTTAAGAAGCCAAAATTCGAGTCGCAGTGTATTACTGAATTGAAAGAGATTCAATAGAGGCATGGAGAATTAGTGTGGAACTTTGATCAAAGACTCAAAGTTCTGCTAGACCAAGTCAGTTTCCCCATTGGACCTGTGCAACACAAGGAATGGTTTATTGCAGCATTGTTACCGCATATCAGAACTCCACTCATGCACCAGAAGGTTGCTAACCAGCAGGAGGCTCTGGAAATCGCGATGAAGCTTGAAACTGCCCCTGTCGAAGATAACTTTGGTATTGCTCAAATCCAAGTGCAGTTGGTAGCGATGGCTCTGGAGCTCCACGATATGAAGAAAGGAAAAACCAGTCGCGAAGAGGTTTGGTGCACACAATGTCGGACAGAGGGTCACAACAAGGAAAAGTGTCATGTGGTAAGACATTACCTGAATACTGGTGCGCCAAACCCATTCAACCCTACTATTCTATATTATGAGATCTGTCGGACAACTGGATAGCATCGACCTGAGAATTTTTATCTGCTCCAGAGGTATGTGCAAGTCCCCAAGAACCCTTACTGCAAGTTCTATAAATCCGTAGGCCATAATGAAGATGAGTGTCACATTTATGACCTCATGAGGGAACGCACCTACGATTCCTATCGGGTACAAAATGAGGGACAGAGTAATGATGGATATGGCTATCGTGGTGGTGCATCAGGTAGAGGTGGTTTTGGTGGTCGTGGTCGTGGTGGCATGGCTAGCAGAGGTCATGGTTAGGTGGTGTGTTATAATTGCAACCAGGCCGGACATCTGGCTCGCGACTGTCGAAACCCGACTACGACATGTTGGTATTGTCGAGCAGTAGATCATGTGATTGAGCAGTTCCTGCAGCTAATATCTAAGATTTAGGAAAGAAACAGTGGCCCCACTCAGAATCTTCAGATGATTTCCGTTGAGCAAAGACCTGCCCCAGCAATTAATGTTGTTACCAGAAGTGGAGCTACGACACAGATATAGCTTACTGAGAAACAACCTGATGAGGCTTGGGTTCGTAAGGCTCCCGTGAAAGTCCCCACCTTTGATATTAAAAGAGAAAAGGAGACATTCATGGATGCCAAGAAAGATTTTGTGGATTCTATCCCAGCAGTAGCGCCTGCGCAGCCACATCAGTAGTAGTCGCAGTTGCAAGAAGCTTCAACGGATAAAGTAAGTACACTGTCCTCCTTTTTACAGAGTTGTCTGAAACTTTTAAGAAATTAGAATGCTTTAAGTGAGTTGCAGAAAGTTATTGCTTCTTGTGAACCTCAGCAAGGTTCTGGTCAGGAAAAATCTATTCATCGATTCAAAAGAACTGGTAGGAAAATGAGGTTGAATTCTCAGATAGGAGAGTATGAGATGACTGATGTGATCTTGGACTTAGGGTCAGAAGTCAATGTCCTAACCAAGCAAACCTAGGAAAAAATGGGCAAACCTACCCTTGATTGGTCCCCTATATAGTTGAGATTAGCCAATCAGTAGAATATTGTGCCCCTAGGACGATTCCCTAATGTTCTCGTAGATATTGATGGCGTCTGTACTGTAGCAGACTTCAAAGTTATTGAGATCATTGACGACAGCAATCCCTATCCAGCTTTGTTAGGTATTGAGTGGGAAATGGAAAATGCTGCAGTCATTAACCTTAAGAAGAGACAGATGATTTTCGAAGGGAAGGATTTGAGAGTCATAATCCCATTGGATCCTTCCCAAGGAGAAAGGTACACAGAACCCCTCCGAGATGAATACCAGGATGTGTTGGACCATATCTACAATATTACAGCGAAGGAAGAAGATTATGTTGATCCTAATGCTGAAGGTATTATGGATTAGCAGTGTGACAGCTCCTGTATGACAGACTCAGATGATGGTTTAGAGAACTGGCAGAACCGGTTGTATGAGCTCCATGGACACAGATGCGCCAGAATTACCAAGTCTCTTAGATGGCTTACAAGAGTCCTACCTATTTTGGATGGCTCGACAGACCCAGAATAGTTTAGCACGACATTCTCAGAACAAATACCGGATTCCCAGACACTGGAGACTATGGATTCCGCATTCCGTGCCACTGCAGCAAGGTGGAGGGATAACCATAAGAAGTACATTCCTAGTTGGGAAGCTTGTCAGCAATATCTTCGCCTAAGCTTTGTGACTCAGCCCCAAGAGGTGCGCAACGGGTTTGCTGGGCAGGGCGAACTGCCGGAATGCTTGGAGCACTGTTTCAAAGCATGGAAACATGTACCTCGATGGGTACATAAGCTTATACATATCCAGGCACCTCTAGTAGAGAACTGGTATACGGAGGTCGAGCCTTAGCATGCTAATAGGTCTGGTGACAGAGAAATCACCAAGTACCAACCTGTGGGATCGAAGCTCACACCTTGGTCATGGAATTTGTTAGGATATGCCGAAGGTCAATATGGTGTCGATGGTCCTTATTATGACGCAGCTGCAGACCTGGAGGCACTGCAGCCCAAAAGCTGACCATTGGAACACTGTCGATTTGGCAGCGCCAATACTTTACTCACCTTAATTGCTTGTCCTAATGGTATCCACCGAAATCTAACACCGTGGCAATAGGACCTCTGTCATATTTGGCACCTTCAATGTACATTTATGGAAAATTGGGTCGATGGATTGTATATGAAAACACCTGAGTACAGGAAAATTGCATTCCACATTTCCTTGAGTTTCACAATTGAACCCATGTCAGCTGATCATGAACTCCAGGACCTATTGAGAGAATTCGAACAGACGGGTTTGCAGCACATCTTCGCCCCCCAACCTGAGCCTACAGCCCATGAAGAGACTCTACCATCACTGAATTCTCCAATGTAGACACGCTCTGCTAGGAAACAGTTTAAACCTAAAGTTCGTTCTAAGAGGAACGAGGATAGACATAAGGAAACAGGGAAAACGTCAGAGGATCCCGGAATGGATCCACCTGGTTCAACAAAGATCCCAATTGATGGAGAGGAGAACATTGCACCATGGTGGACCCTGTATCTTCAGCCTATTTGACTAGGAGTTAAGCCACCTCGGCGGAATGCTAAGTTCACTATATGCACTCCCTCGCTGCCCCCAAGTGTGCAGCTGGTTGGAACAATAACAGGGAAAATAGATCGGCTTAAGTATGCTGACCACGACACAAGTGACCATGGGAAGTTTCCACAATTCAAACCTACCCAATACTTGAATTTCATTAAATATCAAGAAACTGGGGAGACCTTATTGGAAGTGAAACAGTAGGCTGTTGGCTTGGATCTAGCCGATTTGCTGAAAATGCTCGATGTTCCTCATTTTGGTCGCAGCACACAAGTCACCATCGTGGTCAAGCAGCTGCTGGCGTTAGTGCATGATGGCTGCCTATGGATTGGCGACAAGAAAATTCTTATTAATGGCGATCTCATTCATAGGATCACTGGCTTACTAATGGCAGGGCCTGATCCGGGGACAGAATTTCCCTCAAAGCACGAAGATACGAAGCTCGCACAAAGCATGAAGGAGCGCTTTGGCCTGACAAAAGGGAAACGTGGGTATCACACTTCCGTGATTCAAGAGCAGAATATTCACTTTGCAGCTGAGCTCTTGGCATGCAAAATTATATGGAAATGCAGACCAACTGAAGTGCCTTCCCCAGTCATCAGAATTGCTATCAACTATGCCGAAGGCTACAGCTACAACTGGGCAGCATATGTTGCAAAGGAATTCCTTGAAGACGCTCGCGATGCACAGAAGAAAGGTAGGGCCTTCCACTACTCATGGTTGATTATCCTCATCGCACTGGTAGGATGGAAAGAACCTACTGAAGCACAATTTTTGTTGTACCAGTGCACATGCCTGGCATAGCCAGGTACGCATCACTGTGGGTTTCACAGGATAAAACCCACCAACAGATGACAAACTATGTATTTTCCTTTTATATGCTGAGTATCTCGTATGAGATCATAAAAACCCCACGGCTCAATAATGAGTTATTCTCTCAGTATGATGGAGTGGTCAATTTCAGGGATGATATGCACCATATTTTTATTTAGGCTTGCGTAGATAAGAAGCATCAATGGTTTAAGTTGCCATATGTAGTGACTAAAGATGTTATCCTTGCGATAGTATAGCAGTGGCCGACATAATGGTTAAAAGATGCAGGGACAAAACCTAAGATTCCTATCCCTCCTGCCACTGATATGGGTGCAGGAACCAGTCACGCGCAGCAGTAAGAACCCCCCGCAGACAGTGACGAACAAACTGAGTCGCAGCAGACTACCAACAACCAGGGAGGAGATGGTGGAAATGAAGATGAAGAAGAAGAAGAAGAAGACTCAGTTAAAACTATCTCAGACCCTAATAGGAAGCATAAGCGCAAGACACCGGACGCAGAGGAAGTAGACAAACCACCGCCATGAAAGAAAGCAAAGGCATCAAAGGATAAGAATATCGATGAAGCACCTAGTGTGACAAGTGCGGAGCTTGATGAGGCTTTGTCAAAGTCCACCGAAGTTCTCACTAAACAATGGTCAGAGTTTGTAGTTGTGCATCTGGATGCCATCCCCAGTGTAGCCAAGCACATCTCAGAGCTTAAGGACTTAGCAGCGAAATCAGTGACTGGCACTACATCCCGCAGTACCCCAGTGAGCGCACAGACATACCTAAGGCAATGGCTGGCCCAAGATAACAAAGGGAAAATTTTGAGCGCAGCTCTTATATTAACAGATGCAGCCTCTCACTCGGTGATGAGTATGAAAGTTGGCATAGACTACACTAAGCTCTCTATGATAGAGCTACATCTTTGGCAGTCATCCATTATGACAGAAATTTAGGCACAAGACCAATATTTGCAAAAATAGTTAGAAGAGGCCATAAGTCAGCAACAGAGCAGAGAAAGAGGGATGCCGAAAGAAAGTGGATTACATTAGTCTGAGTTTTGGATGAGACATGTCGAAGTCTTCATAACTTCGACGTGCAGCTGGTGGAAGAGCCAAAACAAAGATTAGTCAGGCTAAAAGACTACGCACAATAGTCTCATAGTGAAATTGAGAAACTCAAAGTAGCACATGAGGCTTAGATTGTGGAGCTTCAACTGCACATCCCTGCAGAAATCCACCTGAGGTTAAAGAACAGCGTCGCGCAGACATTCAGGCATCCGCAGTGAAAATTTTAGATATTGTGGGTAGCGCAGCAAAGTTGCTTGGAGACAGTGTCGAGGCCTGGACCACCCTGCAGGAATATCCAGAAATAGGACAGCTGCAAGAAACCATCAAGCAACGACAGGCAGAGTTGGATATCGTAAAAGTGGAAATTAAGACTCTACCACCGATGGAGAAAATGCTCAAAGTAACGCATAGCAATGAACTCTAGCAAAAAATTGAGTCATGCAGGGTGAAAGTAATAGAGTTGGAAAACTCTATACAGCCACTTGTCAGTGAGGCTTTGGAATTAAGTACTGCGATGGATAGCCAGTTCAAAATTCTGAAGGAATATGATGCATTCGCACAGGAAAAGGCCAGCGAAGCATCATCCACCATACTGCAGGAGTTGGTGGAAAAGGATAAAGTAGCTGATGACATCATGCACAGTCTCAATACTTAGTTCACTGTCCTTGCAAAGAAGCTTCGTCTGTCAGGAAACCAGCAGAGTGTCTCGGGACGGGACACTAGTGAGTCTTAGGGGCCTGTTGGGGTGCGCACCCTAATGGTCCTTAAGGTGGATAGCTCCACGGGTTTTGGGAGTTTGTAAGCGGAGCTACGGCTCAAAATAGTCTTAGGGGTGTCGAGGCTGAGTCAAAAACCTTATTTTGTAATAAACCCATGGGTTAAATCCAGGGTTTAGGGTTCGGGTTGCCCATGGTTTAAGTCCATGGTTTTGTAATAGTGCGCTGTTTAAATAGGCACTCTTCTAAGTAAGTGAGGTTAGGATTTTTGTGTAAAAGGAATTGATGCGAAGAGAAGGCTAATTTTGTAAGAAAAGGTTAAGTCCCAGCTGTGTGCGTGGACGACCTCTGCAGCTGTGTGCGCAGAGGGTTTTGGGTGATAAGGAAATCTACAGCTGTGTGTGCAAAGGCCTGCAGCTGTGTGCACGGCTTTGAGGACTGAAGGGATCTGCAGCTGAGTGCGCAGATCAGAACTGTGGTTTTTGTAGAAAGATTGAATAAAACACAGTTCTGTGGACGTAACCCCTACGCTAGGGGTGAACCACGTTATATGTTGTGTTGTGGTTCTGTGTGTTGTTTATGTTGTGTTCTTTCATGCATTTATATCTATATATCTGATAAGTAGAGATCACTGCTAGACAATAAATTCTCTGTGAATTCCCAGTAAAGGGTTGCGCAAGGCACTATTTTTTTATCTAACTGTGAATCTAAACAGGTGCATGCTAAGCTCTGTGGTTTATATTTATAATCTGTTAAAAGTTGAAAGGTACAGTAATATCCCTCTTTTTCTTGTAGAAATCTAGTTCTACGGCACCCCATAGCTGTTTCGGGTGAGACTGCAACCTGTTCGCAGGTTGTTGCCGAAAGGGTGAACACTGTGGTTCTTTTGTTGGTGCGAAGTTCAAGGTATAAAACCCAGGTCTGCCCTATTTCTCAACAACTGGTGAAGGAGAGAGTCCACCAGCCATCATGGTTGAAGTGGAGGTAGACATGCCTTCTCTTGAACTAGAAATACCTTAACTCAAAGGAAAACAAGACTAGCTGAAATAAAGTGATGGACTTGGACTATCACAGGGTTACTTAAATCAGTAAGAAGTGTATTATAATTTCTTGCAAACTTTTCAACTTGCAGATATTCAATCTCTATTGGTGTAAATTCTACCTGAGTATGTCTAAGTTTTGGTTCACCTAGAACATCACTAACACATATTGGTTCAAAATAACCATCTGTGTCAAGTCTAAACCTTTGAGGTGGCAGTGGAGGCTCCACTGTTGAAAATGGAGGAAGGTTTCACAACCTTCTAGAGTTTCGAAGAGTATAGTCCTCTAGAATTAAAAATTTATATCACACACCTAAAGGTCAAACTAAAACACAAGCAAACCAAAGAGAACACTAAAAAATATCCTGAGTATCACAGACACAAGAAGGTGATAAATACACCTTCCAATGGAAATTATGGGATGATTAGGGCCCTGGATAAAACAGTGTAGATCAAAAATTAGTTACTTGGCATCTCATGATGAGTTTTCTAGGTTCAAGAATTGGAATCACCCAAACTCCCTCCCAAATTTTCAACCAAGGTTACCTTCCAAGTCTACCCTGGGTGTACTAGAAATACCCTTCCACTGCCACCCGTGTAAGAACATAAGGTCTGGAAACTAAGGCTACCAAATTCACAACAAGATTTCGGCGGAACATCCTCTATCCTCATTGGTGTGAATGGGCAGGGTAGCTAAGCCCAAAATTCTAACAATATGGTCACCTCACATGTCACAAGAAGTGGTATTGAAAGAACCCACATATTCACAACAATCCTAGTTTATGCTCAAACGAGGTATTTGAGGCTTATCTCTAGAACCAAGCTATCACACAGCCTCATGCTTGACTTCTGTGTTAGAGGATCTTTCTAGTTAATCCCTTCTAAACTGGGGTTTACCTAACGATTGGCCACTAAGTCTGAGTTCAAAATGCTCTTTGATAGTTAAAAATTTCCCTAATCCAAGAACCTAGCCTAATATGGTTGATGATAGAACCTAAAAATAAAAATGTTGCTAATAAATTTTATAATATGCGTTCTTTTTAAGGTTCATACTACTCAAGGTGGAAAAACTGAGACTCAATGGTGTTTTGACTCAACATTGAAAGAAAATATGACGTAATTTTCAAAATAAAAATCTATTAATAATTCCTTTTCTCTTTTTATTTTATGAAACAAATGAAACTTTTAAACAACTTGGAAACGGAAGAATTTTTTTTATTTTTTATTTTTTTGAAAATAATGGAAAACAAAGAATGCAATGAACCTAAGCTAGGGATAACCATGCAACTACTACTTCCATGTTTGTTTTTCTTTTCAAGAAATCAAAATTCAATGCAAGTGAATGTAACTAAGTAAGCTAAGATAACTTGAATATGAATCAATGGAAGTAAAAATGTTCAGATATTTAAAGTAACAACCTTTAACAAGCAATGTAAAGGTGACTCAAACCCTACTTGGTGTTACCACCTAAGTTGTACTTAGTGGTTTTTTATCAAGTGAGCCTGGTGAACCGGATAAGGATAACTTGTTCAGACTTTAGAAGACCTGTGGAAGTACTTCTGGGAAGTGCTTGTTGTATCATATCACATGTTCATGCCCCATGGGGGATTTGTAATAAATGTTCTAGAATGATAGTGTCTGTAAAATACTCGGTCTCTTAGACTTCATTTGTCAATCCGATTAGCCCAGGGTGTTTTTTCCCTTGTTTATTATTGGTTGTTGAATAAACGACTAATAATTTTTGAGTTTTTCACTCCATACCTCCAAAGTTGGGGTGGTCACCTTGGCATTTGGGCCTATTGAGGTTATTAGAGTCTATGTGTCAATGTATAAGCATGATAGACATATTTTTTGAGTCATATGAGCATGTCTAAGTCCCCCTAGGTGTTTTTCAAATTTTTAGTTTTTTCAGCGTTTTTTATTAAATTTTAATTTTTCCAAAACTTAGGCTATTTTTTAATAGTTTAATTGGAAAAATTGAGTCTGTAATAAAAGTGGGCCAAATAATTAGTTTCAGTCATATAGGTGCTCATTTTCAAGCTAAGAGCACCATGTAAACCCATGGACCCACTTTTTCCTAAGATTTGAGTGATCTTCCATCACTCAGGTCAGAAATCCCCAAAAATCAATTATTGATTATTTTAATTAATAAATTGATGAATAATGGAGCAAATCCAAAATCAATAAATCAATGGATTCTCAACCGATTTGACTAAAATCAATCAGATCTAAAGCAGATTGACTGGATCTGACAAATCCGTGACTGAAGGAGGGGATCAAATCAGATACAGAGCTGATATACAGTGGTATTCATGGGGAATTGCACCCTCTCTCTCTCTCCTCCACACGTGTGGACTCTCCTGGATGCTCTGTAGGCCGATGTGGCAGTGTATGGGTTGATGTTTCAGCCAGATCAGGCCCTCGGTTGACAAGTAGGCTTAGTTCAGCCTCAGTTCTGCATTGATGAACTCTCCATCAGCTTTTTTCACTTGATTCCATGAGGAATTGTGCCCCCCCTGGGCTGGATGGCCTGCAAATTGTATAAATCCTGCTTAAGGCTCCCTCTTCCAAGCTAGTTAGAGCTGGACTGAAGGGCTTTCCATTGTAAACTATTACTGATATTCATTTGTTGAATAAAGAGAAGCTTTGGAGGCTCAATTGTGGAGTACCTTTCATGTGTGGATTGTCATTTTCATGCTGCATTCGAGGTGAAATTGCTATTTTTCCAATTTTTTGCACTTAATTATTGTCTGCTTGAATGGTTTCTGAAATCATAGGGATAGATCATTGTAAGTAAGCTTACTTACTTTCTATTTGCTGCATATGTTTGAATGAGTTAATACCTTCATGCTAAATAAGGTTATTTGCATACTGTATCATCCCTTTCTCATATGTATCTCCAGATTTGATAGTTCTGTTTGCAGGAGTTGTGTTGTAGCTTACATTTTTACCGTGACTGGAAGATCTATGGTTTAGGTTTGATTCCATTGATTTCCAGAGGATATTTCTAAGATCATTCCTCTCGGTGCTTCACTACCAAGTTTTATTTGCATATATACTTCAACAACAAACACCTTTCTTCCCCTTTCTCTCCTTTAAAAAATTATTAAAATTTCCTCAAACTAGTTACTTTAAAGGTTTCTTGTTACTCTGATCTATCTCATAAAGAAAAACACACATAGATATAATTAGCAAGATCCCTTCCAAATTCTAGATCTTAGTTTAATTTTCCATATAAAGTTCAATTTCAAGAGATCTAGCTAAAAGTACCTTATTTTCGCAAGCAATTTAGTAAAAATTCATAGCTTTCTTTCCTTGGTTCCTTTTTCGTCGTTTTAACTAGTTTAACCGCATTATTTTTGAGATAAAGTAGGCTGATCCAAAGGTACTCTTAAAGTGCCTTTGGGAATTTGTTATTATAACTTGTTTTCTGTCCTTTAGCAGGTCTGACAGAAATAAATGGAAGCTTCTATCCGAACTGGTCTTAGGAGCGTTCAAATCCCCCCAAGGGTCTCCCTTTTCACCAAAAAATCTTAATTGCTTTGCAAAATTGTAAAAAACTTGGTTTCAGCCTGTATAAGGACCAAGAAAGTTCTTATTGATTAATTCTTTGATATTGTAACTGCTGTAATAAAATAATTTTTGGAATAGGCTCTTTCAAGCCCTTTCCCCATCCCCCCTGGGGGGATTCGTGTCGGTTCCCTTTTCGTCCTTTTTTTTGCTTATTCCATTTTTACTAGAATTGATCTGATTTGAAGGGTAGTGTAATTAATCTCATTATTAATTCCATACTCCACATCTCACATTTCAAATTAATCATAATACTTACCCCACAATTTCCCGATTGACCCGAAAGGGGAAAGAGATTCATGGTAGGATTAATTAAGAAATCTGAATTGTGTATATTTTTGCTTTCTTATAGTTTTTGTTTATAAGTAACTATAAAATTTACCCCTCCTCGATTCCCTGATTGCAAGCCACTTGGATCGAAAGAGGTTCTTGGAGGGTTTTCTTTTAAACAAGAACACCTAGTTAAAACTTATTAAAATTTACAAGACTCCAGTGTGTATGCTCTGCGCTTGGCTGTGGTTCGTTCGATCAGTCAAGCTGTATCAAAATAACTTGGGTGACTAGCATAATTAGGATTCACTCTCCCCAATTGACAAACCATCAAGTGAAAATCCAACACCTCAATCGAACCTCTACGGTGGCAAAATACCCAAAGGAAGCGGGAACTTACTGAAAAGTGACCTCAGGGCGTCGATCTCTATCACACCCTAACGGGTGCGTTACGAAAAATAGCCCCAGAGACTCCATTTTAGCCCACATATTCCTTGCGGGTAGCTGTAAAGGTTTTGTTTTGGACATACTCCAAGTACTCTCGAGTATATCTGGAGCCCCCCCTTAGCCTAATTTAATCAATTCATACTTCAATTTTAACTTAAAACATACCAAGATGCAATCACAAAACATTCACTCCAAGCACATGCAAGCACATTGATCTCTTTGATTTGACTCCATTATTAAGGCACTGGTCATTTTTTCTTCATATATATATTGTTTATCAGCTTTGTGCTTTCGTGTGTTTATTTTCGTATCTTGTCATCTTCAATTGTCTATAGTTAAAATATTCGAACTCCTAAGTAACTAATTCAGTTTAACATCACCACACTAAGTAATCATCCTTAGTAACTTAATAGGGTCTACCCCCCTTGGCTTTGTTAGGATTTGAGCCTAAACGGAGGAGTCAAGAACAAGGTGACAACCTTGACTCAAGACTTGCCCCCAAGGACACACCGAGTGGCTTGAAGATTTCTACCATGTGACCCAGGTGCGTGAAAGGCGGCAACACTTTTTGGCGCCGTTGCCGGGGATAAATCTTTTTATTCCCGAGTATAACTTTTGTTTTTTTTCTTTTTCTTTTTGCTTTGTTTGATGAATTCTTAGAGTATATCTTTAATTTTCATTTGGCGACTCCACTAACCTTTTTTCCAGTTTTATTTTTACAAAGAAAAGCAAAAAATATTTTTTTTGTGAAAAGATTTATAAATGCTTATTTTTCTTTTTCACATGGCGACTCCATTGAAGGGATAAAACCCTGTTATCTCATAAAATTGTGAGGTTTTTTTGTGTGTATATGAGCCCATGTGACATGTTAAAAACTTTAAAGCTCATCACATGACAGCTCCACCTTGTCAGTACAAGGTTTAATCATTATATCAAATGGATACTATTTTGGATGAATTAAAGGAGAAATATGGTGCCCATTTAGCCTTAAGGTTTCAAACTATCGATTTCTCAAACATCCCGGGTTTTCCTAACTGTTGTGATGGTTTGGCGGATGCATATAACTGGCTTCCAGTTTTTTATGGAGATTATGGTGACTCAGCCATCTGGCATGTCAAATCTTTCCTTTAGTTGATTGTTGACTTCAATATTTTTCATGAAGACGATATGATGCAAATGTTTTCTAGTACTTTTCGGGTTGAGGCTTGTTATTGGTTCTATCAAGGCCTTCTTGATAAATGTATAACTTCTTTTCCAAGCTTCCTTTGGATGTTTTTAGAGCAGTGGCATGATGGTAGGGGTAGTATGAATGGTTTAAAAAGGCTCCTTGAAAAGATCTGTACCTTCTACCTATCTGGGATAGAGTATCACACGGAAACATATGATGGACCTTTTTCCATGATACAAAGTATTGAAGACTTGGATTCACTTCTTGAACATTTAAGCGAAGAGGAGGTTCATGATACTCCCATAAAAAAACATCCTAGAGCTTATTTAAGAAATGAAGAAATTAAGCGTCTTCTTAAAGAAAATGAGGTATCTCCCAATACACAACAAGATTTTGAGGAAGTGAAAATCCAAGATGATCATATTGAAGAGCTTTAGGAGGAGCCCATGATGGAACACATTGTTGAATACTCTCCTCGTGTCACCATAGCTGAAGACATTGAATATTTGGTGTATTCTCAAATGTGTTGCAATGCTGATACCAGGTCAGAGAGCCCTCTAGAGAAATCCACTGAGCAACACATACCAAGTGATCCCATTGAATATGTCCAAAAAATTTCCTTGATTGAAGATAATATTGAAGATCCTCTTCATGATATCATAATAGAATCCTATAAAGAAACCTATGATAAGATCACTATAGTGTGTGGTGACACTATACCTTGTTCTCCTCATGTCGATTAAGGTTTGGAAAGTTTTTTGCCTTGTAACATTTTATCTGAAGAATATTGTTATGAATACAAGGAAGACATGGACAGGCAGGAGCATGATGCCATGGATGAAGAGTCCCCCACATATGACATGGATGAGAGTGATGACTATTGGAATTTCATAGATAATCCAACTTGTAAAAATATTATGGAGAATCCCATCCATGATATGTCCAACAATGGGAATGTCTATTCAAAAATTTGTGGAATTCCAATCTACGATACATCCATAGAGGGAAGCATAGATCTGGATGCTTGGGAAAACCTTAGTATTGAAGAGGAGCATTCAAATTTTTCATGTGATCGTTCAAAGTCATACCATGTAGATCCGCACAAGGGTATCAGTAATGAAGACATTGAGAAACAGTATTGTGAAAAGTTAGATGTAATGCAATCAGTGGAATATCAGTCTCAGCCATCTTTTTCACATATAGAGGTTCCTTATTATTTGGAGCTACTTGGGGCTTGTGCAACAAGTTATCATTTGATAAGCCTCGACGATCAGTATGATGATGTAGTCAGTTTACCTCATCGTTTTGATTGTTATATCAGCCCTATCCAGTCATGGATAGAAGCAGCCTGCATGAGCACATACAAGTTTGCGAATAATTTTTATGACATTGTTCATGCCTATGATCTCCCATCCATCCCGCCCATCCTGAATCATCACGCAGGTTTGCATTTTTTTAATAAGGTATCCTTACTTTGGCTGGTAACCAAAGAAAAGGAAATTTTTTTTTATGTTAATAAAATGCTTAGATGGTTACACTGGATTTCTGATTACACTTAACCCTTTTTTATATCATGCTTAGAGTAGGAAAATAAGATCCTTGAAAGAGAGCATTTACTTTCTGCATTTCTATTTTATACTTAGTGATAATAAAACTTTGCTTCTTTTAGTTAGTTACATTTATTTTGTTTAAATAAATCAGCTTAATGGTTCATTTGGTTTTTTATAAAACTTGGGCTACTGAGGTTTTTCTTGTCAAGTTGAGATGTTTTTACAGGGTATATCAACCAGATATTCTGGTGTTCTCGTATCCTCTCCTTGTCTCAAAGACCAGATCGAGCACACGTCCCAGAGTTGGAGCCAGAATGTTACCACCTAAGTTGTACTTAGTGGTTTTTTATCAAGTGAGCCTGGTGAACCAGACAAGGATAACTTGTTTGGACTTTAGAAGACCTATGGAAGTACTTTTGGGAAGTGTTTGTTGTATCATATCACATGTTCATACCCCATGGGGGAGTTTTAATAAATGTTCTAGCATGATGGTGTCTGTAAAATACTCGGTCTCTTAGACTTCATTTGTCAATCCGATTAGCCCAGGGTGTTTTTTACCTTGTTTATTATTGGTTGTTGAATAAACGACTAATCATTTCTGAGTTTTTCACTCCATACCTCCAAAGTTGGGGTGGTCGGCTTGGAATTTGGGCCTATTGAGTTTATTAGAGTCTATGTGTCAATGTATAAGCATTCTAGACATCTTTTTTGAGTCATATGAGCATGTCTAAGTCCCCCTAGGTGTTTTTCAATTTTTCAATTTTTTCAGTGTTTTTTATTAAATTTTAATTTGTCCAAAACTTAGGCTATTTTTTAATAGTTTAATTGGAAAAATTGAGTCTATAATAAAAGTGGGCCAAATAATTAGTTTCATTCATATAGGTGCTCATTTTCAAGCAAATAGCACCATGTAAACCCATGGACCCACTTTTTCCTAAGTTTTGAGTGATCTTCCATCACTCAGGTCAGAAAACCCCAAAAATCAATTATTGATTATTTTAATTAATAAATTGATGAATAATGGAGCAAATCCAAAATCAATAAATAAATGGATTCTGAACCGATTTGATTGATATCAATCAGATCTAGAGCAGATTGAATGGATCTGACAAATCCTTGACTGAAGGAGAGAATCAAATCAGATCCAAAGCTGATCTACAGTGGTCTTCATGGGGAATTGCACCCTCTCTCTCTCCTCCACACGTGTTGACTCTCTTGGATGCTCTGTAGGCCGATGTGGCAATGTATGGGTTGATGTGTCAGCTAGATTAGGCCCCTGGTTGACAAGTAGGCTCATTTCAGCCTCAGTTCTACATTGATGAACTCTCCATCAGCTGATTTCACTTGATTCCATGAGGAATTGTGCCCCCCTGGGCTCGATGGCCTGCAAATTGTATAAATCCTGCTTGAGGCTCCCTCTTCCAAGCTAGTTAGAGCTGGACAAAAAGGTTTGCCATTGTAAACTATGCACTGATCTTCATTTTTTGAATAAAGAGAAGCTTTGGAGGCTCAATTGTGGAGTACCTTTCATGTGTGGATTGTCATTTTCATGCTGCATTCGAGGTGAAACTGCTATTTTTCCAATTTTTGCACTTAATTATTGTCTGCCTGAATGGTTTCTAAAATCATAGGGATAAATCATTGTAAGTAAGCTTACTTACTTTCTATTTTCTGCATATGTTTGAATGAGTTAATACATGTATGTTAAATAAGGTTATTTGCATACTGTATCATCCCTTTCCCATATGTATCTCCAGATTTGATAGTTATGTTTGCAGGAGTTGTGTTGTAGCTTACAGGTTTACCATGACTAAAAGATCTATGGTTCAGGTTTGATTCCATTGATTTCCAGAGGATATTGCTAATATCGTGCCCCTCGGTACTTCACCACCAAGTTTTCTCTGTAGATCTGCTTCAACAACAAGCACCTTTCTTCCCCTTTCTCTCCTTTAAAAAATTATTAAACTTTCCTCAAATTGGTTACTTTAAAGGTTTCTTGTTGCTCTGATCTATATCATCAAGAAAAACACACATATATATAATTATCAATATCCCTTCCAAATTCTATATCTTAGTTTCATCTTGCATATAAAGTTCAATTTCAAGAGATCTAGCTAAAAGTACCTTATTTTCGCAAGCAATTTAGTAAAAATTCATAGCTTGCTGTTAAGGTAGTTTCATTTGATGCATGATAAAAATTCAATATTCTGGAATATCAGTGCAATTTAATTTGCTGCACAAACAGTAATCCAAGATCCCAAGGAAATCTTGCTTTCCTTGGTTCCTTTTTCGTCGTTTTAGCTAGTTTAACCGCATTATTTTTGAGATAAAGTAGGCTGATCCAAAGGTACTCTTAAAGTGCCTTTGGGAATTTTTTATTCTAAATTGTTCTCTGTCCTTTATCAGTTCTGACAGAAATAAATGGAAGCTGCTGTCCGAATTGGTCTTAGGAGCGTTCAAATCCCCCCAGGGGTCTCCCTTTTCACCAAAAAATCTTAATTGCTTTGCAAAATTGTAAAAAACTTGGTTTCATCCTATATAAGGACCAAGAAAGTTCTTATTGATCAGTTCTTTGATATTGTAACCGCTGTAATAAAATAATTTTTGTAATAGGCTCTTTCGAGCCCTTTCCCCATCCCCCCTGGGGGGATTCGCGTCGGTGCCCTTTTCGTCGTTTTTTTTTCTTATTACATTTTTACTAGAATTGATCTGATTTGCAGGGTAGTATAATTATTCTCTTTATTAATTCCATACTCCATATCTCATATTTCAAAGTAATCATAATACTTACCCCACGATTTCCCGATTGACTCGAAAGGGGAAAGAGATTCGTGCTAGGATTAATTAAGAAATCTGAATTGTGTATCTTTTTGCTTTCTTATACTTTTTATTTATAAGTAACTATAAAATTTACCCCTCCTCGATTCCCCGATTGGGATCCACTTGGATCGAAATAGGTTCTTGGAGGGTTTTCTTCTAAACAAGAACACCTAGTTAAAACTTATTAAAATTTACAAGACTCCAGTGTGTATGCTCTGCACTTGGCTGCGGTTCGACCGATCAGTAAAGATGTATCAAAAGCACTTGGGTGACTAGCATAATTAGGACTCACTCTCCCCAATTGACAAACCATCAAGTGAAAATCCAACACCTCGATCGAACCTCTACAGTGGCAAAATACACAAAGGAAGCGGGAACTTACTAAAAAGTGACCTCAGGGCGCCGATCTCTGTCACACCCTAACGGGTGCGTTACGAACAATAGCCCCAAAGACTCCATTTCAGCCCACATATTCCTTGCAGGTAGCTGTAAAGGTTTTGTTTTGGACATACTCCAAGTACTCTCGGGTATATCTGGAGTCCCCCCTTAGCCTAATTTAATCAATTCATACTTCAATTTTAACTTAAAACATACGAAGATGCAATCACAAAACATTCACTCCAAGCACATGCAAGCACATTGATCTCTTTGATTTGACTCCATTATTAAGGCACTGGTCATTTTTTCTTCATATATATATTGTTTTTCAGCTTTGTGCTTTCGTGTGTTTATTTTTGTATCGTGTCATCTTCAATTATCTATAGTTAAAATATTCGAACTCCTAAGTAACTGATTCAGTTTAACATCACCACACTAAGTAATCATCCTTAGTAACTTAATAGGGTCTACCCCCCTTGGCTTCGTTAGGAGTTGAGCCTAAATGGAGGAGTCAAGAACAAGGTGACAGCCTTGGCTCGAGACTTGCCCCCAAGGACACACCGAGTGGTTTGAATATTTCTGCCAAGTGACCCAGGTGTGAACACTTTTTGGCGCCGTTGCCGGGGATAAATATTTTTATTCCCGAGTATGACTTTTCTTTTTTTTCTTTTTGTCTTTGCTTTGTTTGATGAATTCTTAGATTAGATATTTAATTTTCATCTGGCGACTCCACTAACCTTTTTTCCAGTTTTATTTTTACAAAGAAAAGCAAAAAATATTTTTTTGTGAAAAGATTTATAAATGCTTATTTTTCTTTTTCACATGGCGACTCCATTGAAGGGATAAAACCCTGTTATCTCATAAACTTGTGAGGTTTTGTTGTGTGTAGATGGGCCCATGCGACATGTTAAAACCTTTAAAGCTCATCACATGACAGCTCCACCTTGTCAGTACAAGGTTTAATCATTATATCAAATGGATACTATTTTGGATGAATTAAAGGAGAAATATGGTGCCCATTTAGCCTTAAGGTTTCAACCTATCGATTTCTCAAACATCCCGGGTTTTCCTAACTGTTGTGATGGTTTGGCGGATGCATATAACTGGCTTCCAACTTTTTATGGAGATTATGGTGACTCAGCCATCTAGCATGTCAAATATTTCCTTCAGTTGATTGTTGACTTCAATATTTTTCATGAAGACGATATGATGCAAATGTTTGCTAGTACTTTTCGGGGTGAGGCTTGTTATTGGTTCTATCAAGGCCTTCCTGATAAATGTATAACTTCTTTTCCAAGATTCCTTTGGATGTTTTTAGAGCAGTGGCATGATGGTAGGGGTAGTATGAATGGTTTAAAAAGGCTCCTTGAAAAGATCTGTACCTTCTACCTATCTAGGACAGAGTATCACACAGAAACATATGATGGACCTTTTTCCATGATACAAAGTATTGAAGACTTGGATTCACTTCTTGAACATTTAAGTGAAGAGGAGGTTCATGATACTCCCATAAAAAAGCATCTAGAGGTTATTTAAGAAATGAAGAAATTAAGCGTCTTCTTAAAGAAAATGAGGTATCTCCCAATATACAGCAAGATTCTGAGGAAGGGAAAATCCAAGATGATCATATTGTAGAGCTTCAGGAGGAGCCCATGATGGAACACATTGTTGAAGACTCTCCTCATGTCACCATAGCTGAAGACATTGAATATTTGGTGTATTCTCAATTGTGTTGCAATGCTGATACCAGGTCCGAGAGCCCTCTAGAGAAATCCATTGAGCAACACATACCAAGTGATCCCATTGAATATGTCCAAAAAATTTCCTTGATTGAAGATAATATTGAATATCCTCTTCATGATATCATAACAGAAGTATATAAAGAAACCCTTTATAAGATCACTATAGTGTGTGGTGACACTAGACCTTGTTCTCCTCATGTCGATGAAGGTTTGGAAAGTTTGTTGCCTTGTAACATTTTATCTGAAGAATATTGTTATGAATACAAGGAAGACATGGACAGGCAGGAGCATGATGCCATAGATGAGAGTGATGACTATTGGAATTTCATAGATAATCCAACTTGTGAAAATATTATGGAGAATCCCATCCATGATATGTCCAACAATGGGAATGTCTATTCAAAAATTTGTGGAAGTCCAATCTACGATACATCCATAGAGGGAAGCACATATATGGATGCTTGGGAAAACCTTAGTATTGAAGAGGAGCATTCAAAATTTTCATGTGATCATTCAAAGTCATACCATGTAGAGCCGGACAAGGGTATCAGTAATGAAGACATTGAGAAACAGTATTGTGAAAAGTCAGATGTAATGCAGTCAGTGGAATATTAGTCTCAGCCATCTTTTTCACATATAGAGGTTCCTTATGATTTGGAGCTACTTGGGGCTTGTGCAACAAGTTATAATTTGATAAGCCCCGATGATCAGTATGATGATGTAGTCAATTTACCTCATCATTCTGATTGGTATATCAGTCCTATCAAGTCATGGATAGAAGCAACCTGCATGAGCACATACAAGTTTGGGAATAATTTTTATGACATTGTTCATGCCTATGATCTCCCATCCATCCCGCCCATCCTGAATCATCACGCAGGTTTGCATTTTTTGAATAAGGTATCCTTACTTTGGCTGGTAACCAAAGACAAGGAAACTTTTTTTTTATGTTAATAAAATGCTTAGATGGTTACACTAGATTTCTGATTACACTTAACCCTTTTTTATATCATGCTTAGAGTAGGAAAATAAGCTCCTTGAAAGAGAGCATTTACTTTCTGCATTTCTATTTTATACTTAGTGATAATAAAACTTTGCTTCTTTTAGTTAGTTACATTTATTTTGTTTAAATAAATTAGCTTAATGGTTCATTTGGTTTTTTATAAAACTTGGGCTACTGAGGTTTTTCTTGTCAAGTTGAGATGTTTTTACAGGGTATATCAACCAGAGATTCTGGTGTTCTCGTATCATCTCCTTGCCTCAAAGACCAGATCGAGCACACATCCCACAGTTGGAGCCAGAATGTTACCACCTAAGTTGAACTTAGTGGTTTTTTATCAAGTGAGCCTGGTGAACTGGACAAGGATAACTTGTTCGGACTTCAGAAGACCTGTGGAAGTACTTCTGGGAAGTGCTTGTTGTATCATATCACATGTTCATACCCCATGGGGGAGTTGTAATAAATGTTATAGCTTGATAGTGTCTATAAAAGACTCGATCTCTTAGACTTCATTTGTCAATCCGATTAGCCCAGGGTGTTTTTTACCTTGTTTATTATTGGTTGTTGAATAAACGACTAATCATTTCTGAGTTTTTCACTCCATACCTCCAAAGTTGGGGTGGTCGGCTTGGCATTTGGGCCTATTGAGGTTATTAGAGTCTATGTGTCAATGTATAAGCATGCCAGACATCTTTTTTGAGTGATATGAGCATGTCTAAGTCCCCCTAGGTGTTTTTCATTTTTTCAATTTTTTAGTTTTTTCAGTGTTTTTTATTAAATTTTAATTTTTCCAAAACTTAGGCTATTTTTTAATAGTTTAATTGGAAAAATTGAGTCTGTAATAAAAGTGGGCCAAATAATTAGTTTTAGTCATATCGGTGCTCTTTTTCAAGCTAAAAGCACCATGTAAACCCATGGACCCACTTTTTCCTAAGTTTTGAGTGATCTTCCATCACTCAGGTCAGAAAGCCCCAAAAATCAATTATTGATTATTTTAATTAATAAATTGATGAATAATGGAGCAAATCCAAAATCAATAAATCAATGGATTCTCAACCAATTTGATTGAAATCAATCAGATCTAGAGCAGATTGACTGGATCTGACAAATCCTTGACTGAAGGAGGGGATCAAATCAGATCCAGAGCTGATCTACAGTGTTCTTCATGGGGAATTGTGCCCTCTCTCTCTCCTCCACACGTGTGGACTTTCCTGGATACTCCGTAGGCCGATGTGGCAGTGTATGGGTTGATGTGTCAGCCAGATCAGGCCCCCGGTTGACAAGTAGACTCAGTTCAGCCTCAGTTCTACATTGATGAACTCTCCATCAGCTGATTTCACTTGATTCCATGGGGAATTGAGCCCCCCCGGGCTGGATGGCCTGCAAATTGTATAAATCCTGCTTGAGGCTCCCTCTTCCAAGCTAGTTAGAGCTGGACTAAAGGCTTTTCCATTGTAAACTGTGTACTGATCTTCATTTTTTGAATAAAGAGAAGCTTTGGAGGCTCAATTGTGGAGTACCTTTCATGTGTGGATTGTCATTGTCATGCTGCATTCGAGGTGAAACTGCTATTTTTCCAATTTTTTGCACTTAATTATTGTCTGCTTGAATGGTTTCTGAAATCATAGGGATAGATCATTGTAAGTAAGCTTAATTACTTTCTATTTTCTGCATATGTTTGAATGATTTAATACATGTATGTTAAATAAGGTTATTTTCATAATGTATCATCCCTTTCTCATATGTATCCCCAGATTTGATAGTTCTGTTTGCAGGAGTTGTGTTGTAGCTTACAGGTTTACCGTGACTAGATGATCTATGGTTCAAGTTTGATTCCATTGATTTCCAAAGGATATTTCTAATATCTTTCCCCTCGGTGCTTCACTACCAATTTTTCTCTGCAGATCTGCTTCAACAACAAGCACCTTTCTTCCCCTTTCTCTCCTTTAAAAAATTATTAAACTTTCCCCAAATTGGTTGCTTTAAAGATTTCTTGTTGCTCTAATCTATCTCATCAATAAAAACACACATAGATATAATTATCAAGATCCCTTCCAAATTCTAGATCTTAGTTTCATTTTGCATATAAAGTTCAATTTCAAGAGATCTAGCTAAAAGTACCTTATTTTCGCAAGCAATTTAGTAAAAATTCATAGCTTGCTGTTAAGGGAGTTTCATTTGCTGCATGATAAAAATTCAATATTCTACAATATCAGTGCAATTTAATTGTCTACCCAAATAGTGATCCAAGATCCCAAGGAATCTTGCTTTCCTTGGTTCCTTTTTCGTCGTTTTAGCTAGTTTAACCGCATTATTTTTGAGATAAAGTAGGCTGATCCAAAGGTACTATTAAAGTTCCTTTGGGCATGTGTTATTCTAACTTGTTTTCTGTCCTTTAGCAGGTCTGACAGAAATAAAGGGAATCTGCTGTCCGAAGTGGTCTTAGGAGCATTCAAATCCCCCCAGGGGTCTCCCTTTTCACCAAAAAATCTTAATTGCTTTGCGAAATTGTAAAAAACTTGGTCTCAGCCTGTATAAGGACTAAGAAAGTTCTTATTGATCATCTTTTTGATATTTTAACCACTGTAATAAAATCATTTTTGGAATAGGCTCTTTCGAGCCCTTTCCCCATCCCCCCTGGGGGATTCGCGTCGGTGCCCTTTTCGTCGTTTTTTTTGCTTATTCCATTTTTAATAGAATTGATCTAATTTGCAGGGTAGTATACTTAATCTCATTATTAATTCTATACTCCATATCTCACATTTCAAAGTAATCGTAATACTTACCCCACAATTTCCCGATTGGCCCGAAAGGGGAAAGAGATTCGTGCTAGGATTAATTAAGAAATCTGAATTGTGTATATTTTTTATTTCTTCTACTTTTTGTTTATAAGTAACTATAAAATTTACCCCTCCTTTATTCCCCTATTGAGATCCACTTGGATCGAAAGAGGTTCTTGGAGGGTTTTCTTTTAAACAAGAACACCTAGTTAAAACTTATTAAAATTTACAAGACTCCAGTGTGTATGCTTTGCACTTGGCTGCGGTTCATCCGATCAGTCAAGTTGTATCAAAAGAACTTGTGTGAATAGCATAATTAGGACTCACTCTCCCCAATTGACAAACCATCAGGTGAAAATCCAACACCTCGATCGAACCTCTACGGTGGCAAAATACCCAAAGGAAGCGGGAAATTACTAAAAAGTGACCTCGGGGCGTCGATCTCTGTCACACCCTAATGGGTGCGTTATGAACAATAGCCCCAGAGACTCCATTTCATCCCACATATTCGTTGCGGGTAGCCATACAGGTTTTGTTTTGGACATACTCCAAGTACTCTCGGGTATATCTGGAGTCCCCCCTTAGCCTAATTTAATCAATTCATACTTCAATTTTAACTTAAAACATACCAAGATGCAATCGCAAAACATTTACTCCAAGCACATGCAAGCACATTGATCTCTTTGATTTGACTCCATTATTAAGGCACTGGTCATTTTTGCTTCATATATATATTGTTTATCAGCTTTGTGCTTTTGTGTGTTTATTTTCGTATCTTGTCATCTTCAATTGTCTATAGTTAAAATATTCCAACTCCTAAGTAACTGATTCAGTTTAACATCACCACACTAAGTAATCATCCTTAGTAACTTAATAGGGTCTACCCGCCTTGGCTCCATTAGGAGTTGAGCCTAAACGGAGGAGTCAAGAACAAGGTGACAACCTTGACTCGAGACTTGCCCCCAAGGACACACCAAGTGGTTTGAAGATTTCTGCCACGTGACCCAAGTGTGTGAAAGGCAGCAACACTTGGACTGAACTATCAACCTGGAAATACAAGTACATCAAACCTTGGTAAAATTAACACACCTAGACCACTACCATAACAATCATAGGCAGATCAGTGTCCTAGAAGGACCGACAGAGACCAACAACCTACAGAGACACAAGAACTTGAACCAAAGAGGCCAAGAAGGAAATACCTAAACTACTCACACACAGAGACTCAAATGTAACTCACCCAATAATAAACATGTAAAATGAAGAACGAATGAAATGCACTCAATATCATCACATCCTAAGCCAAGGAAAGAACCCTACATGTGTCCTATAAGCCAAAATGCATAGAACAGGGAAAACCCTAGAAGATTGGACAAACCCTACAGGAAACCATGAATTTTATCAAAGCAGTATGTAAATGAACCGGGACTGTCACCAAAGAAACCCATGATTACAACCTGACAACCGCGACTATATACACAGCAACCTCCGGTTACAACCAAAAGTTTTCTAAAGAAAAAATGATGGCTCGAGGATCGTAAGCATAAAAGAAAAGTATAAGAAAATCAATACAAAAACATAAAGAGAAAATATAGACTGGAAATTCTATTGGAACGGACCTAAAACAAGATATAATCCCGAATGGAGTCACCAGTTCTATTGTTCAAGTATTCTACCTTATGACACAGGGTCTGGGGGTCACCAACGTACAAATTTTTAACTCGTAGAAATACAACACCATAGAGAAAATTATAAAGGAAATAGGATAGGAAGGATGTGTACCTTATGAACAAAGGTTGATCCTAGCTTTAAACCTTTATCCAAATGCTATAGAAGCTTTCAAGATCTTCAATACTTGTAAAAGATATTGTTTCCTTTCCATAGAGATCTTAGTTGTTATATAAAGATGAATGAAATATTACAATTTCATGTAAATATAAATGATAATTTATTTCATAAATCATAACACATAATAACATCAATACAAAAAGTGTGGAAGAAAATCACTCTTTCTCTATAAGCAATAGGGACTTATACAACCTTTGTTTGAGACTAGGCCTCCTTTGTTGACCAAGAACTGAGTTCTCTTGCTCCAATCTCCAATATATTCCTCGAGCATAACCTTTCTCTTCTTACTTTATTCCCCCATCCTCTACCCCTCCCGTCTATTTATACTTGGTAATTAGGGGGGTTTACGAAGGTTAGGATGGTTAGGGAGGTTGGGGGTGATATGATTTTGAACCCAACCATCCATGATTAATCATGTTTTTATTTTTTAAATTTTGTCTTAGTGTAACTGCAGGTGCATATACTGAGAGCTTGGAAATGGACTATGACTTCTATGAAGGAAACCCATGATTACACCCTTTGTTCATCTAACCATGGGTTTCATAAGGTGCTACCCATGACTGACTCACTACTTGCAATGAGGATAATCGTGAATGCAAAAAAAAACTCATATAAATTCATGGGAAAGGCTGGAGGAAATAATGTACATCAAGTCACATATTCATCTATATCTCTTAGGAAACTTCAATCCATATGTCATTTTGTGTACCGGCATGTTTAGTGTCAGTACTTAGACAGAGATGTGTTTTCTCACCGTATAATACACCCTATATCTCTCACTCTCTCATACCTCTAACCACCCTCTATCTACCTCTTCCCCAACCATTTGATACACGCATTATTTCCCTATTTATCTCTCTCTACCCATAACCCCACCCTTCTCTCTCTCCTCTATACTCTTACCAATAGCCAACCTCGCATGCTCTCTCTCTCTCTCTCACTATCCATAATCTTACCCTCTCTTTATGTTCATTATAATCCCTTTCCCTATTAGTAACGACCACCCCACCATCTATCTCTCTATATTCCCGAACCTCCTTTACTAACTCTCTCTCTCTCTCTCTCTAACTCTATACTTGTCACCTTCTCTTTAACTACCCTCCTTCACCTCAAACCCATAATCCACCCAATCTCTCTCTCTCTCTAACCCCCAACTCATACCCGTATCCCCATCCTATATCATTCTCTTTTTCCCCTACTCCATTTATCCCTAACCCTATAAACATTACCTCTTCCCCAACCTACTAGAAACCACACTCTCTCCCTTTCTCTATATCTATACCCAAATCCTCTCTCTCTCCTTAATCTCCCATCTATCTCTCCCTCATAATCCTACCACTAACCACAACCCTCTCTCTACCCATCCTCTCTCTCTCTTAATCCTACCACTAACCACACCCCTCTCTCTCTCTGTACCCACCCCCTCTCTTTCTTAATCTCCCTCTCCATACTCTACACCAAAAGACTCCTCAAATATACCCCACTTATATGTAATTACACTACTCCTCCTCAAAACCATAATTCTTACCCCTAACTGTCACTAATTTCTCTCTTCCCCAATCCACTAGCACATGCTCTCTCCCTCTCTCTCTTTCTACACCCAAATCCTCTCTCTCTCTCTCTCTCTCTCTCTCTATCTCCTTATACTTCCCTCTATCTCTCTCTCCTAATCCTACAACTAACCAATCTATCTCCCTCTCTCTACCCACCTTCTCTCTCTCTATCAATCCCCTCTGTTGGAGTAGGGCCCCATAGCTACAGGAAAAGTTGCTATATCAAAAGAAGAAGTCAAAGGAAATAGTACTTGAGAAGATGAGAAGAGAGAGCTCAATTACTGCACTTAAGGCAACGACGAAGACAGGAGGGCTCAGCTACCCTCATAAAGGAAAAGGAGCAACGGGCCGAGGTATTGAAGACAAAGGATAGAAGAGGACTGTGAAGGAAGTGGCGCCCATACCCATGATCTGTTGTTGAAATTGTCATTGATGCCAACATGGACTTGATGTCATTGATGCCACCACTCTGCTGAAGATGTTGAAGACTCAGCTAATGATGCAGAAGACCCTAGAGATGGTCTTGAAGTCCTCGTAGATGTTGAAGAAGCCCATGATGCTTGCCTGATGAAGAAGCCCTTGGAACCTTGAAGGAATAGTGAAGGCAATCTGTATGATGTAGCATGTTGATGTGGTAACATCATCATATCTCTGGATAGGCAAGATAAGGATGAGATGCAGTAGAAAGTGGATTTGCTTGACTGAGCTAAAAGCCTGATAGGGCATTTTTCGGTTCATAACCAGCAATAATGCTACCTTGTAACAGCGGCATAACCAGTAGTTTTCACTGAGCACTGAAGGGTTTTTTTTGGGCACTTTCTGAATGAAAATCTAGCAACAATACTATCCTCTAAGGCCTGCAAATATTTTCTAATAAAACATCATCAATAATCTGATATTTGGGGCTGTAAGTCTCTGTCACAGTACAGGAGAAGCATTGGATCTTCTTAATGCTTTGTATGATGTGGGAATGCTTTGTATGATCAGGCTGTTGACAGAAAGTTCTGAGGCATTAATATTTGGAGTTGATACCCTTCTCTAAGGTCTGAGAGTGTTAGAAGAAGAGGCTGCATTTTCCTTGTAAATGCCATGTTCTTATCTAAGATGGTTTAACATGAAGATAAAATATTAAACACAAAAAATACCTCTATAGTTTCAATCTTAGCAAAAATCTATGTCTGTTGAAGATTGCCAAGCTCATCAAGATAAGCACGGGTCTATATAAAACAAAAGGAAGAATGCAATTCAATGTCAGCATCAAGAATTAGAATATCTCAAGTCGGCCCAGAAATAAAAGAGAAGTCGGCTCAATTTTTTTTTAATTAAAATATTTATTGTTATGTCGGCTTAGAGGTAAAAATGTAATGTCGGCCCAATAATAAAAATTAGAGGTCGGCTCTATCAAAAATTATAATAAAAAAATTATCAAAATTTGACGTCGGCTCCAAATATAAATAGCAGGTCGGCCCCATTTATTTTGTGAAAAACTAGTATAAATACCCTCTCCAATCCTCATTTTAGGAGTGAAAAATTCGGTGGAGCTCTGCGATTTTATGCTACTGAGGTAGCCGCAACAGTCCTGAAATATCGGCATGGAAATTTTAATATCAGCGTGGAAATTTTGGAGCAGTCTTGAAATATCAGCGTGGAAATTTTGGAGCAGTCCTGAAATATCAGCATGGAAATTTTGGAGCAGTCCTGAAATATCAGCGTGGAAATTTTGGAGCAGTCCTGAAATATCAGCATGGAAATTTTGGAGCAGTCCTGAAATATCAGCGTGGAAATATTTTTTTGTAGAGCAGACTCAGAAATAACCATCAGCTCGTAGTGATTGGAGTGGAAGGCTTTGATGCTTTTTTTTATTCTCTCTACCTTATTGCTTCTTTGAATCCATCTATAGCCCAAATCTCATATAAAATGAAGGAATATGGTTATGGTTGAAGTCTGAAGGTTTGCACAGAGTAGAAAGAAGCAGAGGACTATTGAAGACCATCCACCATCTTCCCTTTCTGCATTGCTCCAAGTCGTGGTCCTTGTGAGACTGAGAAAAGTGTAGGATCTTACCTCTAGCAGTTTGGGAATAAAAATCACTGTGAGAATGCCCTAGTTACAAATCCAGCAGCAGTCATCTCTTAATGTCAACTGTGATTTGATGTGTGTATGGACAAGGAGTGCATGTGCAGAAGTCTTGCATCCTAGAAGTCTTGGCATAATCTTTATGAGGATATTCTTGTAGTTTTTTGTGAATGAGCAAGTGTTGATGACTCAGCATGAGTCTTGATCAAATTTCCTCTTTGATGAACAGATCTATGATGTTTGTCAAATGAGCAAACCCTTTGATACAGTATATCCTTAATTGATGTCTGATGAGTGGTGCATGAGAAGGACTTAACATAAACAAAACCTTGACAACATGAGAAAATATATGTGTAAAGCAGATGACATAGGTTAGGGCTTGATGACCATGGTCATCTTATTCAGATGTTCATCTATAGGCAACCTCTTTCTCTTGCATTGAGCAGCAGTTAGTTTTTGAAGCTTTTAGATGCTCAGAATTTTGGGTTATAGTCATTCTAGCAGCAGGTTAATCTCTTAAAGATCCAAACAGCAGGAGTGCTGATATTTCTTGGGCATATGCTAAACTATGAGGAGTATATTCCTTGTTTCCAGAACAGAAATATTTCTAAGCCCTAGATAGAGACTGAGGAAAAGTTGGAGGTCATCTATCTTGAAAACAAGCAGACTATTGACATTGATTAGCAAACCTTCATTAGTTACATCTTCAGCAACTGATTGATTAACCTTTGAACACAACTGAAGGTACCTGAAGATGATGCACTGGAACATTCCATGATATAAGCCATGATGATGAGTGGTAACATGGACAGATCTATGATGTTAATTTGCCTGATAAAGATCTGAGAAATGCATGGATGGAAGATGCTCGTCTTATGCTATGATATCCTATGATGACATTTTGCCAGATTTTGAACAGTTGGAGCTTGACCATGTTGATGACACTATTTTGATGCCTATGATAAGCTGTTGCTGAAGATGATCCTTGTAGCAGTGGTATGTTGACCAGCTGAATATGAACAGAGAAGACTGAGAAAACTAGGGCAGCAGTGTTGTTTAAGTTGAAATACTTTGAAGACTTGACATGTTCAGCTCTGTCAAGTTATGATCAGTGACAAAGTAAAGAAGACCATGATGATGATGACATTATTTTGTGGTGCATAAACAATACACCTACAGCAGTGCATTCATGACATGATGGTGATGAGTGAAGTATGAATGGCCAGTAGTGTTGTTAGTGTTACATCAGTGAGCAAATGAACCATAATTTGATGGGTAGCTGACCAACAACAGTGGAGATGAGCAGTCCTTGATGACTTGGAAGTATTGAAGAGCAGGTGTGTTGCAGCAGTGTTAATCAGCAGTATTGATCAGCAGCAGATTGAAGAGACAAGTGATGAAGTAAGGTAACAGTGAGCTTTATCGTAAATGCAAGCTTGACTTGCTTTTTGAGGTTAGGATACCTCAAACCCTTCTTATCAGGGTCTAGGAAAACCAGGCAGGGTCCTGGATCAAGAGTAGGTGCTCTATTTATTAGTAGGTGCTTATTTCGTCTAACGGTTGTAGCCAGACCAAAATAATATAAAAAGATTACAAATTTATATGGTGTGGTGTTCTTCTGTGTTATGATTCTTGTTGAGTTAAATGCTATGTGAATGATAATGTTATGAAATGATTATGGTAAAGTAATGGAATGATGAACAGGTAGCTAACTGTGAAAAGTTTAAAATTGGCTTCACATTGATTCACCCCCCCCTCTCAGTGTCAACAATTGGTATCAGAGCCGGCCTTCGTCACGAGCCTAGCAAGCTTGAAGGAGATCCTTAGACACAATGGAGTAAAAGAAAGAGTCATCAAGCATTGACGTACCTATACTGGATACTACAGATTATTTCAGTTGGAGGAGAAAAATGAAGGCTTATCTGAAGAATTTTGGTGTTTGGGACACCCGCTCCTTCAAACAAGAAAGGAAAATCAGCTGCACAGAAGGAAGTGAAGAAGGACAACACTACAGCCTTGAAGTTCCTGATGGATAGACTTCCTAGTTCAGTGAAGGAAAGTGTAGGAGAGTACACTTCAGCAAAAGACCTATGGTTCAAGCTGGAGAGTGAGTATTAGAAGGAAAGACCAGAATCCAAAAAGACAGATCAGAAACTAGAAGACAAGCCCCCAGAAGAGCTAAATCAAGAAGAAGATAAATAGGAAGAGGACTCTAGTAAAGGTATGGACTCTTGTGATTATGATAGCTTGTGTGATGAAATTGAGAAGGTTCTTGCAGATGATGATGAAGCAATGTTGAAAGATAAACAGAGAATTATAAACTATGTATGCCACATAGATCTCAGAGCTGATTGGTTCTTGAACAAAGTTGATCTTAATCAATCTGATTACAAGGCGTTTAGGACGACAACCTTTGATTATATGGATAGTCTCCAAAAGCAGAATGTTGAACTAAAGGAGTTGCTTAAGAAACTTAAGCATGAACGAGTAGGTTGGCTGAAATTGCTGAAGGAAAAGGAAGTTGAAAAGGAATAGATGAAGATTGATTTGATCGATCTAACCCTAGAACAAAAGAACCATGATAAAGAATCAAAAATACTTGAAGAAGCAAGAGAGACAAAACATGACTTGAAGACTCAGCTAGAGGAAGCCAAGAGGACAGAAGAAATCTTGAAAAGATAGCTAGAAGAAAAGGAGGAAACAGCCCAGAAGCTGGAAATGGAGGTAGTTAGTCTCAGGAAGAAAGGTAAGAAAAATGAATCCTTGGTCAAGCTCCAGGACAGTTCAATTGTCCTAGATAAGATCTTATATTGCCAAAGATCTCCGCTCGACAAGACTGGTCTTGGTTACAAGAAGAACAAAGAAAAACTTGAAGATGACACTTGGTCTCTGAAGTCTCCAGAAGCAGGTCCATCAACGTCTAAAGCTGCCCCCCAAGCACCTGCACATGAAAACAAGGAGTTTGGAAGTTCAAAGATGAAACAAGGAGTTAGATCTTTTCATCAAAGCAACTTCATAAAGGAAACAGCTCCAAGACCCAGGTATGAAAATGGCTTCAATGGTTATTGTTATTCTTGTTCTAAATTTGGTCATAAGGCTATGGATTGTAGGTTCCATGAAAGAAGAAGGGCTGGAAGCTCTAATGTCTCAGTTAGATGTTGGACATGCAATCTAGTCGGACATGTTGCTGCCACATGTCACACATTGAGGTGCTACACCTGCAATGGGTTTGGACACAAAGCCTATGAATGTGCCAGTCAAAGAAGTCAACCAAGAAGGAGTACTTCATACATATCAGCAAGAAGATTTGAAGATCAGAAGACAAATGCCTACAGTCAGGGATATGCTCAGGCATGGAGAAATGAAGTGGATCAAAGAAGTATTGGAATTTCCAATAGCTCAGTTAGGTGCTGGTCATGCAACAAATTTGGGCACAAAGCACAAAATTTTTGGAATGATATGAGAATACTAACATATAGCTCAGCCAAGAAAACCAACAAAGACAATGAAGGAACAAATGCTCAAAGGACAGATGCCAAGAAGCAAGTATGGACAAGGAAGACCGAGTAGTTGCAGAAAGGAGAAGCTGATCAGAGCAGGGAGGATGGCTGCCATATGGAAATCCAAGTGTAAGGTCTCTCAAAGACCTTAGCACACCTTGAGTTCATGAAGCTGGAGAATGAACTCAAAGGAGAAAGGATGGTTACTCCAGGCATACAGACAGGTCCTAGGATCATGCATATTGATAGGGGGAGCATTCAATAGTGATCCGAGATTTTAGAGATAGGTATATGGACATCCTTTGCCATTGATGCCAAAGGGGGAGAGATGAATACAAAGGGAGAGATGCAGACAAAATGGGAGCATGCTCATAGGGGGAGCATGAGTTGTTGTCATCAATGACAAAGGGGGAGATTGTTGATGAAATTGTCATTGATGCCAACATGGAATTGATGTCATTGATGCCACCACTCTGCTGAAGATGTTGAAGACTCAGCTAATGATGCAGAAGACCCTAGAGATGGTCTTAAAGTCCTGGTAGATGTTGAAGAAGCCCATGATGCTTGCATGATGAAGAAGCCCTTGGAACCTTGAAGGAATAGTGAAGGAAATCTGTATGATGTAGCATGTTGATGTGGTAACATTATCATATCTCTGGATAGGCAAGATAAGGCTGAGATGCAGCAGAAAGTGGATGTGCTTGATTGAGCTAAAAGCATGATAGGGCATTTTTCAGTTCATAACCAGCAATAATGCTGCCCTGTAACAGCGGCATAACCAGCAGTTTGCACTAAGCACTGAAGGGTTGTTTTTGGGCACTTTCTAGATGACAATCTAGCAACAATACTTTCCTCTAAGGCCGGCAAATATTCGCTAATAAAACATCATCAATAATCTGATATTTGGGGTCGTAAGTCTCTGTTAGAGTAGAGGTGAAGCATTGGATCTTCTTAATGCTTTGTATGATGTGGGAATGATTTGTATGATCAGGCTGTTGACAGAAAGTTCTGAGGCATTAATATTTGGAGTTGATACCCTTCTCGAAGGTCTGAGAGTGTTAGAAGAAGAGGCTGCATTTTCCTTGTAAATGCCATGTTCTTATCTAAGATGGTTTAACATGAAGCTAAAATATTAAACACAGAAAATACCTCTATAGTTTCAATCTTAGCAAAAATATGTGTATGTTGAAGATTGCCAAGCTCATCAAGATAAGCATGGGTCTATATAAGACAAAAGGAAGAATGAAATTCAATGTCAACATCAAGAATTAGAATATCTCAAGTCAGCCCAGAAATAAAAGAGAAGTCGGCCCAATTTTTTTTAATTAAAATATTTATTGTTATGTCGGTTCAGAGGTAAAAATGTAATGTTGGCCCAATAATAAAAATTAGAGGTCGGCTCTATCAAAAATTATAATAAAAAAATTATCAAAATTAGACGTTGGCTCCAAATATAAATAGCAGGTCGGCCCCATTTGTTTTTTGAAAAACTAGTATAAATACCCTCTCCAATCCTCATTTCAGGAGTGAAAAATTCGGTGGAGCTCTGCGATTTTATGCTACTGAGGTAGCCGCAGCAGTCCTGAAATATCAACGTGGAAATTTTAATATCAGCGTGGAAATTTTGGAGCAGTCCTGAAATATCAGTGTGGAAATTTTGGAGCAGTCCTAAAATATCAGCATGGAAATTTTGGAGCAGTCCTGAAATATCAGCGTGGAAATCTTTTTTTGTATAGCAGACTCAAAAATAACCATCAGCTCGTAGTGATTGGAGTGGAAGGCTTTGATCCTTTTTTTATTCTCTCTACCTTATTGCTTCTTTGAATCCATCTTTTGCCTAGATATCATATAAAAGGAAGGAATATGGTTATGGTTGAAGTCTTAAGGTTTGCACAGAGTAGAAAGAAGCAGAGGACTGTTGAAGACCATCCACCATCTTCCCTTGCTGCATTGCTCCAATTCATGGTCCTTGTGAGACTGAGAAAAGTGTAGGATCTTTCCTGTAGCAGTTTGGGAATAGAAATCACTGTGAGAATTCCCTAGTTACAAATCCAGCAGCAGTCATCTCTTAATGTCAACTGTGATTTGATGTGTGTATTGACAAGGAGTGCATGTGCAAAAGTCTTGCATCCTAGAAGTCTTGGCATAATCTTTATGAGGATATTCTTGTAGTTTTTTGTGAATGAGCAAGTGTTGATGACTCAGCATGAGTCTTGAGCAAATTTCCTCTTTGATGAACAGATCTATGATGGTTGTCAAATGAGCAAACCCTTTGATACAACCGATCCTTAATTGATGTCTGATGAGGGGTGCATGAGAAGGACTTAACATAAACAAAACCTTGACAACATGAGCAAATATGTGTGTAAAGAAGATGACAGAGGTTAGGGCTTGATGACCGTGGTCATCTTATTCAGATGTTCATCTACAGGTAGCCTCTTTCTCTTGCATTGAGCAGCAGTTAGTTTTTGAAGCTTTTAGATGCTCATAATTTTGGGTTACAGTCATTCTAGTAGCAGGTTAATCTCTTAAAGATCCAAACAGCAGGAGTGCTGATCTTTCTTGGGCATATGCTGAACTATGAGTATATTCCTTGTTGCCAGAAAAGAAATATTTCTAAGCCCTAGATAGAGACTGAGGAAAAGTTGGAGGTCATCTATCTTGAAAACAAGCAGACTATTGACATTGATTAGCAGACCTTCAGTAGTTACATCTTTAGCAACTCATTGATTAACCTTTGAACACAACTGAAGGTACCTGAAGATGATGCACTGGAACATTCCATGATATAAGCCATGATGATGAGTGGTAACATGGAAAGATCTATGATGTTAATTTTCCTGATAAAGATTTGAGCAATGCATGGATGGAAGATGCTGGTCTTATGCT
>LPNX011144780.1:104301-129082 GCA_001517045.1 Pseudotsuga menziesii | reverse complement strand
CAGCCCGCATTCCTTTTGCATCAATGCTGAAATGGAGAGAAGGTTCTTCTTAAATCCTAGCACAAACAATACTTCTTTCATTGTTAGAGACTTACCAGAGTATAGATTGTATGAAGATTCCCCACTACCTTTTATTGGACATTGGTATTCATCTCCTAGTCATTCATGTTCTGATAGTCTCACAAAAAGATTCCTTGAATCCCATCATATGTTTGGAAGCCCCACTGTCTATAAGCCAATCATCACTTCCGTGAATAATGTTACCTATGAGAGTTGACATCAGAACATATTCATCCTCGCTTGAAGAATCTTCACTTTCATGTCTGAATCTCTTTTTGGATGGTTCATCATCCTCTGCAGCATGAGCATGACGTCTTCTTTGGCCTCGTCTCCCTCTGAAACTGGAACCTCTATGCTCATGTAGGTGTCCAATCCAGAGAGATAAAATACTTCTATGCTTGGAAGTTTTCCACTTCACCAAGCTTATCATCAAGCTGATCACTTTGAAATGAGAACCTCAAATGGAAATAGCAAAGGATTAGATCTTACCGATTTAAGGTGTCCGTTGTCCCAGAGTTTGCTGATCTAGGGTTTGTCGCAGAAACCCTAATTTTCAAAACTTGGAATCTTTTAGATATTATTGGATGAAAATATATATCTCTTCAAATGGAGTTGTCCAATGTACTCCTTTTCTGAAAACAGTGGAGGGAAGCTCCCGGAACAGGAAGCCCTAATTTTCTGATTTCTTATGCAGAAATTCCTATTACTGTTTCTATGATATCTATGAAATTACTGCTCCTCTATGTCTAAAATTTCACAATAAGGTAACCTCGCCTGTCTCTGATCCAACACCATAGGTTTCATCAGAATTTTCTTCACCATTTGGTATTTACGATCATTTTCCCAAGGTGACCTGTTACAGGACTGTTCAGAATAGTGAAGTTGTACGGCATGCCACGTTTCCCTGATTCATCGTCTGAGTCTGATATTTGGATCACAGAAATTAAAGTCCGTTCCCTTTCTAGAAAATCTTCAGGAATTCCATTTGGACCTCTGTAGCCCAATATATTTCAATTTTCCCCAGGTGTCCTGTTTATGGATGATTTCTGGAAGAGGCTAGAACCCTAACATTGAGAGATCATATCTCCCAGAATACAGCGTTTCTGAGGCTGATATTTGGACACAATGTTCATCAGGATGTTATCTTCAGTCCCTACAATTTTCAGATTTTTAGACTTCGCCAATCTTGGAATATAGCGACTGTACCAAAACTTAGCAGTTTTAGTATTTAGGGTTTCTCCTAGCTCAGGGTCAAACTAGGGTTTGACTTTCTTGGAGTTTCACCCAACCAAATTTATTGATCCAGGTCTCTAAAATTCTGTTTTGATGATGAGAATAACCCTATTCTGGTCTCACTCAAAAATTCCTCTTCTGTAGAAAGCCCTAATTTCCACATCGAAACTGAAAATGCTTGAAATTGAATTCCGCATCGACAGAAAGATGCACCCTTCAATGGAGAGTTATCCTAGCATACTTTTGCTGAAAATATGTGGAGGAAGATCCACAAAATAGGAAGCCCTAGTTCCTATAGCTGCATAATGTCTTCTTCTCAGGTTAGCTCTGATACCATGTTAGTTTTTCAACATTTAAGCTAGCATTATGTTAGGATCTTTTCACTGAGAGAATAACAAGCACAGCAATAACATAAGCACATCACATGAGACAAGAGACACAAAGAGTTTTGATAGGGGAAACCATAAATGGAGAAAACCCCTCAACTTACTCTAAGATAGTATCACCACAAGATGTGAAACCCAAAACAGTAAGATGACCTCCCAACACAACAGTAGCCTTCTGTCTTCTGTCAAAGTATTTCCTTCTCCAAAGGTGCGCCACACTTGAGAGAGCAAGTGATGTAATTCACAAGTGATAAATAGAGAGACTCTCACTCTCTATTTATATTCTTCCGTTGACTTGAAGTGCACTCAACCATGTAGGCTTAACTTACAATTACTTACTCAATCCTACACCTTAATTAGTGTATAATAACCCAAGTGCCCCGAAACTGTGGGGACTTACCTAATGACTTGACAAGACTTGTTTACATTAATAATCCTCCCGATCGGAACATCGGGGTAAGACAATATGACTCAAATACATAATAGAAACATCCCAGAATAAACATCGGGTTACAATATATAAAATACATATAAGAATACATTCTGAAGTTACATATACATCAACAATATCACAGGGAAGGAGCTCAGTAGAAAAGTAAGTTTGTGCATCAGCATAGAAGATGTGATGCGATAAGAGTCCTCTCCCTATCAGCGCCAACCAGAAGGAGAGATCGTCCTTGCAGAGAGATCCCGCTGGCTAAGGAAAGTCACGAGACCCTAGGATTCTACAGAACCCAGTTGAAGACACCTGAGTCTTCAACCACCCCATCTAAGATCACTTCGGGTGGGACTTCAGGCCGCTCTGTGGTCTATCACCAAAAGGGCCAGTGAGCTAGGGGTTTTGTTGGTACAATAAAGTAAAACCCTGTTCTTCCCAGTCAGAGCCAACACCCTCTCTCTCTTAATCTCCCTTTCCCTACTCATCACCCCAAGACTCCTGAAATACACCCCACTTCTATATAACTACACTACTCCTCCTCAAACTAATAACACTCTTAATCTCTTTATCTCCTCAAACCCTCTCTTCCCCCTACCTCTTATCACTCCACCTTCTCTCTTTATCTCTCAACACCCTACTAAAAAACCTAGCCCTAACCATAACCCCTTCCTCTCTCCCCATACTCTCTCTCTAACACACACACATTCTCCAACCTCTACAACTAAATCCCATATTATCTCTCTATCCCCCTCCTCCCCTTGGCCCTTACTAAATCCCTCTCTCCTACTCTTTCTCTCTCTCATTCTCTCCACTACTCCACCTACAACTAACCTCAAAACCCTTTGTCACTACCCCAATACCTTAATACCTTCCCACTCTCCTTTTCTATATCTCTCTAACCCTAACTATTACGGAGAGAAATTCCTATTGCTTGGGGTACCACAACAGACAGCTAGACTCTAGAAATAAATCTTTCCCAATATGCAATAGAAATAAAATGTCTAACACTAAAGGATCGAACCTCGTACCTTATTCTAGACGGTTGAAGTAGATCCCTGTTGAGCTTTCCAATCTTTAGCTTGAATTGATAGAATACTTCCTCAACAATAAGTAAACAATACAAGCATACTATATATCATGGTTTTAGATCTATTCTAGCATATATAATCAATAATGTAAAAGCATTTGACATATTCCAATGGATACAATATTCATTCAAATACACATTACTGGACAGGAAAAGATATTTCTATTAATATGAATCAAAGATTACAAGTGACAACCTCTGACGGCACATCTGCGAACCAGAGAAATTGAATCCCCCACTTGGGCCTCCACCACCTCAATCCTCCATCACTCAGATAGCAAGCTCACTAGCAAAAGGCAAGCTTGGGAAGAACACAACAGTGCTCCAAGGGACAAAGGGATGCAGACTCAAGCATAAGTTCTGGCAACAATGGACTATAGTTTCGTTACTCTCAATTCTCTCTTATGCTTTAAATGTCTCAAGGGGTTCCTTATATAGCTTTTCAAAGGGATACTGAAAGGTCGAATCCATGTGATCTCAAGGCATATGGAAGGTCAGGAGTCATATGAGTCAGATCCAAGTCAAGGAACGCTCCAAAAGGATTTGGCTTATGTACACATCCCGATGTACGCGACTATAGGGGTAATATCCGCATATTTACGTGGTTATCGGGGTAAAAGCCGCGTATATAACTTTTCTTATGTTTTTAGGGATGATCAAGGACACATCAAAAGACAAAAAGTGGTCCATAGGGGCTAATGAATCTGTAGCAGGACAGGGAAGGCCATACAATGTGTGATTCACCTAGTGTGGTGAAATCCGCTATAACACTAACCCCACCTTATGTAAAAATCTGTCTCCTTCTAACCACCCTCTCTCTCTCTCTCACTATTGATAAGCCCCCATAATCTCTATGTTTCTACTAATCACCCTAACCTTACCACTAACCATCTCCCCACCATATATTTCCCTATCTACCCAAACCTCCCTACCAAGCTCTTTCTCTCTTTCTCTATACTATCGCCTTCTCTTTAAAACACCTCCTCCCCAAACCTATAACCTATTAAATCTCTCTCTCTACCCCTAACACCCCCACTCCTAATCCCCATATCCCTACCCTATTTTATTATCTATATCTGCTATGCCACTTACACTTAACATCCACCACTTTATCTCTCTCCCAACCAACTAACACCCACCCTTTATCCCTCTTTCTCTCTCTACACCTAAGTCCCATCTCTCCCCTTAAACTTCCCTCTATATATCTCTCTCTCCTAATCCTACCACTAGCCACTACACCTCTCTCTCTCTCTCTCTCTCCACCCATGTCTCTCCCACAATCCCCTTGTCCCTACTCCTCACCCCCATAGCCCTCAAATATACACTCCTTCTCTCTAAGCACAATACCCCACCCAAAACCCCTAAGTATTCTATTCTCTATCTCTTTATCTCCCTAAACCTATCCTTATAGCTACCTTGAATCATCCCCCTACTATTCCACCTACCTCTAACCCACATATATTTCTCTATCCCCCTCCTCCATAACATTCCCTCATTCTATCTCTCTTTAACACACTTATCCCCATACTCCCACCCCTACCAATAACTCCCCTCATATCTCTCTTTCTCTCATCCTTCTTCCCCCTAACCCCTACAAACATTAGAGGAAATTTCAACTCAAAATGGGCCTCCTAAAAAGAATTAATAAAATAATAGTTAAAATAATTAAATAATATTTGTTAATTTTGGAGGAAGAAAAGAAAAAAACTACTTTTGTGTTTGTATTTTTGACATATCTCCTCATGTTTTTACTCAAATTTCGATCGGGAGAGCTCATTGGATGCGGAATTAAATTCTGCATCCAACGAGTACCCAGTCGGCATACTTTTGACAAACCCCGCTACCCCAAAAACAAGAAATACCTAAAAAAATGTGATGATGACATCATCATCACATTTGTTTTATGTATTTCTTGTTTTTGGGGTAGCGGGGTTCGTCAAAAGTATGCCGAGTGGGTACTCATTGGATGTGTAATTTAATTCCACATCCAACGAGCTCTCCTGATCGAAATTTGAGTAAAAACACGAGGAGATATGTCAAAAATACAAACAAAAAAAGTAGTTTTTTTTATGATACCTATCCCCAAATTTATATTAAAAAGGTGTTTAAGACCTATACGGTATTTCAAATTTAAATAAATTTCATTGGCTAACACATGATGACATGGAATTTGAATAAAAGTTAGAAGGCCCATTTTGAGTTGAAATTTCCTCTAATGGCCCCTCTTTGACTCTCTCTATCATGTACTCCTCTATGTACCCCTAATGTTGACTCCTTTATCACATCTCCTAACACCCACCTTCTCCCTCTCTCTCTCTCTCTCTCTCTCCCTCTCTCTCTCTCTACCATTAACCCCACTATATCTCTCTCGCTAACCCTAGACTCTCTCTCTCTCTCCCTCTCCTAGTATCCACAAGCCCACCTCTCTATGTTTTTACTTGTCTCTACAACCATATATCTCACTATATACCCCAACCTCCCTTCCCACCTCTCCCTCTCTCCCTCACTCTCTCTCTATACTCCTTATCCCCATATCCTTACCCTATTCTCTCTCTCTCTCTCTCTCTCTCTCTCTCTCTCTCTCTCTCTCTCTCACCTACTCCTACACCTATCCCTAAGCCCCACCCATTTATTTCTTCCTTAATGGGACTAACACATGACCTCTCACTCTTACCTTATACCTCTACTCCTAACCCCACCATCTCTCTCTCCCTATCTATCCATAACTCCACCCCCTCTCTGTCACCCCCCTACTCTTATAACTAACCAATCGATCCCACTCTCTCTCTATCTATCCATATCTATCTCTTACAACCTTCTACTCCTCCTCCTACCCCTAAACCCCATCTCTCTCTCTCTCTTGACCTACTCCATAATTCCCCCCCTCTACCCCCTCTCTCCCTCTTTCTCTCATACACACACACACATAGCTTAACACTCTCACCCCTACAACTAACCTCTATCCTCCCTATCTTTCTCTGTCCATTCCTACTCCTAACCTTTACAAACCCCCCTCTTACTCTCTCTCCAACACCTTCACCTATCCCTAAACCTAACCCATTTATCTCTCTAAAAACTTTGTAACACAATGCCTCTACTCTCTCTCTCTCTATGCCCTTATCTCTCTTTCTACCCGACACCCACCTAATATAAAAATCTTCTCTTTAACTTCAATGCTCCTCAATAAACCCGTAAACCCGATGATATCTAAGTCTTTCTCTCCAAGAACTCATCCCCAAACCCATAACACTCTTGATTTATATCTCTCTCTTTTCAATCCCCCTTCTCTCCCTACTGATAGTAGCCCTCTCTCATATGTCCATCTCTCTTTCTCTCTCTTTCAACTTCCTAATCCTCCATCTACCCATAACCCCCACCCCTCTCTCTCTCTCTGATACACACACTTGTAACCAAAGTCCTCTTTCTCTCTCCCCTCCTCCCTGTGACCCTTAGTAACCACCACTCTCACCCTCTCTCTCTCTCTCCTCTAATCAACCTATCCATAAACACCACCCATTTCTCTCTCCATCAAACCACTAACACACACCCCTCTTTCATTATCTCTATCCCCTACTCCTCCATCTACCCCTTTCTCTCTCCCTTATCCCCCTAACATCCACAATATCACTGTCTCTCTCTAAGCCTCATGCCAATATATAAACCTCCTCTCTCTCTCCTACTCCCCATAAACCTTACCCCCCTCTCTCAGTATATATTTTAATCCCCCACATTACTATAACTAATCATCTTCCCATTTGTCACTCTCTCTCCCCCCATATACCCTACCCTTTCCTCTTATTTCTCTCCTCCCCCTAGGCCCCCCCTCCCCACTACAACTAATCACCTCCTACCTCTCTATCGCTCTTTATAAACCCATTTTCTCTCTAATATCCATCTTCCTCCCCAAGAACCTAAACTCCCCGATCTTTATCTCTTTCTCTACCCCAACCCCCCTTCTACCAATACCCATAATCACCCTCTCTTCTCTCTCTCTCTCTCTCTCTCTCTCTCTCTCTGTAATATCTCTCTCTACTCATAACCTCTCTCTCCCTATCGATAACACCTTTAATACTCTCCTTACCCCTAAGCCCCATCTCTCTCATATAATACCACTCTCCCATACCATCTCTTTGCCTCTCCCCCTACCCCACATCTACCCACTCCTCAAGTGTACTCCCATTCTGTCTAACATCCATACTCCTTTCTTTAACCCATAATGCTCCTAATCCCTAACTCTTTATGTCCCCAAACCACCCTCCTCCACCCTTTCCCCTAATCGACCCCCCATCATCTCCCTCTCAACCCCTTACTCCTTGATGTACTCATAACTTCTCTCATCCCCACCAAACCCATAACCCTTTTAATGTCTGCATCTTACTCTATCTATTCTAAACTCATAATCCTCCTCCCACCCCTAGCCCCTACACTTTTCTCTCTCCACCTACTCCCTAATACCCCCCCTCTATAGCAGGGATTTCTCCCTTGCTACAAGAAAGCAATGGATACCTTCCATCTATAGGATGGAAAGGTAGGGTTTCTAGTGGTGACTGCAAAGAAAAACAAACAGAACAGAAAATGAAATGAAATGAAACCCTATGCACACAAAGTTATGGGTTTAACTCCAATACCCTGCATACAACTTGTTAGAAAACATGAAGACCTGTAAGCAAACAAAGGAGACCTGCAAGAACATGTTAGGAAATGAAACTTGCAAGCAAATATATGTTAAAAAACTGAAATAAACAACACAAAATACACATTATACCTTCAATGGGTGGAAATGGGCCACCATGCCCTAGCTTGGAGAATCACCTCTCTTGATAATGGGGGAGCTATGGATCTCTGGGAGAATGGATGAGAGGGAGGGTGAATGGCTTAAGAGGAAAATGGTCTCAAGGCACTCAATTAGGAAGCATAACAATATGCAAGGAAGGAATCTTTTGAGAGTGACCCACACCCCTCTATTTATAGCTTTTTTAGGGTTCTAAAACCCTGTTAGAGCTTTAGCCCTTTTTTTGGGCTTTTAGCCCCTTTTGCTCAATCTTTAGCTCTTTTCAGGGTTTTAGGCTCCTTTAAGGGGTTTTAGCCCCTTTTTAGAGGCTTTAGCCCCTATGAGAGCTATTTAGGCTCTTTTTAGGGGGTTTTAAGCCCTTTTCATGTTTTTAAGCCTTCTTGAGGGTGTGGGGGTCAAATGGGGTCAAATGAGGGTCGTATATGGGTGTCCTTGGGTGGTGTAGGCCATGTAGAGATGACTGAGGGATTTTTTGGGTTAACAAATCCCCCCCTGATGTGTGAGGGAAGGAGCTCATCGTATGGCCGATGGACATCATAGGATTTTTTGTGGAGAGGTGGTGCTTCCTGGGCTGGGGCATGGTGGTTTTTGGTTTTTGTATTAATATGGTTCCCATCAATGGGTGAGATACAAATAATGTGTGACATGTATATGGACGAGGTAGGAATCCCCATCCTCGTAATAATGTCAAAATAATAATGTGATATGTGCTCTATAATACAAGAGTCGATCATGTACAACTAATGATACATAGTGGTTCCCTCAATGAGAGGTTGAATACAATATTGATCTAAAGAACTGCTACATTGGACCCATGGCATTCTCATGGAATATTATATCTTCATGACAGATAGCCTGCTAGATATGGAATGATACATAGCTGTATGGACTCACTGACGGAAAGTCAGAGTCTCTGTGGTACAAGTATGATATGTCAATCATAAATCTATATTGAAGAACTGCTGGGGCTTCTAAACACTGTCTCCAATGCAACCAAAAAATAACAAGGGACATAAACTTTTTTAGGTCCCTCAAATAGACTTATCAATGTGCTAGAGTCAGGTGACATTCGGGGTCTTCAACCAAATACTAGACGGACCAATACCCTGTACGAATCTCAATGGTGCGATGATGTAGCTGGAGTCGAGCACGTGAGAAACAACCATCCTGAGAGGCACTAAGGACTCCTCTTAAGTGGTCCAAGGAACTCATCAATGAGTTTAATGAAACTAAGATACAAGGACCTATGGGTTTATCTTCTGGAATATGTGTGTTGTCGTCGACAAAAGGAGACCTACCCCTGGTCAAGGCAATAGTGTTTCCTTGACTAGAAGCGCGAGGGAAATAAATGAAATATGTGAGACAATATGAGGACTAACCCACTGAATGGGGGGGGAGAAGAGTTGAACAGGGGCAGAGGGAGTGTAGTAGAGTCAAACTTCTACTATTAATTTTGGAAGAAGAAAAGAAAAAACTACTTTTTTGTTTGTATTTTTGACATATCTATTTGTTTTTTTACTCAAATTTTGATTAGGAGAGCTCCTTAGATGTGAAATTAAATTCCGCATCCAACAAGTACCCACTCAGCATACTTTTGATGGGTCCCGCTACCCCAAAAACAAGAAATACCTGAAAAAACATGATGATGATGTCATCATCACATTTTTTCAAGTATTTATTGGTTTTAGGGTAGCGAGGCCCATCAAAAGTATTTCGAGTGGGTACTCGTTGGATGAGGAATTGAATTCCACATCCAACGATCTCTCTCGATCAAAATTTGAGTAAAAACAAAGGGAGATATGTCGAAAATACGAACAAAAAAAGTAGTTTTTTTATGATACCTATCCCCAAATTTATATTAAAAATTTGTTTAAGAGGTGCTCCCTTTTGAATTTTAAATCCTTTTAATTGGCTAATACATGATGACATGGAATTTGTATTATTTTTGTAAGGCCCATTTTAAATTGAAATATCCTCTAATGCTTTTGGTATTGATGGGATCCAAGGAAGACACATTGCAGAGTACTCTAAACAAAGGCGACCCAAAGTGGGAATGCTTCCAAATTGTTATCTGTGGGGTGGTGTCTAGAGACACCATTGTGGTATGATCTCGTGTATTTTTAGTGAGCCTAAGAAAGTAAATGCTCAATAGTGCTTTCAATTTTAGAGATTCTGAAAGCATGAAGAAGACTCCAGTGGGGGATCTTTTTTGTTTGGTAGTCTCCTGTGCTCGAAAAAGGATAAAAGTATACACAGGAGAGCTTGCCTATCCTTTAGGGGATGAGAGACTTCTTTACCATTGGTAGTCCAATCAGGATGGAAAAGGTTAAACCTATATTGAATGAATGGTCATTCAGATACTTTTGCGAGCATGAAAGAAACCAAGTTTGCTCGAAAATATTTTCTTGATGAGAAGGCTAAAAAAGAGCTTAACAAGAACCCATGGTGATATTTTTCGTAAAGTTCGGCCCCTCTACTCGAGAAAGCATACAAGTATGCAGAGGGAAATGGTATTGGCTTGAATGTGCCAAGGTGTCCCTTTTCATTTCATTTTCTACATAGTCTACAAAATGAGATAAAAAAGAAGATGTAGATGCCCTTTCCTATACTTTAACAAGCAGGAAAGGAAGCAGTTGTGCTCGACAATCGTTTCATTATTTTAGGAGTCAGAAAAGAGCTTAAAAGAAACTCTAGTATGGTCAACCGATTTTGATGGCACAGGTGGTGCCCCATGTTGGGATGGTGGACAATGGTCCAAAGGTCATCCGTGCAGTATGGATGGAGTAGGTGGCTCTTAATCATACCAATACATGCATGGGATAGATCATGAAAGAGGCACATGAGTCGGTGCGATAGAGGCATGCAAACCAAGGTGGATCTTAGACAGAGGTCAGGAGAGTTATGTGTGAGTTGTGATAGATGGAATTGACTACATGTGATCTGAGTGCAAGTCCAGAGGTAGTTATATGCCAAATACATGCAAAGGAAATGATCCATCTTCCAGACAATGGTTTGGAGATCTGCATAAGGTGCGGTGGATGGAGTAGATAGATATGTGTAAAAAATAAAAATGTTTTTCCTTACAGGAGGTGGCCTGAAAACCCGCATGAGTGGCAGTAGGAAACTGTGATGCAAGTACAGGTCTGAAGACACTTGTATCACCATGATGTTGCTCATAAATTGAGGTAACTTCCAGGAAGAGGTCCTAAAAATTACTTATTAAACATGAGATGATTGTCTCATAAGGAGATAGAGGGTGGATTTTTGAGTTTGAAGGTATGAGAGGTGTCTCAAACAAGCTCCGGGTGACTTTGGATTAACAGCTAATGGTGCTGCCCCTGACTTGAGGTAAAAAACATTAAAAAACAAAAAAGGAAAATGAAGCGACTCCTTGGTGATGTTAAGAATAGAATCTCTTGAGGTAGAGCCCATTGCAAGAATCTCCAAGAGTCATCCATCAGAGTAAATAAGGGCGTATGCCCCTTTTCTGAGGCAATGGTGGATGATGTATGGGCTGTACCACATTGACTCAAACTTTCCTTTTCCCAAATTTTCATTGGGTTGGTCATAGACTAGAACCATATCACCTTTGTTGAAGGTGAAAGGGTGGACATAGAATTCATAGTGGGCCTTTGACCATGTTTTCGCTGCTTCAATGGCTTGAAGGGTAGCTCGACGGTCTTTTATGGTTTGCTAAAGTTGGAGGAGTCGTTCTTCCAAAGGTGAAGTATCAGGTAGGAGTTCTACCACAAGGCAAAGAGATAGGATTTGGCACTCTATAGGGATTAATGATTCAATGCCATGTACTAGGCAGAAAGGGGTGAAACCGGTTGCATTTTTTGTGGATGTGCGATAAGCCCACAAGGTGGAGAATAGCATGTGATGCTAGTTGGTTTTAAGGTTTCCCACCATCCTTTAGAGCATTGTTTTGATGATTTTGTTGACTGCTTCAAATTGGTCGTTTCCCTAGGGGTAGTAGGGAGATGAGTACTGGTGTTCAAATTTCAACATGGTTGACAACTCAGTCCAAACAACATCTTCAAAGTGTGAACCATGGTCTAAGACCAACTATTTAGGAACACCAAATCATGAAATAACATGGTTGAAGAAGAAGCGTGCCACTGTTTCACTTTTGCAATCAAATGTGGGCATGGCCTTGGCCCACTTAGTGAAGTAATCGACTGCCATAATGATGTATTTATGACCGTTGATCGAGACAGGGTTGATTGTCATGAAGTCAATTTCCCATTTGCAGAAGGGATCGACTGTGAATACGGGGTGTAATGGTGCAGGGGGGGTTCTTTCCTTTAGGAAAAAGAGTTGACAACTGCAACAATGCTTGATTGCTTCTATGCAATCAGCAAAGATGGAAGGCTAGAAGTAGCCAGCAGATAAAATATTTTGTCCTGTTGCTAGACCTGAAAGGTGGCCACCACAGGTTCCACTATGACAGTCATTGAGGATGGTCTCGACCTTGTCACCAGTGAGGAAATGACGTAGGATGGTATCGATGACTTGACGATATAGAACATCTCCAATCAATAGGTGGTGAATGGCTTGATGTTGAATGCATCGCCTGTCCTAATCGTTTAAGTGTGTTGCAAACTTCTATGTTCGTAAGTATAGAAGGATGTCCCCATACCATGGGTCCTTCGTGGATATGAAAAATAGAAAATCATCAGGGAGGTCATCCTTGGGTGCTGATGACGCGGTTAATGGGGGTAGGTCGGTCATGAGCATGACCAATGTGAGTGCCTTTGTGCTTTTGGGGGAAATGAATTCTAAGTTGAATTCTTGGAGGATGACTACCCACTTAGCCACACGAACTTGTAGGAGGCGATGGCTTAAGAGGTACCGCATTGGGTTTGAACTGGACACTACATGAGTATGGTTTGCAATGATGTAGTGGTGCAACTTTTGAGCTGAGAAGACGATGGCAAGGGACAATTTATCCTTGGGTGAATATCATAGTAGGAGGCCTGTCAGCTTCTGACTTATGTAATAAATCATGTGCTCATGGAAAACATCATCTTCTTGGACAAGGACTCCAATAATGATGTTGTTCGAGACCGACACATAGAGAATGAAGTCTCAGGTGAAGTCTGGTTCTGAGAGTAATGGTGTTGAAGCCAGGGCTTACTTGAGTGCATCAAACGATTCTTGTGCTTTATAATCCCAAACAAAGGGTATTTTTGTACAGAGCAGGTAGATGAATCCATAGGATTTTGTTGCATACTCTGGTACAAAGTGGCGAAGGAAGTTACCCTTGCCTTGGAGACTCTGTAGTTGGTGTCGAGTTTTTAGTGAAGGAAGATCAAGGATAGCCTGAAATTTAAGGGGGTCTATCATTATCCCTTTGTGGGATACGATGAACCTGATTAAATGGCCTGCTAGGAAACAAAAAATAATTTAGTGGATTCAGGAGAATTTTGTACTTGCAGCAACGTAAAAATACTTGCCGCAAGTCGTCCATATGTTGTGCTCATTTTGGTGATCAAGCGGTAAGATCATTTAGGTAGACCAATATGATATGGATTAGATTATGGAAACAATATGTCATGGCACGCTAGAAGGTGGCTCCAGTGTTCTTCAGACCAAAGGGCATTACTCGATAAGTGAATGTGCCCCACGGGGTTGTGAATGCAGTCTTGTAATGATCTTGTTTCTGGATCAAAATTTGGTTATATCCAGAAAATCCATCCATGAAGGAAAAGACCTCATGTTCGACGCATGCATCGATAATTTGATCGATGAAGGGTGTTAGGAAGTTGTCTTTGGGACATGCCCCATTTAGATTGCGGAAGTCTGTGCAAATGTGGATGGTACCCTATTTTTTATTCATGAAGATAGGATTAGAAACCTAAGTGGTGTATGCAATGGGGTAAATGAAGCCATCTGTGTGCAGCTTCTCTATCTCGGATTTGATCGTGGCTGGTTTGGAAGGATGAATTGGCCGTTGCTTTTGGAATATGGGGGCCACATCGGGCCATGTGTCAATGTGGTGTTCCATGATGGATGGATCAAACACAAGAATTTTAGTGTAATACCAGGCAAAGATGTCGCAGAATTCTTGGAAGAGAGCTTTGTAGGAAGCGACCTCCTCCGGGGAGCAGGATGCCCCCAACACGATTTCTTCAAAAACATCAGGATTGGTTGAGATGTTGATTTTGATGGTTGGAAAGATGATGGCCATTTTCCCTTCTTCAAAGGTGTCTGGTTCCGGAATGGGGTTTTTGAACTAGTCGACTTTCTGATGAATGAAATCTTTGGTTTCCATGGAAAACTAGTCCGACTCCGACAAAAGTTCTTCGGGGAGGAGGAACGAGCGGTGGTGCATGTCATCCCACGGGTATTATGGGGTGTTTAAGGCTTCAAGTATCTCCTCATAATTATGGCATCAATGAAGAGATAGGTCTGATGTACCACCATTGGTGGTGGAGACAAGGGGTTAGTAGAACCTGACATCATGTAAATGGACATGGTGTCCGAAGAAGGAGGTGGGGGGTGAACTTATTCGATCAGAGTGATCTCAAATTCAAGGTAATTTTGTCGAAGGTTGGCTAGAGCCATTCGAAACTCAGACAAGTATTAGTAGTGGTGAGAATAGTGTCCATACAATCCTCAAAGGGTGCAAGCATGGTTTGTTCTCAATGACTTGTTTCTCACTATTGGCCTGCTTGGAGGTTCAACCACTGGGATGTTTTTCATTGTATCCATGGCATCCAAATGTGCGTAGATTATGGGAATATCATGAAATTTTTGATTTGGATGGACCTATTCTTCGTAGATAGTGCAAGGCAGGATCTATCGAGGTTCAATGGTAGCTTTCGCATTTTTTCCCCTGGCCCTTTTTGGGTGGGGCGATGCGGGTGCAGGTGTAGTGGTTGGTTTTTGTGGGCCGGGTGGAGGATGAGATTCAACTGCAATGGGTTGCATAGGGGTTAAGACTACCTAGGGAATTGGTGGTTGAGTCGGTGGATCAAGATACCACACAAGAATTCCCAATGTAAAGATGGGTAAGTTTAAGGTGGTCATTACTGGCTTTCTCATGACCCTAGGTGGGGGAATGAGGAAGGGAATGGTGTGGACTGGAGAGGATCCCAAATAACTCCCTGATGGTTGTATGTGGGTATGATTTTGTGGTTATGGCTGCGTGTAATGCTGTGGATGCAATTGATGTTGTGGCTACTATTGATATTGCAGCTGCGGATGGTGTTGTGGTTGTGGTTGGGGTTGGGGCTGCGGTTGTTGTTTGGGTGCAGAAGTGCTAGATGAGAGAATGCACAAATCTACAGTCTCACTTGGTGTCAGTGGTGGTGACACTAAGGGGAAAGGATCCATCATGGTGGTATCGGTAAACAACCCAGGGCCCACATTCAATAAAGGGGAGGTCGGTATGTTGTCAACAATGGTGTTGACCACAGGGATAACATTGGCGGGTGTAGTCAACCATTGCAAATCAATGGTGTTGATCATAGGGATAACGTTGGTAGGTGTCATTGGCCCTTGTGGATCATGATAAGTCAGTTGGTCAACTATCATGATTTTCCCTTCGTGGGGGAACATCATGAGACAGAAAATAGTTGATGCTACGGCTCTCATGGCATACATATAACTTCTTCCAAGGAGAGGGTTATAGTTCAATTAAGCATTGACAACCTCTATGTCAATCAGTACTATCTTCCTAAATAATGTAATGGGGACATGAGGGAGGATTCCTTGGGATTTAGTGGGATTTCCATCATAAGCCCGTAGAGTAGTAAAGGATGGTTGTAGAATTGGGGATCCAAGCTTCTACCAGACTAGGGTAGAAATAACACACATGGATTCCCCCTCATCCACTATGCACTGGTGTATGACCAAATTTTGGATAGACATCAGGATTTGGAAGGCAATGGTTGATGGCATCCATGGTTCTCCATTCTCTGTGTCGAATGTGATCAACTTGGATTTAGAGAGGTCCATGGCACCAAGGGTAGCTAGTAAGGATTTCTGTTGCATTGGGAAAGTTTTGAGTACCTTAAGAGTGGACATGGCGGTAGGTGTTTGGTCCACGGCATTATTGGAAAACTGGCATATGGGGGGGAAAGGGAAAGGGGGTAACTAAAGACATGCATTGGTTGTTTTAGAAATAGATGTCACTGATGTGTTAGCAAGTTTGGTGTTGGTTCCGTACTAATTTCATCTGGTTTGTAAATTGACCTCTTTAATTATCATAGCTAGCAGGTGGTGGACACCTGTTTCTGCCATGGGAGGTGCCCCCGAAGCATTGGGATTGGGTTGGGGAGGGGGTGTAGTTGACACCAATCCTTGGACTGGTAATGGGTTTTGGAGCACCATAGGAGGAGGTCTTGGTGGTGCCGGGTTGGATTGGGCTTGGTATATTGTATTAGTGGCATGTTGAACCTCATTTAGAATGGCCTATTTAGCATGACCCATGAAGGGAAATTAGTATGTGTAGTTCCCGTAGACCTCGCATAGTGTGTACGATTGGTTTGTACACAATGGGGTGTTGCATCTTGGTGCATTTGGTCGTTGAGGATTTTTGGCTGGACAGTTCACCGCAGCATTATTGGGAGGATTTGGTTGTTGACCACCTCCCCGTAGTTGATTGTTGCCTTATTTTCGGGGTCGGTTATTGGGGGTTGGCTGGTTGGGATGGTTTTTTTATGCAAACACATGTCCCAATGGAGCAGATGGAGAAGGGGCGGGGGCTTGAATAGCTTGCACTGATGGTGTGTAGTATACTTGGGTGGGTGATGGTGCCACAAATGTGGGCATTTTTCCCGCGTATTGTTGTGTCGACCAAGCTAATGCCTGGGCCTGCTGTGGTGGTGCAGGTTGTGCATATGAATTTGTGTCTTCAAAATGGGACATAATTCTTGCATAGTCCAAAGTTTGGTTTTAATAGGAAACACTAGGGGTGTTGCTTGGTTGTGGTGGCATTGCAGGTGGTATCAAATGATGTTGTGGTTGGTGAGAGACAGAACCTATGATGCCATTTGGAGCATGGGATGCCCCTAGTGCAGTGCTCTCATCAAGAGGGTCTAGAATGATAGTGTAAGGGTATCTAGACTATGCATAGATAATATCAAACCATTGGTCTTTCAATATAGCCTCCTCCTTGGATTGGGGACGTTTGGATGCGACGTCCTTTGCTATAGCTGGTAGCAAGGTTTTTAGGAACCAATCCAGGAATATCCTATCATCAAGTTGGATCTTTCACAAACTACAACATCGCAGCCACTCATGGATGTGGTTGGTTATGTGGGTCACATTATTCTGGTGGCAAGATAACAAGATTTCCACCCCTTTGTCGTATCTAATGGGGAGTTGGAAATATTGCAGGAACATGAAAGCCAAGGAGTTGAAATCCAGGTACTTGGCTTATGGTAGCTCAATGCACCACTTGGCTGCAACACCTGTGAGGGTGCTTTGGAACAATCTTATCCTGATCGAATCATATAGAATTCTATTTGATGAGCACCATAAGCAAAACATCATGAAGTGGTTTTGGGGGCACTCCCCTACCTTCCCTTCAAATTTGGGAATGTTTGAGGGGAGTTTGGTTGGCATGGGAAGCTAAAATTTTTGATGGTGGATAGGGTCATTTGTTAATTGATCCATGTCAAGTAAGTTGATAAATTCCATGAAAGGAAGGTTTGACCCAAGGTTGATGTGAGAAGGGGTAGCAATGGTGGTGGGGTTTGCAGGGACATGATGCACCTGCATAACTGGGGGTACTTGTGGCGCCATTGTGGACAGTCCAGTGCCCCCAAGTGTGGTGGGAGGGGTAGTTTAGGTGGAAGGGTCACTACCCCCATGTATGATAGGATGGGAAGTGTAGGTCAAAGGGCCACTACCCCCATGTATCCCAAGTGAAACAGTGTGGGTGGAAGGAATACTACCCCCATGTGTTGTAGGTGGGACAACTTGACTAGTCAATATGGGTGGTGGTAGTGGGCTTATGACAGTTTGCATAACCATGCTGGGGCCACCAACAGAGGTGTTGGTGGTGGTGTAAGGTGTGGACATGGGTCCACTACCAATCACTATGCCAGAAAATGGATCTAGGTTTGCACTAGCCATGGGGCTTGGTGGTGCAGTATGCAAGTCTAGATCAGATTGGTATGATTCTGAGTCTAAATCAGAGGCTGCGTGGCCTTCTGATGGTGTAGAGGGTCATCGAGAATGGTCTCAACGATGTTGGTTCAAGGACCCGAACTATGGTGGGTCACCTCTCAGGCATGAGGAAGAACATGGGGGATCAATAATGTCTGATTTGTATGTCAAAATGGTGAAATATGGTGATGATTTTGGACCCCAGTTTTAATGGCTTCCTATTGGCTTTAGGTGGTCACTCGACCACCAAGACTGCCAGGAGACAACGCTTGGATTTTTCCTCATGGGAGTGCTAGTCAATCGGTGGGGGTCATTGCCCGTTTCACTTGGAAATTCCTCTCAGCGGCCAGTTACTTTGGGGTTCCTGTGGTACTCCTCACAATGAGTTTCTAGGCTGATCCCAAGTACTTCCCATAGTTAAGTTAGTCAGGGACTTATGTCCTCAAAGACTACAAATGCTTAACTTAGTTTAAATTGTAAATTTTAATGTCTCACTCAACATCATGAACTAAGTTGGGTTGGTTTATATGGTATGGTTTATGTGTATGTATTTTGTCTTTATGTTATGCTTAGTGGTTTCTTAAATGGTTTATGAATATTCCACATAGTTCATAACATTATCAATGAAAGCAGTAAATGATAATAAGAAATTTTACACATGTACCATTTATAAATATGAACTATGATAGCCTGACTAGGTGACTACCTTGCACCTATATTTATCCTCAAACAGGAAATGGTGTTGGGCTCTCAACACAATGGGACTAAGCCCATTTGTATATCCATAGGTCACCCTCTAGATGCAAGGTCGATCAACAGGGAGGATGTTGAGCGCCATGAGAATCCCTCCTTCTCTACCCCCTCTACCTTCCAAGTCACCCATTTTTAGTGGATTTGAAAAATAATAGGGAAGTGCCTATTACTATATGATCTTGACCCTTAGTTTAATCCCAGAATACCCCGAAGGGTGATGACTAGGTAGAGGAGGAAGGGCTAGGCAAGATGTTGATTTTAATTACAGTAATTTTTTAATCAAGATTTGTTCATGTTAATTAATCCATTAACCATTGATTTACGCATTGATTTACACATGCTGCAAATAAAATGAATAGAAACATAAACATAAACAGATTTGATGGATAGAGGCAGCTAAGCTGCACTAACAATCCTTAACTTTTAAAAATTCAGACTCTGAGAGACAAATTGCACTTTTCAAGTCAAATCTGGTGAAGGGGTCGCCAAATTTTCCCAAAAATAGGCGAGGGGGTCGCTTAGAATATGAAAAAGGAAGCGGGTTGAATTCTGGGAGGGGTTCGCACCTTTCAGGGAAAAATGGGCGACCTGGTCGCACCTTTCAGGTTTGAATGAGTAACTTGGTCCCCTCTTTTAGCCTAATAAGAGCGACCTACTCTAGAAAGTGAATGATTTTTGGTCCTGAGCTGGATATGGCTGATAGTTACCTGTACTGTGGCCAAATGGGCTCGGATTGGCCTTAAGGAAGCTCAACAGTAACTAGAAATGTAGAAAAATAGAAATCTAAGCTAGATTTGACAGAAATTTAAACTAGGGCAAAAAACAGAATTAAAAATGGAAACTTGTAAAAACACTCCAAGGATCCTGTGAGATCGACCTAGTATGGTCACCAGTTCTGTAGTAGGGATTTCTCCCTTAATACAGGCCAGGAATGGCTACCTTCCATCTATAGGATGGAAGGGTAGGGTTTCTGGTTGTGGATGCAAAGAAAAACAAACAAAATAGAAAACGAAATGAAATGAAAGCCCTCTACACACAAGGTTATGGGTTTAGCTCCAATACCCTGCATACAACTTGTTAGAAAACCTGAAGACCTGTAAGCAAACAAAGGATACCTACAAGAACATGTTAGGCGATGAAACCTGCAAGCAAATATATGTTAGAAAACTGAAATAAAAACACAAAATACACATTATACCTTCAATGGGTGGAAATGGGCCACCATGCCCTAGCTTGGAGAAGCACCTCTCTTGAGAATGGGGGAGCTATGGCTCTATGGGAGAATGGATGAGAGGGAGGGTGAATGGCTTGAGAGGAAAATGGTCTCAAGGCACTCACTCAGACAGCATAATAGTATGCAAGGAAGGAATCTTTTGAGAGTGACCCCCACCCCTCTATTTATAGCTTTTTTAGGGTTCTAAGCCCCTGGTTAGGGATTTAGCCCATTTTTTGGGATTTTAGCCCCTTTCACTCAATCTTTAGCTCTTTTCAAGGTTTTAGGCTCCTTTGAGGGGTTTTATCCCCTTTATGGAGGCTTTAGCCCCTATGAGAGCTATTTAGGCTCTTTTTAGGGGTTTTTAAGCCCTTTTTCATATTTTAAAGCCTTCTTGAGGGTGTGGGGGTCAAATGGGGTCAAATGAGGGTCGTATATGGGTGTCCTTGGGTGGTGTAGGCCATGTAGAGCTAAGTGAGGGATTTTTTGGGTTAACACCCTGCACTCCGTCTCTACCTCCCTCTCTCTCTCTCTCACACACACACATATAGCTTAATACTCTAACCCCTACCACTAGCCTATCTCCTCCCTCTATTCATCTCTCCACTCCCCCCTATCTCTCTTCCCCAAACACCTTCACATATCCCTAAACCTAACCCATTTTTCTCTCCAAAAAATCCCTAACACATGCCCTCTACTCTCTCTCTCTCTCCCCCTATCTCTCTTCCTACCCCACACCCAATGATAACCATCTTCTCTCTAGCTTCAATACTCCTCTATAAACCCATAACCATCATTATATCTAACTCTTTCTCTCCCAGAAATCATCCCCAAGACCCTAACACCATCAATTTATATCTCTCTATCCCCAACCCCCCTTATCTCCCTACCCATATTTATCCCCCTCAGATATTCATCTCTCTCTTTATTTCCATCAACCACCTACCCCTAAACCCCTCCCCTATCTCTCCCCTTGTACTCCATAACACCTTCCCACTATCTCTATCATACACACACTCACCACCAATCTCATCTTTATCTATCCCCTCCTCCCATTAACTCTTAGTAGCGCTCTCTCTCTCTCTCTCTCTCTCTCTCTCTCTCTCTCTCTCTACTCCAGCTATCCATAAACACCACCCATTTCTCTCTTCATCAAATGAATGACACACAACCTATATCTAATTTTCTATATCCCCTACTCCTCCTCCTACCCCTTTCTTTCTCCTCCAACACCCTAACATCCATAATCTCTCTCTCCCTTCCTAAGCCCCATGTAAATATATAACCCCCCCTCTCTCTCTCCTACTCCCACTGACCCTTACCCCCCCCTCTCTCTCTCCTACTCCCCCCACCCCCCCCCCCCCCCTCCCTCTCTCTCTCGCTCTCTCTCTCTCTCTCCCCCCCTCCCTCCCTTTCTCCCCCTCCCTCTCTCTCTCGCTCTCTCTCTCTCTCTCCCCCCCTCCCTCCCTTTCTCCCCCTCCCTCTCTCTCTCGCTCTCTCTCTCTCTCTCCCTCCCTCCCTCTCTCTCTTCCTCTCCCTCCCTCTACCTCTCTCTCTCTATCCCCCTGAGATCTCTATCTACTCATAACCCCCCTCTCTCTATCTGTACCAACTTTCATAATCCCCTTACCCTTAACCCCATATTTCTCATCTAATAATCCTCCCCCATACCATCTCTCTCTCTCTCTCTCTCTCTCTCTCTCTCTCTCTCTCTCTCCCTAATACCCTACATCCACCCAATCCTCAATCGTATCCCAATTCTCTATAGCATCCATACTCCTTTCCTGAAATGCTAATTGTTATAGCTAATTTCACCACACCAGATAGATCACACATTTATGGCCTTCCCTCTCCCTCTACAGCCTCTTTGGACCCCATGGACTTATAATATTCTTTCATGTTCCAATATCATCCCCAAAAATTTCATTTTTATACCTATACGCAGCTTTTAGAACAATGCTCATGTGTATACGCAACTTTTGACCTCAAACCCATGTGCATCGGGATTTGTGCAAAATGACAAATATTTTTGTAGTTTTCCTCATTTGATTTCGAATAACTGGATTCTTGGCCTTCCAAATGCCTTGAGAACACTCAGATTCAACCCTCCATTACCTATTTGGAGTGCTATATAAGGAACCCCTTCGATACATTGAAGGAGGAGAAATTGAAGAGTAAGGAAACTATAGTTCATTGTTGTATCAGTTTTGCTTATACTTGAGTTTGCATCCCTTTGTCCCATGAGCACATAGTTTTCTTCCCAAGATTTCCTTTTCTTTGTGATATTTCTATCGAGAAATGAAGGATTGAAGTGGTGGAGGCCCAAGTGGACAAATCAACTTCTCTGGTTCGCAGAAGTGACGACATATTTTGTCACTATTGTATCTCTGATTTATTAATAGAAATATCTTTTTTCTGTCCAATTCATGTGAATTTTTAATATGAATATTGAATCCAAGGATGTATTTTATTTCTTATACATGATTGATTATATATGCTAGAGTAGTTTTAACACATTTTTTTATAATAATCAACCCATAGTTAGCTACCTTAGACATTAATTAATCCAATTTTTGTCTTATTTTCCTAGTTTCCATATTCCACCTTATGCAAGTTGTCCTCCACACATCCAAAGTGGTCAAAATTGCTAAATTTGAGTCATGGATCACTTGGGAAACCACTTGGAATAAAATCTTCTTTATTCCTGGCCTTCCTAGTGCATGTCTACTTTTTCTGCTTTATTGCCTGCTTTTTCTGAGTTTTAAGGCAATTGGGAAAGTTTGACTAGGTGAAGTTAACTTGTTTTTTGTCCTCATCATCATCCACTCTTTTATCCTATGAAAATCATGTATGAGTTGTGCTTCCATCATCTATTATATTTCCTAATTTATTTTTCCAATTCGTGAGCTCCCAGATAGATTTGGAAACTGCTTTATGCACCTATGGGGGATTTGCTTAGATTTATAAAGCCTGCTTTTGACCAAATTCGAATGGAATCCTTATGCGTTCGAATATCTCATGTAATTATTTATTGTGGCATCCTATTACTTCATAGGGTTGGATATTGTACAATTATTCAATACAGATTAGTGTTCTACTCCATATTCAGTCTCCTTTGTGTGTAATTTGCATGTGTAATTGGCAATTTTTGTGAGTGTAATTGTTCCAACACCTGGGTTCAATTTCCACACAGTATCAGAGCCTTAGTAGATCAATTTATATCCTTCCAATTTGTTATTGCAGGTTTGACATCATTGACTGGGAGCATTCTGCTGACTGAAGGGACAATTTATGAGATATGGATAAATCTCAGAAGATCATCTTGACTCCATTTAACTTCTTTGAATGAAAATATGAGATGGATATACTGTTGAGAGAGAAAGGACTCTACAGAGTGACTATGCCAATAGAAGCAGAGCCCAATGTAGCTGCAGAGAAAATTAAATGGCACAACAGGAGGGATGAGGCCTATGGTCTCCTGTGTCTGAGCATATCCATAGACCTCCTTTTCCATCTTGATGGATTGACATCACCAAATGAAGTATGGGAGAATATTGTTGAGTTTTTTGGTAATATATATGAGATGAGGGGACATCAAATTGAAAATGAATTGATCTCCCTGAGTCCCAATAGCTTTGAATCCCTGCAACTCTATTTTTCCAAGTTCAAAGCCCTTGTTTTGCAGCTAAAACAATGTGGGATCGAAAACAAGGATGAGAAACTAGTTTTGGCCATACTCTTGAATCTTGGACCTAAATATTCAGTGTTTGTATTGACCTTATATGCCACAAAGTTGACAGCTTGATCCTGAAAAATACCTAGCCTTGCAGATTTCATGGAATCTCTCACACAAGAACAAGATAAACTAGTGATGATGGGCACCATCAAACCTTCCAAAGACCAAGCTATGGTTGCTGGAGATTTGATGGTGGATTCAAAAGGCAAGAAGAAATCTAAGAAGCCACCTGAGCAAAAGAGAGACAAGAACAAGTCTCCAGAGGAGCCTCGAGGTTCCAAAAAGAACCCCCAGAAGAAAAAGAACAAAGGACAAATGAGCAAGTGTGCATACTGCAGTAAGGGAAATCATCCTGAAAGCTCCTGCATGAAGAAGCAAATTGACATGCTGACCCAACTCCTGGAGAAGAATGGAATATCCCTTCCTGATAGCTTAAAGAAGAGGGAAGGATGATCAAATTCAGAAGACAGAGAGAGAGTTCATGCATTGGTTGCTGGCACATCAAGCTCACCTAGTTTCATCATTGATTTCGGAGCTTCAAGACATATGGTGTCGACCAAGGAGGCATTCACCTCACTTGACATGTTGAAAATTCCACCAATTGTACTAGGAGATGACTCTCTCACTGAAATTTTGGCCAAAGGGAGGATTGATCTTGACCATGGTAAGTTCAACAATGTGTTGTATGTTCCAGGTCTTGCCTCTAACCTCTTATCAGTGTATCAGATGACCCACACAGGGTCTCCAAAGAAGGTCATTTTCTCCCCTGATGAAGTTGAGATCACAGAGATCTCAAGTGGTAAATTCATTGCAAAAGGAGTTGCAAATCACACTTCGAAGGTATACATGTTCTCACACTTCCTACCCTACTCAAACCCCTCTGCTCTTCTAATTCATGCTAATGAAGAAAGCAAGATTTGGCATGAAATATTTGGCCACCTCAATTACAAGTATCTTTCT
>LPNX011144780.1:0-104245 GCA_001517045.1 Pseudotsuga menziesii | reverse complement strand
TAGGGTTACCAAAGATTAAGTTTTCCAAAGGAGTCTGTCAAGGTTGCATCTTAGGAAAACACCCAGAGCATAAATTTGAGAGAGCTAGTCATGAGAGAACCTTTGCACCTCTTGAGTTGATCCACAGTGATGTTGATGGCCCATTTCCTCATATGTCAATGAGTTAGGACAAATATGCATTGACATTCATAGATGAATTTTCCAGGTACTGCTGGGTTTACTTCCTGAAACACAAGTTTGAAGCTTTTGGCCTCTTCAAAGTATTTAAGGCTTTGGTTGAAAACCAGTCTTGGAGGAAACTCAAGGTCCTCAAATATGACAATGGTGGTGAGTATGTCAAGTCTGAGTTCATTCAATATTGTGTAGATGTAGGTATTCAGATGCAGCATTCTATCCCTTACACACCACAACAAAATGGTGTTGCTGAGAGGAAAAATAGATCACTGAAAGAGATGGCAACCTGCATGATGGAGGCTAAGACTTTGCCACCAAAGTTTTGGGCCGAAGCTATAAACTGTGCAGCCTATATCTAGAATAGGGTGCCTCATAGACAACTTTATGGTATGACTCATTTTGAAGCATGGAGTGGGCACAAGCTAGATGTGACCCATTTAAGGATTTTTGGCTCAAGGGCTTGGGATATGTTACCACCTAAGTTGTACTTAGTGGTTTTTTATCAAGTGAGCCCGGTGAACTGGACAAGGATAACTTGTTCGAACTTCATACAACCTTCAGTCTTAATTTTGGGAAGCTTTGTTGTACTATATCACATGTTCATACCCCATGGTAGAATTATAATAAATGTTCTAGCATGATAGTGTCTGTAAAAGAATCTGTCTCTTAGACTTTATTTGTCAATCCGATCAGCCCAGGGTTTTTTTTCCCTTCGTTATTATTGGTTGTTCAATAAACGACTGATAATTTCTGAGTTTTTCACTCCATACCTCCAAAGTTGGGGTGGTCAGCTTGGCATTTAGGCCTATTGAGGTTATTAGAGTCTATGTTTCAATGTATAAACATGATGGACATCATGGTCAAGTCATATGAACATGTCTAAGTCCCCGTAGGTTTCTTCAATTTTTCAATTTTTTAATTTTTTCAATGTTTTTTTTTTTAATTTAATTTTTCCAAAAATTAGGGTATTTTTTAATAGTTTAATTGGAAAAATTTATTTTGTAATAAAAGTGGGCCAAATAATCATTTTCAGTCATGTAGGTGCTCATTTTCAAGCTCAGAGCACCATGTAAACCCATGGACCCACTATTTCCTAGTTTTGAGTGATTTTCCATCACTCAGGTCAGAAAGCCCCAAAAATCAATTATTGATTATTTTAATTAATAAATTGATGAATAATGGAGCAAATCCACAATCATAGATCAGTGGATTCTGAGCCGATTTGATTGAAATCAGTCAAATCTGAACTAGATTGACTAGATCTGACAAATCCTTGACTGAAGGAGGTGATCAAATCAGATCCAAAGTTGATCTTCAACATCCTTTATGGGGAATTTCTCTCTCCCTCTCTCCTCCACACGTTTTTGGCTCATCTGGATGAGTTTTGGTGGATGCTTCAGTCAACAAGTTGAGGTGTTAGTCAGATAAGCCCCCCAATTGACAGTTGCACTCAGTGAGACTCAGATCTCGCTCAGCAAGATACAGATCAGGCATTGATGGACTCTCCTTCAGTTGATTTGATCTATCTCCTTGGGATTTGTGCCCCCCCTGGGCTGGATCTCCTGGTTTTTGTATATATCCAGGCACAAGCTCCCTCTTCCAAGCTAGTTAGAGATGGATTAAAGGGCTTGCTATTGTAATTGTGTATTGATCATCATTTGTTGAAATAAAGAGAATATTTGGAGGCTCAATTGTGGAGTACCTTTCATGTGTGGATTATCATTATCATGCTGCATTCCAGGTGAAACTGCTATTTTTTCAATTTTTTGCACTTAACTGTTGTCTGCCTGAATGGTTATTGAAATCATAGGGATAGATCATTGTAAGTAATCTTACTTACTTCTATTTTTCTGCATATCTTTGAATGAGCTAATACCTATATGCTAAATAAGATTAGTTGCATGTTGTATCATCTACTTCTCATATGTATCTTCAGATTTAATGGTTTTGTTTGCAGGATTTGTTGTGTAGCTTACAGGTTTTTCATGATTGGAAGATCTATGGTTCAGGTTTGATTCCATTGGTGTTCCAACAGATATTTCTAATATATTTCCCCTCGGTGCTTCACTACCAAGTTTCCTTTGCAGATCTGCTTCAGCAACAAGCACTTCTCTTCTCCTTTTCCTCCTTTAAAAATCTTAAATTTTCTCCAAACTGGTTACTATTAAGGAATATTATTGCTCAAATCTGTCTCATTAAGAAAATTACTTATATATCTAGTTATTAATTTCCTTTCCTAAGTCTATATCTCAGTTTTTTTTTGCATATAAAGTTACATTTTAAGAGATCTAGCTGAAATTACCCTATTTTCGCAAGCATTTAAATGAAAATTTGTAGCTTGCTTTTAAGGTAGTTTCATTTTCTGTACATTAAAATTTCATATTATTCAATAAAATTGCACATATTATTGGCTTCCCGAAAGGAAATCCAAGATCCCAAGGAAAGCCTACTTTCCTTGGTTACCTTTTACCTTGTTAACTAGTTTTAACTTAGTTTTTTTTTTGTTAAAAGTAAGCTAACCCAAAGGTAATTTTAGAGTGCTTTTGGGAATATTTTAGTCTAATATTTTTTCTGGTTTTTAACAGGTTTGACAGAAAATAAATGAATCTTTTGTTCGAAAGTGGCCTCAGGAGCATTCAAATCCCCCTAGGGGTCTCCCATTTGACTAAAACCTTTAATTTTCGCACTTTGTAAGCTCTTGATTTCACCCTGTATAAGGATCAAGAGGAATTATATCAGTTCTCTAATATTTTAATCTCTTTTAATAAAAATAATATTTGAATAGGCTCTTTCGAGCCCATTCCCCATCCCCCCTAGGGGGATTTGCGTCCGTGTCTTTTTTTTGGCTTTTCGTTCATCTTTTTTTTCTACAGTAGTATTAATCTGTAGGGTAGTATACTTTGACATAAAATCAATTCCATATTCCATTTCTATTGTTTTCAAAGTAACTTTAATACTTACCCCACGAGCCTCCTTTGAGTCGAAAGGTGAAGAAAGGTTCGTGGTAGTCTAATTAGAAAATTGTGGTTTGCTCATGTTTTATGTTTCATTTTCTATCATATTTTGTTTCAGTACACATTATAAAATTAACCCCTCCTTGATTCCCCAATTGAGATCCACTTGGATCGAAAGAGGTTCTTGGAGGGTTTTCTTTTAACAAGAACACCCATTGTCAAATTTACTAAAATTGAAAAGACTCCGGTGTGTATGCTCTGCACTTGGTTGTGGTTTGTTCGATTAGTCAATTTGTATCAAAAGCACTCAAGTGAGTAGTATAATTAGGACTCACTCTCCCAAATTGACAAACCATCAGGTGAAAATACAACACCTAGATCAAACCATCACGGTGGCAACATACCCAAAGGAAGTGAGAACTTCTGAAAAGTGACCTTGGGGCGCCGATCTCTGTCACACCCTAACGGGTTTGTTATGAAAAATAGCCCTAGAGACTCCATTTCACCCACATATTCCTTGCGGGTAGCCATGAAGGTTTAGTTTTGGACATACTCCAATTACTCTCGGGTATATCTGGAGTCCACCCCTTCGCCTAATTTTAATCAACTCACACCTCAAATTTAACTTAAAACGTACCAAGAGGCAATTGAAAAACATTCACTCTAAGCACATGCAAGCAAATTGATTTTATTTTTTACTCCATTCTAAGGCACTGGTTATTTTCTTGCTTTATATATATATTGTGTCTCAGCATTGTGCTTTCGTGTGTTCATTTTTGTATCTTGTCATCTTTGATTGTCTATAGTTAAATTTCAAACTCCTAAGTAACTCATTCAGTTTAACATCACCATACTAAGTAATTATCCTTAGTAACTTAATAGAGTCTACCCCCCTTGGCTTTGTTAGGAGTTGAGCCTAAAGGGAGGAGTCAAGAACAAGGTGACAACCTTGACTCGAGAGTTGCCCCCAAGGACACACCGAGTGGCTTGAAGATTTTTTCCATGTGACCCAGGTGTGTGAAAGGAGGCAACATTTTTTTGGCGACGTTGACGGGGATAAATCTTTTTATTCCTGAGTATGACTTAGCTTAACGTTTTTCTAAAAAACTAAAAAGATAAAAACTTTTGATTGATCTAGTCTTTAAAAAACATAAAAATTAAAACTCGATCCATCTGGCGACTCCACTGTCTAACATCCCTTTAAGAATTTCTACCTGAGGAAACTGCCGACAATTATTCAATCCTCTCCCTGATCCCGAAGGGTTTATTAGGGAAATATTGAATAGGAATACTTCTCATAGAAACCTTGAATATTTAGGAGACCAATCCCTCTCAGATATCCATCACATATTTGTAGAGAGTCATGTTCACTAATCTCAAGAAATGACGGAATTGTTCAAACCCCTTGACTTTTCTCAGATAGCAGGTAGTCCTCATGACATTCCGAATGATGCTATCAGGAAGCTCACCATATTTCATGGCAATAATTCCATCACTGCCAAGTCTCACCTTCGAAAGTTTGAAAAGCACCTGGTCAGTTATTACAATGGTGCTGCCCATGACCATGACGATGTCAAAATGATGCTCTCTGATATATCCTTGGAAGATGATGCTGAAGAATGGTACTTTGACCTAGATGATGATTCATATAAAACTCTTAGTGAATTCCTAGATGGTTTTAAGAAGAAATGGGGGGAAAATAAAGAACCAAGACATATGCTTGCTGCCCTCCATAACATAAAGAAGATGGAGAATGAAACCATTGATGAATTTAATACTAAGTTTAGGCGTGTGGTTGCGGACCTCCCTAGAGAAATAAAGCCAAAGGATGCCTCCATCCTCATATCTTACATCGAAGCTTTCACTGGTGATTTGAGGTACCATTTAAGGGACAAAGAGCCAGCCGATCTAAAAACTACTCAGGAATTGGCCGAAAAAATAGAAAAGAATATGCATTCTTTAGGCAAATCCAACATTCCAGGTTACACTAGGGGAAACACTTCATACAACGAAGAAAAGGGAAAATCCTTTGAATCAAAAGAAAAGGGAGCCTCTAAATATCCCATCGAAAAGGTAATAGACGTGATAAAAGACTTGGTTACTAGTCAAAACCAACTTATGGTAGACTAGTCTGCACAATTGAATCTTATGCACAATAGAATAATCACAATGGAAAGAAATAATGGACCTAGGAACTTTCAGCCTAGGCAGAATCAGATGTATCAAAAGAAGTTTCCTCAACAAGAGACTAGGATTCCAAACTAGTTAGACTCAGCTAACATGGTAGAACAAGTAATTCCATGGTTTAGACCCTGTGAACAATTCAACCAAGAAAGCACTTGTTATGTTGCAAATCAAGTCATGGAACATGGACTTCCTGAGGTCAGTAATCAGGAAACAAATGCAAGCAAGCTTGATCATATATACATGGTAGGCCAAGCCTACCCTTTGTCACCATCTAAATAGTACAAGCCTGAGGATGAAACCATTGCAGAATATTATAGTGAAACTTATGATGAAAACTGTAATATACATGATGGGACTCCTATGTGTTCTCCATATAATGATCACAGTATGGAAGGTTTAATACCTTGTGGCCTTTTCTCTAAAGAAGACGAGTATGAAAATGAGGACAAGTATAGCTTGGAGCATGATACAAGTGATGAAGACTCCCTTATCCCCGATAAAGATGTTTATGAGGAGTCCTGGACATTCATGGAAAATCCAGTCTATGACATGAGTAAAGAGGAAAATAATGAACCAGAAACTTTTGATGGTTTTGTTGATTTTTCTCTGGCATATCTAAAGGAGAGAGCATGGATCATGTGGCCTTGGGAAACTTTGATATGAAAAAGGAGCATGTAGTTTATCCACATGATCAGTCTGAGCCATATATCAGTATCAGTAATGAAGACAAAGAGAACTCAATATTGGAACTTGATATCAACAATGGGGAATCCATCACATCTAACATAGATGATGGTGATGGCTATTGGGATTTTTGTGGATATCTTATTAAGAATCCTATCTATGCTATATCTAGCAAGGGGAGTGTCTATTTAGATATTTGTGGAAGTAAAATCTCTTATACTTCCATAGAGGGAAGCATGGATATGGAGACCTTAGAAAATCCTAGTATGGAAAAGCAGCATTCAAAACTCTTATATGATCATTCAGAATCATATCATGCAGAGCCGCACAAAGGTATAAATAATGAATACATGGAGAAGAAGTGTTGTGAAAATACAGATGTGATGCAGTTATTAGAATATCAGTCTCAACTATCATATTCACATATAGAGTTTCCTCATGACTTGGAGTCGCTTGGGGCTTATACAGTGAATTATCATACATCATGGATAGAAGCAGCCTGTGCAAGCACTTACCAATTTGGGAGGAAGTTTGATGAAATTATTTATGCCTACGATTTCCCATCCATCCCACCCCTTCTGGATCATCACGCAGGTTTTCATTTTCTGAATAAAGTATCCTTACTTTGGTTGGTAAACAAAGACAACGAAATTTTTTCTTATGTTAATAAAATTCTTAGGTGGTTACATTGGATTTCTGTTTACACTTAACCCTTTTTATATCATGCTTAGAGTAGGAAAATAAGCTCCTTGAAAAATAGCATTTACTTTCCGCATTTTTTGTTTTGTACTTAGCTATAATCAAACATTTTTGTTTTCATTAGTTAGTTACATTTATTTTGTTTAAATAAACCAGCTTAATGGTTCATTTGGTTTTTTATGTAAAGCTTGTGCTACTAAGGTTTTCTTTTCAAGTTGATATGTTTTTAGACGGTGTATAAACCAGAGATTCTGGTGTTCTCGTATCCTCTCCTTGCCCTATGACCAGATGAAGCACACGTCCCACAGTTGGAGCCAGAATGTTACCACCTAAGTTGTAGTTAGTGGTTTTTTTATCAAGTGAGCCTGGTGAACTGGACAAGGATAACTTGTTCAAACTTCAGAGAACCTTAAGTCTTTCTTCTGGGAAGATTTGTTGTACTATATCACATGTTCACACCCCATGGGGGAATTGTAATAAATGTTCTATCATGATAGTGTCTGTAAAATACTCAGTCTCTTAGACTTTATTTGTCAATCTGGTCAGCCCAGGGTGTTTTTCCCTTGGTTATTATTGGTTGTTGAATAAACGACTGATAATTTCTGAGTTTTTCACTCCATACCTCCAAAGTTGGGGTGGTTGGCTTGGCATTTAGGCCTATTGAGGTTATTAGAGTCTATATGTCAATGTATAAACATTCTAGACATCATGGTCGAGTCATATGAACATCTCTAAGTCCCCCTAGGTTTTTTCAATTTTTCAATTTTTTAATTTTTTCAGTGTTTTTTTTTTAAATTTAACTTTTCCAAAACTTAGGCTATTTTTTAATAGTTTAATTGGAAAAATTGATTTTGTAATAAAAGTGGGCCCAATAATCAGTTTCAGTCATGTAGGTGCTCATTTTCAAGCTAAGAGCACCATGTAAACCCATGGACCCACTATTTCCTTGTTTTGAGTGATTTTCCATCGTTCAAGTCAGAAAGCCCCAAAAATAAATTATTGATTATTTTAATTAATAAATTGATGAATAATGGAGCAAATCCAGAATCATAGATCAGTGGATTCTCAGCCGATTTGATTGAAATCAGTCAGATCTGAACCAGATTGACTAGATCTAACAAATCCTTGACTGAAGGAGGTGATCAAATCAGAACCAGAGTTGATCTTCAGCATCCTTTATGGGGAATTTCACCCTCCCTCTCTCCTCCACATGTTTTTGGCTCATCTGGATGAGTTTTGGTGGATGCTTCAGTCAACAGGTTGGGTTGTCAGTCAGATCAGCCCCCTGATTGACAATTGCACTCAATGAGACTCATATTTGGCTCAATGAGACACAGATCAGGCATTGATGGGCTCTCCTTCAGCTGATTTGATCTATCTCCTTCGGATTTGCGCCCCCCCTGGACTGGATCTCCTGGTTTTTGTATATATCCAGGCACAAGCTCCCTCTTCCAAGCTAGTTAGAGCTAGATTGAAGGGCTTGCTATTGTAATTGTGTATTGATCATAATTTGTTGAAATAAATAGAATCTTTGGAATCTCAATTGTGGAGTACCTTTCATGTGTGGATTATCATTATCATGCTGCATTCGAGGTGAAACTGCTATTTTTTCAATTTTTTGCACTTAAATGTTGTCTCCCTAAATGGTTATTGAAATCATAGGGATAGATCATTGTAATTAAGCTTACTTACTTCTATTTTTCTTCATATGTTTGAATGAGCTAATGCCTGTATGCTAAATAAAGATTATTTGCATGCTGTATCATCTACTTCTCATATGTATCTTCAGATTTAATGGTTTTTTTTGCAGGATTTGTTGTGTAGCTTACAGGTTTGTCATGATTAGAATATCTATGGTTCAGGTTTGATTCCATTGGTGTTCCAACAGATATTGCTAATATTTTTCCCCTCGGTGCTTCACTACCAATTTTCCTTTGCAGATCTGCTTCAGCAACAAGCACTTCTCTTCTCCTTTTCCTCCTTTAAAAATCTTAAATTTTCTCCAAACTGGTTACTATTAAGGAATATTATTGCTCATATCTATCTCATTAATAAAAATACATATATATTTAGTTAGTAAGGTCCTTTCCCAAGTCTAGATCTCAGTTTTGTTTTGCATATAAAGTTACATTTTAAGAGATCTAGCTAAAATTACCCTCTTTTTGCAAGCATTTAAATGAAAATTTGTAGCTTTCTTTTAAGGTAGTTTCCTTTGCTGTACATTAAAATTTCATATTCTGCAATAAAATTGCAGATCTTATTGGCTTCCCGAAATGCAAGCCAATATCCCAAGGAAAGCCCGCTTTCCTTGGTTCCCTTTTACCTTGTTAACTAGTTTTAAGTTAGTTAGTTTTTGGTTAAAAGTAAGCTGACCCAAAGGTACTTTCAGAGTGCTTTTGGGAATATTTTAGTCTAATATGCTTGATTTTTTTTATCAGGTTTGACATAAAATAAAGTAAGCTGCTATTCGAAAGTGGCCTCAGGAGCGTTCAAATCCCATTTGACTAAAACCTTTAATTTTCACACTTTATAAGCTCTTGATTTCACTCTATATAAGGAACAAGAGGAATTATATCAGTTATCTGATATTTTAAATGCTGTTAATAAAAATAATCTTTGAATAGGCTCTTTCGAGCTCATTCCCCATCCCCCCTGGGGGGATTTGCGTCCGAGACTTTTTTTTTGCTTTTCGTTCATCGTTTTTTTCTACAGTAGTATTAATCTGTAGGGTAGTATACTTTGACATAAAATCAATTCCATATTCCATTTCTATTTTTTTCAAAGTAACTTTAATACTTACCCCACGAGCCTCCTTTAAGCCGAAAGGTGAAGAAAGGTTCGTGGTAGTCTAATTAGAAACTTGTGGTTTTCTCATCTTTTATGTTTCGTTTGCTATCATCTTTTGTTTCAGTAAGAATTATAAAATTAACCCCTCCTTGATTCCCCAATTGAGATCCACTTGGATCGAAAGAGGTTCCTGGAGGGTTTTCTTTTAACAAGAACACCCATTGTAAAATTTACTAAAATTGACAAGACTCCGGTGTGTATGCTTTGCACTTGGCTGTGGTTCATCTGATCAGTCAAGCTGTATCAAAAGCACTTGAGAGACTAGTATAATTAGGACTCACTCTCTCAAATTGACAAACCATCAGGTGAAAATCCAACACCTAGATCAAACCATCACGGTGGCAAAATACCCAAAGGAAGCAGGAAATTATGCAAAGTGACCTCGGGGCACTGATCTCTGTCACACCCTAATGGGTGCATTATGAACAATAGCCACAGAGAATCCATTTGGCCCACATATTCCTTGCGGGTATTCGTGAAGGTTTAGTTTTGGACATACTCCAAGTACTCTCGGGTATATCTGGAGTCCACCCCTTCACCTAATTTTAATCAACTCACACCTCAAATTTAACTTAAAACGTACCAAGAGGCAATTTCAAAACATTCACTCTAAGCACATGCAAGCACATTGATTTTATTTTTGACTCCATTCTAAGGCACTGGTTATTTTCTTGCTTTATATATATATATATATATATATATATTGTGTCTCAGCATTGTGCTTTCGTGTGTTCATTTTTGTATCTTGTCATCTTTGATTGTCTATAGTTAAATTTCAAACTCCTAAGTAACTCATTCAATTTAACATCACCATACTAAGTAATTATCCTTAGTAAATTAATAGGGTCTACCCCCCTTGGATTCATTAGAAGTTGAGCCTAAACGGAGGAGTCAAGAACAAGATCATAGCCTTGACTCGAGACTTTCCCCCAAGGACACACCGAGTGGCTTGAAGATTTCTGCCACGTGACCCAGGTTTGTGAAAGGCGGCAACATTTTTTGGCACTGTTGCCGGGGATAAATATTTTTATTCTCGAGTACGACTTAACTTAACTTTTTTCTAAACAACTAAAAATATAAAAAAATTTGATTGATCTAGTCTTTAAAAAACATAAAAATTAAAACTCGATCCATCTGGCGACTCCACTGTCTAACATCCCTTCAAGAATTTCTACCCGAGGAAACCGCCGACAATTATTCAATCCTCTCCCTAATCCCGAAGGGTTTATTAGGGAAATATTGAATAGGAATACTTCTCATAGAAACCTTGAATATTTAGGAGACCAATCCCTCTCAGATATCCATCACATATTTGTAGAGAGTCATGTTCACTAATCTCAAGAAATGACGGAATTGTTCAAACCCCTTGACTTTTCTCAGATAGCAGGTAGTCCTCATGACATTCCGAATGATGCTATCAGGAAGCTCACCATATTTCATGGCAATAATTCCATCACTGCCAAGTCTCACCTTCGAAAGTTTGAAAAGCACCTGGTCAGTTATTACAATGGTGCTGCCCATGACCATGACGATGTCAAAATGATGCTCTCTGATATATCCTTGGAAGATGATGCTGAAGAATGGTACTTTGACCTAGATGATGATTCATATAAAACTCTTAGTGAATTCCTAGATGGTTTTAAGAAGAAATGGGGGGAAAATAAAGAACCAAGACATATGCTTGCTGCCCTCCATAATATAAAGAAGATGGAGAATGGAACCATTGATGAATTTAATACTAAGTTCAGGCGTGTGGTTGCGGACCTCCCTAGAGAAATCAAGCCAAAGGATTCCTCCATCCTCATATCTCACATCGAAGCTTTCACTGGTGATTTGAGGTACCAATTAAGGGACAAAGAGCAAGCCGATATAAAAACTGCTCAGGAATTGGCTGAGAAAATAGAAAAGAATATGCAGTCTTTAGGCAAATCCAACATTCCAGGTTACACTAGGGGAAACACTTCATACAACGAAGAAAAGGGAAAATCCTTTGAATCGGAAAAAAGGGGAGCCTCTAAAGATCCCATGGAAAAGGTAACAGACATGATAAAAGACTTGGTTACTAGTCAAAACCAACTTATGGCAGATCAGTCTGCACAATTGAATATTATGCACAATAGAATAATCACAATGGAAAGAAATAATGGACCTAGGAACTTTCAGCCTATGCAGAATCAAATGTATCAAAAGAAGTTTCCTCAATAAGAGCCTAGGATTCCAAACCAGTTAGACTCAGCTAAAACGGTAGAAGAAGTAATTCCATGGTGTAGACCCTGTGAACAATTCTACCAAGAAAGCACTTGTTATGTTGCAAATCAAGTCATGGAACATGGACTTCCTGAGGTCGGTAATTAGGAAACAAATCCAAGCGAGCCTGATCATATATACATGGTAGGCCAAGCCTACCCTTTGTCACCATATAAATAGTACAAGCCTGAGGATGAAACCATTGCAGAATCTTATAGTGAAACTTATGATGAAAACTATGATATACATGATGAGACTCCTATGTGTTCTCCATATAATGATCACAGTCTGGAAGGTTTACTACCTTGTGGCCTTTTCTCTGAAGAAGATGAGTATGAAAATGAGGACAAGTATAGCTTGGAGCATGATACATGTGACGAAGACTCCCTTATCCTCGACAAAGATGTTGATGAGGAGTCCTGGACATTCATGGAAAATCCAGTCTATGACATGAATAAAGAGGAAAATAATGAACTGGAAACTTTTGATGGTTTTGTTGATTTTTCTGTCTATGGCATATCTAAAGGAGAGAACATGGACCATGTGGCCTTGGGAAATTTTGATATGATAAAGGAGTATGTATTTTATCCACATGATCAGTCTAAGCCATATATCAGTATCAGTAATGAAGACAAAGAGAACTCGATATCGGAACCTGATATCAACAATGGGGAATCCATCACATCTAAAATAGATGATGGTGATGGCTATTGGGATTTTTGTGGATATCTTATTAAGAATCCTATATATGCTATATCTAGCAAGGGGAGTGTCTATTTAGAAATTTGTGGAAGTCCAATCTACTATACTTCCATAGAGGGAAGCATGGATATGGAGACCTTGGAAAATCCTAGTATGGAAAAGCAGCATTCAAAACTCTTATATGATCATTCAGAATCATATCATGAAAAGCCGCACAAAGGTATAAATAATGAAGACATGGAGAAGTAGTGTTGTGAAAAGACAGATGTGATGCAGTTATTAGAATATATGTCTCAACTATCATCTTCACGTATAGAGTTTCCTCATGACTTGGAGTCTCTTGGGGCTTATACAGTGAATTATCATCCGTCATGGATAGAAGCAGCCTGCGCAAGCACTTACCAATTTGGGAGGAAGTTTGACAACATTATTCATGCCTATGATTTCCCATCCATCCCGCCCCTTCTGGATCATCACGCAGGTTTTCATTTTCTGAATAAAGTATCCTTACTTTGGCTGGTAACCAAAGACAAGGAAATTTTTTCTTATGTTAATAAAATTCTTAGGTGGTTACATTGGATTTCTGATTACACTTAACTCTTTTTATATCATGCTTAGAGTAGGAAAATAAGGTCCTTGAAAAAGATCATTTACTTTCCGCATTTTTTGTTTTGTACTTAGCTATAATCAAACATTTTTGTTTTCATTAGTTAGTTACATTTATTTTGTTTAAATAAATCAGCTTAATGGTTCATTCGGTTTTTTATGTAAAGCTTGTGCTACTAAGGTTTTCTTGTCAAGTTGACATGTTTTTAGAGGGTGTATAAACCAGAGATTCTGGTGTTCTCGTATCCTCTCCTTTCCCTATGACCAGATGAAGCACACGTCCCGTAGTTGGAGCCAGAATGTTACCACCTAAGTTGTAGTTAGTGGTTTTTTATCAAGTGAGCCTGGTGAACTGGACAAGGATAACTTGTTCGAACTCCAGATAACCTTCAGTCTTGCTTCTGGGAAGCTTTGTTGTACTATATCACATGTTCATACCCCATGGGGGAATTGTAATAAATGTTCTAGCATGATAGTGTCTGTAAAAGACTCAGTCTCTTAGACTTTATTTGTCAATCCGATCAGCCCAGGGTGTTTTTTCCCTTGGTTATTATTGGTTGTTGAATAAATGACTGATAATTTCTGAGTTTTTCACTCCATACCTCCAAAGTTGGGTTGGTCGGCTTGGAATTTAGGCCTATTGAGGTTATTATAGTCTATGTGTCAATGTATAAACATGATTGACATCATGGTCGAGTCATATGAACATGTCTAAGTCCCCCTAGGTTTTTTCAAATTTTCAAATTTTTAATATTTTCAATGTTTTTTTTTTTAAATTTAATTTTTCCAAAACTTAGGCTACTTTTTAATAGTTTAATTGGAAAAATTGATTTTGTAATAAAAGTGGGCCAAATAATCAGTTTCAGTCATGTAGGTGCTCATTTTCAAGCTAAGAGCACCATGTAAACCCATGGACCAACTATTTCCTAGTTTTGAGTGATTTTCCATCACTTAGGTCTGAAAGCCCCAGGAATCAATTATTGATTTATTTTAATTAATAAATTGATGAATAATGGAGCAAATACATAATCATAGATCAATGGATTCTCAGTTGATTTGATTGAAATCAGTCAGATCTGAACCAGATTGACTAGATATGACAAATCCTTGACTGAAGGAGGTGATCAAATCAGATCCAGAGTTGATCTTCAGCATCCTTTATGGGGAATTTCATCGTCCCTCTCTCCTCCACACGTTTTTGGCTCATGTGAATGATTTTTGGTGGATGCTTCAGTCAACAGGTTGAGGTGTCAGTCAGATCAGACCCCCGATTGACAGATTCACTCAGTGAGACTCAGATCTGGCTTAGCAAGACACAGATCAGGCATTGATGGACTCTCCTTCAGCTGATTTGATCTATCTCCTTGGGATTTGCACCCCCCTAGGCTATATCTCCTGGTTTTTGTATATATCCAGGCACAAGCTCCCTCTTCCAAGCTAGTTAGAGCTGGATTGAAGGGCTTGCTATTGTAATTGTGTATTGATCATCATTTGTTGAAATAAATAGAAGCTTTGGAGGATCAATTGTGGAGTACCTTTCGTGTGTGGATTATCATTATCATGTTGCATTCGAGGTGAAACTGCTATTTTTTCAATTTTTTGCACTTAACTGATGTCTACCTGAATGGTTATTGAAATAATAGGGATAGATCATTGTAAGTAAGCTTAATTAATTATTTTTTGTTGCATATGTTTGAATGAGCTAATACATGTATGCTAAATAAGATTATTTGCATGTTGTATCATCTACTTCTCATATGTATCTTCAGATTTAATGGTTTTGTTTGTAGGATTTGTTGTGTAGCTTACAAGTTTGCCGTGATTGGAAGATCTATGGTTCAGGTTTGATTCCATTGGTGTTCCAATAGATATTGCTAATATTTTCCCCCTCAGTGCTTCACTACCAAGTTTCCTTTGCAGATCTACTTCAGCAACAAGCACTTCTCTTCTCCTTTTCCTCCTTTAAAAATCTTAAATTTTCTCCAAACTGGTTACTATTAAGGAATATTATTGCTCATATCTGTCTCATTAAGAAAATTACATATATATCTATTTATTAAGTTCCTTTCCTAAGTCTAGATCTCAGTTTTTTTTTTCATATAAAGTTACATTTTAAGAGATCTAGCTGAAATTACCCTCTTTTTGCAAGCATTTAAATGAAAATTTGTAGCTTGCTTTTAAGGTAGTTTCCTTTGCTGTAAATTAAAATTTAATATTCTACAATAAAATTGTACATCTTATTGGCTTCCCGAAAGGAAAGCCAAGATCCCAAGGAAATCCTGCTTTCCTTGGTTCCCTTTTACCTTGTTAACTAGTTTTAACTTAGTTTTTTTTGGTTAAAAGTAAGCTAGCCCAAAGGTACTTCCAGAGTGATTTTGGGAATATTTTAGTATAATATGATTACTATTTTTTATCATGTTTTACATAAAATAAAGGAAGATTCTGTTCGAAAGTGGCCTCAGGAGCGTTCAAATCCCCCTAGGGCTCTCCCATTTGACTAAAACCTTTAATTTTCGCACTTTGTAAGCTCTTGATTTCACTCTGTATAAGGATCAAGAGAAATTATATCATTTTTTTGATATTTTAACCACTATTAATCAAATTAATATTTGAATAGGCTCTTTCGATCCCATTCCCCATCCCCCCTGGGGGATTTGTTTCCGTGTCTTTTTTTTGCTTTTCGTTCATCTTTTTTTTCTATAGTAGTATTAATCTACAGGGTAGTATACTTTGACATAAAATCAATTCCATATTCCATTTCTATTTTTTTCAAAGTAACTTTAATACTTACCCCACGAGCCTCCTTTGAGCCGAAAGGTGAAGAAAGGTTCGTGGTAGTCTAATTAGAAAATTGTGGTTTGCTCATATTTTATGTTTCATTTGCTATCATATTTTGTTTCAGTAAGCATTATAAAATTAACCCTTCCTTGATTCCCCAATTGAGATCCACTTGGATCGAAAGAGGTTCCTAGAGGGTTTTCTTTTAACAAGAACACCCATTGTAAAATTTACTAAAATTGATAAGACTCTCATGTGTATGCTCTGCACTTGGCTGCGGTTCATCCGATCAGTCAAGCTGTATCAAAAGCACTTGAGCGACTAGTATAATTAGGACTCACTCTCCCAAATTGACAAACCATCACGTGAAAATCCAACACCTAGATCAAACCATCACGGTGGCAAAATACCCAAAGGAAGCGGGAACTTCTGAAAAGTGACCTCGGGGCATCGATCTCTGTCACACCCTAATGGGTGCGTTATGAACAATAGCCCTATAGAATCCATTCATTCCACATATTCCTTGCGGGTAGCCATGAAAATTTAGTTTTGGACATACTCCAATTACTCTCGGGTATATATGGAGTCCACCCCTTCGCCTAATTTTAATCAACTCACACCTCAAATTTAACTTAAAACGTACCAAGAGGCAATTGTAAAACATTCACTCTAAGCACATGCAAGCACATTGATTTTATTTTTTACTCCATTCTAAGGCACTGGTTATTTTCTTGCTTTATATATATATTGTGTCTCAGCATTGTGCTTTCGTGTGTTCATTTTTGTATCTTATCATCTTTGATTGTCTATAGTTAAATTTGAAACTCCTAAGTAACTCATTCAGTTTAACATCACCATACTAAGTAATTATCCTTAGTAACTTAATAGGGTATACCCCCCTTGGATTCATTAGTATTTGAGCCTAAATGGAGGATTCAAGAACAAGGTGACAGCCTTGACTTGAGACTTGCCCCCAAGGACACACCGAGTGGCTTGAATATTTCTTCCACGTGACCCAGGTGTGTGAAAGGCGGCAACAGGCTAGAATTCCAATAGAAAAGAGGAAGGCTTTGCAGCCCCAAATCCAAGAGTGTCTATTTGTTGGGTACTCTGAATATTCAAAAGGGTACAAGCTGATCAATTTGAGCACAAACAAATCCTTCATTGAAAGGAGTGTTTAGTTCCAAGAAAAACCCCTAGCAGCAGTGGAAGTTGGAGAATCCTCTTCACCACCAAAACCACTGAATGTAAGTGAAGAGATAGTTGAACTTGTTGATTCTTATATGTCTAATAATGATGATTTAATTGCAGATCCTAACAGTCCTACAAGACCAAAATGGGCAGCAAGACCATTCATGCAGTTGGAGAACTAGCTGGAAGTCCTAATGATCCTAGGAGGACTAGATCTCAGTTTTAGAGTGCTCTGTACATGAAAGATCCTATGTTTGTAGAGAAATTATATCTGATGCTTGAATCAGACCCAAAAAAATATGAGGATGCAGCACATGATCCAAGATGGCAAATAGCCATGAAAGAAGAGTTCATCTCACTCCAGAAGAACAACACTTGGGAGCTGGTTGATCTTCCCCCAGGGAGGAAGCTAGTTCAGTGTAAGTGGGTTTACAAAACCAAATTTTCTGCTGATGGTTCACCTTTGAAATATAATTCCATATTGGTAGCCAAGGGATACTCATAGGTACATGGCATAGACTACAATGAGACCTTTTCACTAGTGGCAAAGATGGACTCCATCAGGCTAGCCTTAGCCATTGCAACTTCAAAGCAATGGGAGGTACATCACATGGATGTGAAGTGTGCTTTCCTAAATGGATATCTTACTAAATATATTTACATGCAGCATCCTCAAGTATTTTATACTAATCCATCTCTTGTGTGCAGGATAAGGAAGTCATTGTATGGGCTTAAGCAAGCCCCCAGGGCTTGGTATGCCAAGATTGATAGCTTTCTATTATCACTAAATTTTGTTCGATGCAAATCAGATCCAAATGTATATTTGAATCTGATTCATGGTTCATTAATGATCATTTTTTTGTATGTTGATTACCTTCTCATTACAGGAAGCTCAAAGGATGAAATTGCTTCCTTGAAGGATGCAATGAACCATGCATTCTCAATGACTGATTTGGGCTTATTGAGCCAATTCTTGGGGCTCGAGATTGGTCAAACCAAACAAGGAATCAAAGGGCATCAGTCCAAGTATGCCTTGTATTTTCTGAACAAATTCAACATGAAGGATTGCAAGCCAAGCAAGACTCCCTTCCTTTCAAGAGTTAAGCTTGAAGAAGTTGATTCTTCACCTATGGTAAACAATACACTGTATAGGAAATTGATTGGATGTTTGCTGTATCTTACACATACTCGATCTAATATTTCTTATGCAGTAAGTGTAGTTTCAAGATACATGGATAATCCTCATGAGATCCATTGGAGAGCAGCCAAAAGGATCCTTAACTTTGTTCAGGGAACAAGGACTCATGGGATCTTCTACATAGCTAAATCTGATCTTGATTTGATTGGATTTACTGACAATGATTGAGCAGGTGAAAAAATAGATCGAAAGTCAACATCAAGATATGTGTTCATGCTTGCTGAAGGACCAATCAGCTGGTCAAGCAAGAAATAGAGTGCCATTGCACTCTCATCTACAGAAGCAGAGTACAGAGGAGTTGTAAATGCAGCAACTCAATGTTTATGGTTGCAGGGGTTACTTGGTGAGTGTGGCTTCGAATTAGAATACTCAACTACTATCTATTTTGAAAATCAAAGTACCATTCGAATATGCAATGATCCAGTTTAGAGATAGAGAACCAAACACATTGAGATCCATATGCACTACATCAGACAGCTTGTGCATGATGGCACCATTGACCTACTCTTCTGTTCATCTTCAGAACAAGTAGCAGATATCTTCACCAAAGTTTTTTGTGATAAGACATTCAACACTCTCAAATCACTGCTGGGGATTGTTTATCATGTTGTGAAGCATGAGTGATGACAAGATTTTTAAATTTTGTTTTACTGTCCATGTTTAAGGGAGGATTTTTCCCACTGGGTTTTTGCCTCTTTCCTTGGTTAAAGGGACATGCAGTATGTAAAGGGTGACTAATCCTTGTTGCTAGGCCCTATAATTTTCTGATATTTTACTCATAAGTCAAGCTTAAGGGGCAGTGTTAGAATAATCAACCCATAGTTAGCTACCTTAGACATTAATTAATCCATTTTTTGTCTTATTTGCCTAGTTTCCATATTCCACCTTATGCAAGTTGTCCTCCACACATCCAAAGTGGTCAAACTTGCTAAATTTGAGTCATGGGGCACTTGGGAAACCACATGGAATCAAATCTGCTTTATTCTTGGCCTTCCTAGCGCATGTCTTCTTTTTCTGCTTTATTGCCTGCCTTTTCTGAGTTTTAAGGCAATTGGGAAAGTTTGACTAAGTGAAGTTAACATGTTTTTTGTCCTCATTATCCTCCACTCTTTTCTCCTATGAAAAGCATGTATGAGTTGTCCTTCCATCATCTATTAGCTTTCCTAATTGATTTTTCCAATTCGTGAGCTCCTAGACAGATTTGGAAACTGCTTTATGCACCTATGGGGGATTTGCTTAGATTTGGTAAGCCTTCTTTTGACCAAATTTGAATGAAATCCTTATGCATTCAAATATCTCATGTAATTATTTACTGTGGTAGCCTATGACTTCACAGGGTTGTCTATTGTACAATTATTCAATATAGATTAGTGTTCTGCTCCATATTCAGTCTCCTTTGTGTGTAGTTTGCATGTGTAATTGTTCTAACACCTGGGTTCAATTTCCACACATTTATAGATATCATGATTTCTTTGTTTTTTGTTGTTAAAAGAAAATTAAAATTGCAATTGCATTGAAAAAGCTCAATGAGGATCTACTTCAACTACATGGAAGAAGGTATCATTCTATATCCCTTAGTGTTATATTTTCTTACTGCTCTTGTATATTGGGAAATATTGATTTCTGGTGTCATACTTTCTGCTGTGGTACCCCCAAGACATATGAATTTTCTCTCCATAACAGAATTTCCCACTCCACTGGGGAGATTCCTAGCTTTTTTTTCTTTGGGGATTGGGTATACAATGTGCTTGAATTTATCTTTATTTCTCTATTTCTATGTCAGGTCTGGAGGTATGTTTTCCCAGTAGTGTCTTGTATGAGTAATTTGGTCTTGGCTTATCAGTTTTTCCTCTTTTTCTTCATGTACATGAGTATTTGCACTACAGTCGTGTATACATGCGGGTTTCTCTTGAATTCCCGTGTATGTATGCATATTTGCTACATACAGTCATGTATGCTTTGGTTTTGAGATTTATTTGGGGGATTGAGTGTTGTTGGGTGAGTTTTGATGATTTCTAAGTCTTCTTGGGTATTGTTGGTGTCTATATACAACCTTTGTTTCTTACCAAAGACCCATTTTGATTTATTTTCAATTAGGTTTGTTCTTCTCATTCATTTTCCCTTTTTGTTTTTGGATTAGTTCATTAGGTATCTTTTATCTTGGTGACTTTCTTGGCTATTGTTTATGTGGTTGCAGTGTCTAAGAGTTGTAGGGTCTGTTATTTCTTTTTACATCTCATTTATTTCTAAAAAATACAAAATATTTTTCTTTTGCATCATTATGCATTATTTCATTTTTTCACTGGCATGGTGCTTGCATTAGTTCTTACTTATTGAATTATAGTCAGGTCTTCATTTATGAATGATTGCATTCTCATTTGAAGGAAAAAACTTGAATATCACGTAGTGGCATACCCTGTTTTTAATTCTACAAATATTGCACTTGGAAATGTTTGTTAGGTGTGCATATTTATTTCACTGTTGAGTCTCAATATCATTAGTTTCATGGCCATTTCCCTTTGAGTAATTACAACCATTAAAATCAATGCTTAATTAAAATGAACTACACATTTTTCTTTTATAGGGTTCACCAACAAGATTAGGATTTAGAGTCTTGGAATAGTTCATTGTAAGTCAATTCTCCAAGACTACTAAAAACAAACAAGTAGGTGTCTTTCCAGGTGAGAGTGAGAAATCCTTGGTATAATTAGTGTTTCTCAAGAAGCTCCTCTTACATAGGAGTCAATCATGAGGAATCATGCAGGATTGTGATTGGGATAACCCTTGGTCACTTTTGTGAGCACTGGACATATTTCCAAGATCGTATTCATATTTGGGGGCTCTTTTGAGAGTTTTGGGCTTTGCTACCCTACCCATATGGTCGATCCCTCCTACGAATATCAACCTGAGCATTGATTATATTGGGGTGACCTTATTTTCCTTACCTAGGTATCACAAGGGGTACTTGCAGAGGTTATTATGTAGGTTTGCTAGCTAGGTAGGGGTCAAAAAACACAGTTTATTTACACATTGAATATAAGGGACACTATAATTGGTTAGAAACCTCCACTTGTAGTGTATGGGAGTTTCAAGTATCTCGCAGGAGAGGCATATGTGCTGAATTCGAAGGCTCGCATATCCTCCCCTTGGTTTTCTTGTTTTTTGGCTGTAGATTTTCTTAGGAGTGTGCTTCGTGTATTATATATTACTTAGGGTTGCATAGTTAGATTGATTCTTTTATTTTTTGTTGAGTCATATTTGATCTGGGTGCAGCACTTTGTCGTTCTCATCATTTAGCTGGAATTCAGCCTTCTATGTCTCCTCCTCCTTTGGGAGAGAGAACCAGATAGTCTAAGTGGACTAACTCTCACTTTGATTCACACACAGATCTCACCATGAGTGACCATGAGCCTGAGATCCCATAGATCCCTTATCTTCCACCTCCCGCATGGGAGGTTGAACCTTGAAGCACATATGGGACTCCGATAGGGTCTGTCCCTTCTATGGATGGGACATCGCTTAATGATTCGTCACAATTCTTGGCATACATGAATGCAAACCACAATTATTGGTCGCATAGTCCAAACTATGACACTCACCATGCACCCAATATCACTAGCACAATAAGGTATGGCATGCCATACTTTCCCAAGACTGGTCTGGAACCCAATGTTGGATCGGATGTTGACCCTGGTGTTGCACTTGGAATTCTGGTGTTGCACTTGGGGGAACTTCCATTCCATTCTAGGAGGACAGGTTTGGTATTTTTGATGACACATCCTCCTCCTAACTCACATGGTCCTTTGGGCTTGATTTCTACCATTATTCATGTTTGTCTCGCATATGGTCACACCATAGTGTCACAAGGCCATGTGCCTCCTTATGTGTCAGCTGGGTATGTTCCATCTTATGGACCATATTATGGACAATATTATGTACCAGCTTATGGACCATTCTATGGAACTTCTTATGGAAAAACTTATACACCTTATGGGTCTAGGTACCAACCCACTTATCAACCTCATAACTATGGCTTCATATCACCCTAGCCTCAAGGTACTCCAAACTATAATATGCAACCCTATATGGGTCAAATGGGAGGAGGTTACTATCCCATTGGCCAAGGCCATGGTGTCTATAGCAATCAACCCTATGTGAACCATATCTATCAGGCAGCATGGAACCAAATGGTTCAGCGTAGGCTCCCTTTCCTTGCAACGTTGAACTTACCTGACTTGTCGATATTGACAAATGATCATGTGTCTCATGACCCGACATAGCCAATCATTCCCACCAAGCTTCCTTCAGACATTCCAAATTTCAAAGGTAAGGCTAGTGAAGATCCTAGTGAAAAAGTCATGATGTTCCACTTTTCGTACTCTTCAAACTCCTTGAATCATGATTTGGTTCGTTTAAGGCTATTTCAATGCACCCTTATGGGGCCTACGGTGAAGTGGTACATAGAGGTTCCTGGGGGGACTTATACATCATTTAATGACCTAGCTATGACCTTCCTCAATCACTTTCAACTACCCATGCATTACGATGTTGGTACTGAACTCTTGTTGACATTTTTGTAGGACAAATACATGCATATATATGATCACATTCAATAGTGGCATAGATGGAAGAGATTGATTAAGGCCTTTATACCACTAGAGTTCCTTTTGGAATGGTTTCTCAAGTCTTTATTTCCTTACATAGTGAAGGATGTTTCCACATCCGGAGTGAAAAATGAGGAACAACCTATCTTTAGAGGTCAACAGCTGGATTTTATTTATGCTCAATTTGGGCTCTTGTATGAGATCATACCGGACACACCTAGATCCAATTTCGACCCTAAGTTTAAACCTAGGCCACATGCTGATGGCATTGTTGGATAGAAGTACTAAGCATGCAATATTGGTTACAAACCAAATGAATAATTTTTCTATTAACTAGCGTGCATCGGGACAAGCTATGGCTTCGTCTCATCCTACCCAAATGGTAGATGTACTTTTAGTGCAATGGTCGAACCAAAAAGGTAACCAACAACCTGGACGAAATAAAAAGAAAGGTAAAAAAAATTGAAAGGGTGGGTTTGAGAAATTTGAACTAGAAGGTGAGTAATTCAAACCACAAGAGAATATAGGAGCATTAGTGAGGTTCACAAATCAAATTTGGGTGCAAGATTCAACAAAAACCATCAAATTACAGATAAATTACACACAATGATAGCTAGAAACAAGATAATTTTGGAATGTCTAAAAATAAATTTATTATTAATAGGTTTATAAATAAATCATAAGAGTTTTGAATGTATTTCAAATCCAATTATGGGCAAATAACCCAAAATTGCCAAATTAGCATCAAACCCCCCTAGGTGGGCCAATCATGTCCCAAATCTCTCCAAATGGCCATGAATTTCTGAAGTAGCATGGATGATGTGTTTTAGGTCAATTACTACACCTTTTATAGTTTGGGTGTGGAAAAATAGGTGGTTTAGAGTCTCAATGCAACATTAATTGCACCAAATCAAGCCAAATTTGGGAAAAATCCCACTCTAGCACTCCAAGTCAACTTTCATGTCCACATTCAATGAATGGGAGAGAACTATAAATGATGGATGTGCATATGTGTCTTGTTTACTAATCTGGAGTACCCATTTGGGTCATGGAACCTCAAATTGACATGGCATATGTCCACCTAAGCACCCCTAGTCCACCTCATAGTGTATTAAAGCTTAAAAAGCAACGAAATTGAATAATTAGTGTAACAAAGGTACTAATGATGGATTACTATTATAACACCCTCCATTAATCAAACAACTAAGTATGCTCACAAAATGATGAAGGCCTTGGAAACAATGGCTCAAGTCACATCCAGTACATAATTCAGAAATTACAATTTTTATTTGTCCATGTGAACCAAGGAAGTAAGGAAAATGGGAAAAAATTCCTTCAAGAATGGACATGGGGCTGGAATTGTAATATTATAACAGAAAATTACCATCCCTCACTCACCCCAAGCAAATATATCAGGTAAGTGAAGGTCTTCTCATTGAAAGCCTTGGTAAAAATGTCAGCAGTTTGCTCAGTGGATGGGCAATACTGCAGTGAGATCACCCTGTCATGCAATAAGCCCCGAATGTAATGCATGTGTATCTCTATGTGCTTTATCCTCTGTCTCTGTACTGGATCCATATATATATATTTATGGCACTATTATTATCCACCCAAATGTTGGTTGGAGAATCAATTGTGACACCAAAATCCTGGAGAATTCCCTATAACCAAACACATTGAATTGCAACATTTACTGTTGCCCTGTATTCGGCCTCTGTTGATGAAAGTGATATGGTGTGTTGTTTCTTACTTGACCAAAAAATGGTACCTTCATCAAACATGAATACAAAACCTGATGTTGATTTTTTTTCAGTTGGATCACTGGCCCAATCTGAATCAGAAAATCCATCTAGTTGAAGTGAGGAACTAGCTGTGTAGTGCACCCCGAATTTCTTAGTTCCCTGGACATATTGAAGAATTATTTTTGTATCCCTCCAATGGATATCATGTTTCTAGTGCATATTTATTGCTACAGCACTCACAGCATAAGACAAATTAGGTCTTGTATGAGTGAGGTAGATCAAGCTGCCCACTAGTTTCCTGTAGAGTGTAATATCCACCATTGGGGAATTGCCAAATTCATGCATTTTAAAACCAGAAAGAAAGGGAGACTTGGATGCCTTACACTAAGCCATATTAAAATTATTTACTAGGTCTAAATCATACTGTGTCTAACTCATCATGATGCCCTTACCATTTTTCTCAATTTCCAAGCCCAAAAATTTCCTTAGCAATCCTAGGTCTGTCATAGCAAATTCACTATGCAAAGAGTTCTTAATTTGTCCAATTAAATTGGTGCAGCAACCTGGAATAAGAATATAATCAACATAGAGAAAAATTACCTGAAAATTAACATCATTTTTTCTGCAAATACACATTATGGTCTGATTTGCATCTTGTGAAGCGAATTGAAAGCAAGAAAGTATCCATTTTTGCATACCAATCCCTGGGGGCTTGCTTGAGTCCATACAGTGATTTTTTAAGCCTAAATACCAATGAATAATCCTCTTTGAAACCTTAAATATGATGCATATATATCTCCTCTTGTAAATCACCATGCAAGAATGCACTCTTTACATCCATGTGGTGAACTTCCCAACACTTACTAGCTGCGAGTGCAAGAACTAGTCTAATTGAGTCCATCTTTGCAACCGGTGCAAAGGTCTCTATGTAATAAACTCCATGGAATTGAGAATATCCCTTAGCCACTAATCTATCCTTATTTTTTATATCAGAACCATAAGCAGAAATTTTGGTCTGGAAAACCCATTTGCATTGAACAACTTTCCTCTTGGGAGGAAGGGGAACCAATTCCCATGTATTGTTCTCCTGGAGGGACTAAATCTCATCTTCCATTGCTGATTTCAATATTGGGTCTATACAATATTTATGATATGTCTGAGGATAATAAATTATCATCATGTAATAGTGCTCAGCAAGAGCACTATCACTTGCAAAAGAATCCTTACTAGTTTGTGATCTAGTTTTCCTAGGCTCTTAGGGATTTCCTGCCAATTCCCCAGCTGCTTGCACAATGTTTCCAGCCCATTTGGGCCTATATGGTGAGTCATATATAGATACATAATATTCAGCAACATTTATATCATAATTATCAGAAAAAATAGATCATGTGTCATCACTTACATCTTCGAATGGTTGAGGAGATGAACAATCCCTCGGTGCAAGTTCGAAATCAGGAATTGGCTCTTCTTTGAATTTGACACTTCTTTAAACAAATTGTTTGCAAGTAGATATGTCAAAGAGATTGTAAAATTTGGTGTCCTTACCATATTCAACCATGATAAACTCCTTTTCTTTTGTTGCAAGGATTTCCTCTTCTCTGAAGGGATTCTTTCCCATGCTTTTGTCCCGAATATCCTAAAATTTGAGACATTTGGTTTTTCACCAAACCATGCCTCATAACGTGTCATTTGTTTCACTGATTTGTGGAAGGATCTAATTTGAATTTGAGCAGCACAACTGATAGCTTCAGCCCATATATTTGGATTAAGTACCCTCACTTCTATCATGCAAGTTTCCATCTCTTTGAGAGATCTATTTTTTCTCTTTGCCACACCATTTTGTTGTGGTGTGTAGGAAGTTGAGTGTTGCATTTGGATGCCACACTCCTCACAAAGTTGCTGTAGATTCTTGTTCACATAATCCTTTCTATTATAAGTCCTAAGTACTTTGATCTTCTTCCCACTCTGATTTTCTAGTAGTTCTTTCCAAACCTTGAGTTTCTCAAACACCTCAGATTTCAATTTAAGAAACTACACCCAACCAAATTGAGAGTAGTCATCAATGAATGTAAGAACATACCTAGATCCACCATATGAGGGAGTGGGTAATGGACCAATCAAATACAAATGAACCAACCCAAGTGGTTTTGTTTCTCTCCTTTCCTTCCCCTTCTCATAGATCTACTCGGGATGCTTCCCAATCACACATCCAATACATGCTCCAGTAGATGGTTGGATTTGTGGAAGACCTGCCACCATTTCTTCTCTGTGCAATGTTTGGAGATATCTATAATTCATGTGGCCAAACCTCTCATGCCATAGTTTGGAAACCCCATTGGCATGTGAGTGAAGTGATTTATCACTGGAAGTAGGGAGGAAATTGGATAATTTGTACATTCTCTCATGATGATCAGCATACCCAACTGCAATAACTTGGTCTGTTGAGATTTCAGAAATCTCTACCGAGTCAGGAGTGAATATCACTCTCTTCTCCTATGTGGGTCATCCGGTAGACTGAAAGAAAGTTTGCTGCAAGGTCTAGTACATACATTACATAACTAAAGAACCCATGGTATAAATCAGTTCTCCCAATTCCTTTGGTCTGGAGTTCAGAATCATCTCCCATTCAAACTATTGGGCTAGCATTTGAACTCATGGAGGAGAAAAATTCTCTTCTGGATACCATATGCCTAGAAGCACCTGAATCAATAATAAAGGATGAAGAGTTAGAAGTATCCGCTACCAAAGCAAGGTATTTTTCCTTTCCTTCACTTGAGCTGAAGTTGCCATCCTTCTTCCTTGTGCTGTCAGGGACTGGAATGTTGTTTTTCTCCAGTAGTTGCGCCATGGTGTCTATGGGTTTTTTAATGCATGAGCTCTCTGGATTCCATCCATTATGGAAGTAAGTGCATTTGACCTTCTCTTTTCCTGTCTTCTCCTTTTCTTTGGGTGGATTCAAAGATCCCACATAGGATTTGGGTTTTTCTGATTTCTTTTTGTCCAACAACTTCGAATTCTTGGACTTGGGCTTGCCCTTTGCTGAAATCAAAACCCCCACTGCTAGTGCTTGATATTTGATCTTGATGGAACCCATTTGGACCAATTTTTCCTGCTCTTGAGTGAGTGACTCCATGAATTTTTCCAGGCTTTGCATTTTCTAGTTTTGAAGGGTGAGTTTGCCGAAGTGGAATGTGCTCACAAAAACTGAGAAATTTGGCCCCAACTTCGAAATTATAGACAAGATCATTTGATATTACTTCTTCTCAATCTCACATTGTTTTAACTGTAATACAAGTGATTTGAACTTGGTGAAGAAGTCCTAGATTTTATCATAGTGCATTGGGCTCAAGCTTATCAGCTCATTCTCAAGCTGGTGACGATGTAGCTCATCATTTTTTCTAAATAGAGACCCATGCTTCACCCAAGCCTCCTTTGGTGATGTAAAAATGTCAAGGTGGAACAACAAATCTCTTGAGATTCTCAGACACACCAATCCATATGCTTCATCCAATTTGTTGAAATACTTGTCTTTCTCTACAACAAAATTTGGTTCCACTTCATGCCCATGGTAACTCTAAAAAGCCCCTTGGCTCTCAATTGAATCACCATCTCTTCCTTCCAACCAAAAAATTGAAGGGTGTTATCATGATGTGGGTATCCTCCATTACTTTCTGCGCTAATGGTGGTGAAATTTCTAACTCGATTACACATAGCAATTCGATTTTATCTGGAATTTACTAACAAAGCAGCTCAAATCCACTAAGAATTTGGTATGCAACTAGAAAATATCCAACCAGATATGATACCATGTGAGAAATTAGAACCAAAAAGTGACTAATTCAAACCATAGGAAAATCTAGGAGTGTTAGTGAGGTTCACAAATAAAATTTGGGTGCAAGATTAAGCAAAAACCTCAAATTACAAATAAATTACACACAATGATAGCTGGAAACATGATAATTTTGGAATTTATAACCATGAAAATGTTATTAACAGGTTTATAAATACATCATAAGAGTTTTGAATGGATTTGGAAGCTGATTGTGAGCAAATAACCCAAAATTTCCAAATTGGCATCAAACCCCCCTAGGTGGGCCAATCACGTCCCAAATCTCTCCTAATGGCCATGGATTGATGAAGTGGAATGGATGATGTGTTTTGAGTCAATTATTACACCTTATAAAGCATGGTTGTGGAAAATTGGGTTGTTTAGAGTCTCAATGAAACATTAATTGCACCAAATCAAGCCAAATTTGGGAAAAATCCCACTCTAGCACTCCAAGTCAAATTGCATGTCCACATTCAATGAATGGAAGCACACCAAAAATTATGGATGTGCATATGTGTCTGTTTGACTAAGCTGGAGTATCCATGTGGTTCGTGGAACCTCAAATTGACATGGCATATGTCCACCTAAACACCCATAGTCCACCTCATAGTGTATTAAACCTTAAAAAGAAATAAAATTGACTAATTAGTGTAACTATGGTACTAATGATGGATTATTATTCTAAAAATGGGAATATGAATGAAAATGATAATAATGTAAAGAACAACAATAATGTTGGGGGAACAAGAAACCTAAGCGTAAGGTTAAATTTCCTTGTAAGATTTGTGGGGATCATAACCACACTCGCTTGTGCCCTCAGATACAAGATGCCTCGAAGTTGAAAAATCCTTTACCACAAAACTAGAATATGAACTCGAGGAACATGGATCCTAGTGGTGCTTCTGTTCAGACTCCAAACCCATCAGACACCATTAGTGGCCATGGTTGGATTAATATGATGTCTGCCGAAAATTTTTGTGACACGTTCTAAGGATTATGGTACGTCACAATGGGACCTGGGAACCTTCTCCACCTAAGATCCCTTTGTGTATCTAAAAACATAGTGATAAGATTAAAGCTCCACCTCACATTCCTAAGGGAGTATTCAAGTGTTTGGGGCACAATCCTAATCCCTGAGCTTCCTAAAACTATTCTATCATCGATGATTTGGGCCAGACTCCTTATGCGATGTCCTCTTTAGAAGTTCTTAAAAATTGTCCTTCGCAAAGGAAATCCTTGTTGTATGCTATTCAAGTGGCTGATGTAATCTCTCTTTCTGTGATCAAATTTGAAACTCATATATTCTAGCCTCGCTTTCCTTACTATGTGTCCCTTTTGGTTCATGTAGAGTGTCTAAAAAACACCATCAAATGAACAGTGATTGATGAAGGCACTACAGATTCTGTGATGTCTTTTTCCTATTTGAAGGGGTTGGTTTCTCATGCATTTTCTAATTCAGGCACCATGTTAACTTCATTTTATGGAAGATCATTTCGGCTGCACATCATTATTTCTTCCCTTGATGTCCAATTGGGAGGGAATACCATCGTGATTGAGGTCGAGGTGGTTGATGTTCCCCTTGACTATAATATTTTACTGGGTAGGAACTGGATTTACTATATGAAAGTGGTCGTATCATCACTCTTCTGGGTTTTTTGTTTTCCTTTGGATGGGAATATTGTGACGATCGATCAAATATCCTTTGATAATTCTAGTTCGAAAGCATCGTCGAGAGCTTGTATCCTAATTATCGATCATTCTCAGCCAACAATTGAGAATGTTGGGGTGGGAATGTATCCTTCACTAATGGGAACTTTTAGTTGTATTGTGCTCATTCTTATGGTCAGTTCTAGTATTGGTAAGGCTCCAACGCCGTTGAGTTTGGTTCCTTTTTGCACTTTTGATATGGAGGATCCTTGGAGTCTTCCTTCTCTGAGTACTTCAAGTGATTCTATACCTACTGAGACGGACATGTCATTGTCTATAGCTATGGTGTCTTATCAATATAATATTGATTATGTTGTAGAGTCTAGTCCTTCCTCTTCATGGACAGAGGAGGAGGACCCTTATGCATTTACTTCTTGGGAAATGTCATCATCTCACTCACATGACTACCTCGATGAAATATTTCCATCGGATGAGGCTATTCTCAAGGCTATGTCTGGGCTAGACAACCTTGGGGAGAGTTGCATCATAGATATTATTTTCTCCCTAAGATTGATGATATTGAGTGTGATGAATTTAAGGAGATCTTTAGTGACAAAATTGAAAGGCTCGTGGTACCATTAGGCTCTCCTAGAAAATATTCTGAAGGTAACATGGATAACTTGTCACCAACTATACCTATCAATATTTCTTGTGTTCCTGGAAAGATTGAAAACGTGTACATTGGGGAAGATTGTTCCCCCAATGAGAATAGATAGTACACCGATCTTTTTAATAATTTCAAGATGTGTTTGCTTGGTCATATGAATAAATTCCAGTAATTGACCCTCACATTGTCTAACATGAAATCAAAACCTATCCAGATGCTAAACCTATTCGACAACATTTGCGTGCAATGAATCCTAGAAAAACACCCACTATTAAGGCTGAGATAGAGAAGTTACTCAAAGTTGGCTTCATATATCCCATTCTCTTGACAAAGTGGGTGTCAAATATCGTTCTGGTGGATAAGAAGCAGGGAACGATCTGTGTATGCACCGATTCTAGAGATTTCAATCACACCTGTCCTAAGGATAACTTCCCCACACCATTTATTGATCAAATTTTGGATGAGTGTGCAGGGAGCGAAGTTTTCTCCTTTATGGATGACTTTTCTGGATATAATCAGATTCAGATTAAACCTGAGGACCAACATAACATTGCTTTCATTTGTCCTTGGGGTACTTTTGCGTACTGGAAGATGCCCTTCAGCCTTAAAAATGTTGGAGAAACATTTCAACGGGCTATGACCTTTTCCTTTCACGATCTTAAAAATATTATTGAAGTGTATTTGGATGATTTAGTTGCTCACTCTCAGATGAGGGCATGTCATCCTTATCATTTGTGTTTGGTTTTTGAAAGATTCCACTGTTATCAAATTCAGTTAAATCCTCATAAGTGCATATTTTGCATGAATTTTGGTCGCTTACTAAGGTTCATTGTTTCCAAGGAGGGTATAAGGGTCAATCCTTTGAAGGTTGAGGTGATAATTCAATTGTCTCCCCCATGTAATATTAGACATATTCAATGTTTGCAAGGTATGGAAAACTTCTTGCAAAGATTTGTGGTCAATTTTTCCAATTTGAATAAAGGATTCATGCATTTGTTGAAGAAAGACACTTCGTTTATCTAGGATGAGCGAGCCCAAGGGTCTTTCGATGCATTGAAGAGAGCCTTGGCATCGACCCCCATGATTAGTCCACCCAACTATTGCCGTGACTTTTTGATATATGTGGTTATGTCTCAAGAGACTATTGGTATGGTATTGGTTCAAGAGGATGAGGAGCTTCATGATAATGTCATCTACTATCTTATCCAAAACCTTATTGATGTGGAGCTTCATTATACCCATGTTGAGAAGATGACCTTAGCTATCGTCGATGCGGTTCAATGTTTGAGGAATTATATCCTTCTTCCCAAAAAATTTGTTATATCTCACATTAATCCATTTTAGTTCATCCCCACCAGAAGGATGATAGGGGGAAAGTATAATAAATGGATTGTGATATTGAAATATTTTGAGCTCCAGTTTGTTTCGGAAAAGTTGAAGAAGTCATTGATTTTTGTTGAGATTATATCTGATTTTCCAAGTTTGGATGAGGGAGAGGTTCATGAGGAATCTTTCATTAATGAGAACATTCTTCTAATTTCGACTGTGAACCCATGGTATGGGGACATTATTATCTACTTGCAGACCTTGAAGGTTCATTCTTATCTCTCATGAGATGAGCTTCAACGACTACTTAATGTAGCAAAGAATTACCTCTTTATGGATAACACTTTGTATCGCTGTGGGGTTGATTCCATTTTATGTCATTGCTTAACTCATGAAGAGGCTAAGTTTGTTATTAATTATTACCATGGAGGGGTGTGTGGTGGTCATTTATCTGGGATTTCTACATCTCAAAATATTTTAAAAGAGGGATATTTTTTTCCGTCCATCTTTAAAGATTGTGTTAATGTGGTCAAGCGTTGCCACCCTTTCCAGGTGTTTGCATAGAACATGCACTTGTGTCCTGCCCCTTTGTATCTGATTATTACTATCGGTCCCTTCACCAAGTAGGGGGTCGATTTTATGGAATGAAACCCAGCTTCAGCTGGGGGGCACCATCACATTATTGTGGTTGTTGACTATTTTACGAAATGGGAAGAGGACATGCCCACAATTAAATCCGACGGTGAGACAGGAGCACATTTCGTATTCAACCAGATTATCACCTGGTTTAGTATTACAAGGGATCTTGTCATTGACTATGGCAGGAAATTTCAGAACAAGACGATGGAATAGTTGTCTTCAAACTTAGGGTATAACAAAGAGCATTCCTCTTCTTAATATCCTTAAGCAAATGGACAGGTTGAAGCAGTGAACAAGTCACTTAATTCCATTCTCCAATAAACCATCACATAAAGAAAGACCAATTGGCATATCATGTTATATCCTGATTTGTGGGCTTATCGAACCATGGTTAAGAATGCCACTAATTTTTCTCCCTATCATCTTGTGCATGGGGTGGAATTGATCTTATCAGTTTAGTGTGAAATCCCTTCATTGAATCTATCCATGTATATTTTACCATATACTTATGCATTGGAAGAGAATTTAGTCCACTTAGAGTAGCTTGATGAGCAACGTCGATATGCTTTAGTGGCTCTTGAAATTAACAAGCATCGCATTAAGGTCCAGTACGATAAGTCTATCCATCCTAGGAGGTTTAATGAAGGTGACTTGGTTCTTTTCTGGGACCATGCTAAGGAACCCTTAGGGGCAGGAAAGTTTAATCCCATGTGGCATGGTCCTTACATGGTCAAGTGGGTATTAGAGAAAGGTGCCTACAAGTTAGTCGATTATGAAGGGAAGGCCTTAGCGGAGCCTAGAAATGGGCTCTATCTTAAAAATTAGTATGCATGATTCTCCACCAAGGATGATTTGTTGTATATTATTGTACATTTGCATAACTTACTTTTGGTTTACTTGTGGTGATCGATATGTTGACCAACTTTCACTTGTTATGGAATATGTCAACAGAATCTTTGGTTTATGTAGGATTCGCTGATGGTGCTAGCCACCACACTCAAAACTCAACTTTGGCTACTTGGGTGATTTATACTCCTACAGGTCAAGGGTTGTCTTTGGGAGATGTTTTTCTACGGCCTTCATCAAACAATGTTGCAGAGTATAGTGTCAATATTGAGTTATTGCGTGATTCCATTTCACATGGTATTCACTCTCTTGAGGTATGTATTGATTTGCAGTTAGTGGTTTCATAGTTGAATGGCTTGTATCAAGTTAGAGATCCAACTATGTGTCGAAGCTTCTTGCATGTCATGTTTCTAGAACAACAATTTGAAAACATAACATACATCCACATTACAATAAATTTTAATCAAGTTGTTGATTCATATGCTAACTATGTACTAGATTGGAATTTGTTTCACAGACAATAAAGCATTCATAAACACATTTACACATGTAAATAAAATAATAACCGATCATCATAGATATTTTTCATTAAAATATATGTCCATAAATGTGGTGTCATAATACATAAGTGTCATATACAAAAATGGGGATTCCAATCCACCAATATTATACTACACAGTCATACAAAAAAAACCCCNTTAAAATATATGTCCATAAATGTGGTGTCATAATACATAAGTGTCATATACAAAAATGGGGATTCCAATCCACCAATATTATACTACACAGTCATACAAAAAAAACACCCCAAGCCTCTAATGCTATGGGGGGTGAGGGTGTTGATCATGGTAGCACACTATGGCTCTAGCCAGCTGGTGAAATAAAGGAACCCATGCCCGTGGTACTCCAATCAACTGGCACTGCATGGCCTCAGGAAAGTCCTCGACTTGTGCCATAGGAACTCTATGTGTCAATAAAATTAAGTTTGGATGAATGAATGCTCCACATACACACCCATGATCTCATGTCCTCTTCCCCTCCACTAATGACAAGGGAAACCATATGGCCGTCGTGATCCCACATATGCATGTACATGATAGAGTATCAATATAAAGTGTGTTTCTTTAGTATGCATTAGTATGCATTTGTAAATATTCTAATAATAAATTTCTCCAAGTAGCTATTTGGCCGGGGCCGTGGATTTGTAAATAAAACAAATCCTTCACTGTAAATTTATACCTTCATATTTGCCAAAAAGGGTGTTTCTGGAACAAATGGAAATGGTTTTCAATGAAACAAAAACTGTTTCCAAATGGAAACAACACTTTGGTCGTAATGGAATAGATCCCATAGGCCAAAAAGGCATATAAAATCTAGAACCAGAAACCCTTTCAAAGTTTCAGCAACACTGGTTCCAGATCTTGATTAAAACCGAAAGAGGCGCTTCATAAAAGCGCCGATACCATGTTAGGGTACACAGGGTACTCCCAAAGGAGCGAACACCAAGAGAAACCACTTTACACAAATGAATCACAAATCAATACGCCCATGTTTGTCACGTGGTTAAAACCCTCGAGAGGGAAACAGTCCACAGCCCTAGCCAAATAGCTACTTGGAGCAATTTATTATGCAAAAGAAAGAAAGTTACACGAGCTTCTCATAATCGATCAACTAGCCAAGGACCCTCTATGTTCTTTAAATAGAGATCATAGACCAATCAGGTGTTAAGCCATGGATCAATGGTAGGTATGATCTAAGAGAAGTTGAACCGTCGGATCATTCTATGTCTAGAACATATCATGACCATTGGATTAGAATATTTACAAATGCATACTAATGCATACTAAAGAAACACACTTTTACCTAATGGATATATTACACAAGTTGATCTTAACTAACTCCTAAGTGTCTAAATATCCTAACATCCCCCCTTAAGAACAACTTGGGATAGGATTGAAGGATTTACAAAAGTGACACTATTAGGAGAAGGAAGGAGGCATTAGAGCCTATCCCCCCTTAAGGACACATCCATGAACTCCTAACATAGACCAAAGTTTAGAAAAATTCGCTTCTATAAGAGACTTAGTGAAGATGTATGCAACTTGATCATCTATAGAGCAATAGAGCACTTCAATAACACGATCATGAACAAGATTTTTGATGAAGTGCATGTGTAGCTCAATGTGTATGCTGCGCTAATGTAGAACTAGATCTTTGGCAAGCTTGATGGCACTTTGATTGTAGCACCAAAGTGGAGTAGGTTGCGGCTGCTCGAATCCAAAATATGAAAGGATCTGTCGAAGCCATAAAGCTTCTTGACTGGCATTAAATGTAGCTCGATATTCTGCTTTTGCTGAAGAAAGAGCAAGAGCTTGTTGTTTCTTACAAGCCCAAGTGACAGGTCCAGATCCCAGACTGAACACATAACCTGCAGTAGACTTTTGATCATCAGGATTGCCATCCCAATCTAAATCAATGAAACCAACCAACAAAGGTTCCCCCCCTGTACTATAATGAATCCCAAACTGAATTGTTCCTCGAACATATCGAAGTATTCTTTTTGCTTCTTTCCAGTGACTTTCATGAGGAGTTTGCATATAATGGGAAACACAACCAACGGCAAAGGAAATATCAGGATGAGAATGAGTCAAGTATAAAATACTACCAACAAGCTGACAATACAAGGTGGCATCTACTTCAGGGGAAGTACAAGTGGCAGAAAGTTTGACTCCAGACTGGAAGGGAGAAGGGCCTGGTTTACACTCTTCCATGTGGAAGTGAAGAAGAAGGTCACAAGCATACTTAGACTAGGAAAGAAAGATTCCTTCTGTGGTTTGCAAGACTTGGAGACCAAAAAAATAATGCAAATGTCCTAAGTCTAACATTTCAAAATTTTGCTTAAGATTGGATTTCATATGGGTTATAAGTTTAGGGTCACTACCAGTAAGGATAGGATCATCAACATAAAGAACAAGTATGATGAGATGGTTTCCTACTTTCTTGGTATAGACATTGGGGTTAGAATGGCATCTAGAAAAACCAGTGTCAAGGATAAAGCTATCCATTTTGGCATACCAAGCTCTAGGAGCTTGCTTAAGGCCATATAAGGATTTATTAAGGAGACAAACAAGGCTAGAGTTATTCTGAACATATCCAGGAGGTTGTTCCATGTAAATTTATTCCTGTAAATCACCATGTAAGAAGGAAAACTTGACATCCATTTGATGGACTTCCCAGTTATGTAAGGCTGCAAGGGAAAGAACAAGGCGGATGGAGTTTATTTTTGCTACAGGGGCAAAGGTTTCATTGTAGTCAATCCCTTCAAATTGGGAAAAACCTTTGGAAACTAACCTTGCCTTAAGTCTTTCAACACTTCCATATGATGCATACTTAGTTCTGTAGACCCATTTACATCTGACAAGTTTTCTTCCTTTTGGAAGAGGAACAAGATCCCAAGTATCGTTCACCATTAAGGAATGATATTCTTCATCCATAGCTGCATCCCAATCTAGATTTCTTGAAGCTTCTGCAAAAATTTCTGGATCATGATTCCTGAAAACTTGAGCCAAAAGAGAAGAGGCTCTCAGAAACTGAGAACGTGTTTGACGTTGATCTCTAGGATCACCGACAAGATCATCAGCTACTTCACATGTTGAACGGACCCACCGAGGAAGTATTGGTGCTGGTGCAATTTGAGGAACATGAGCAAGCGGAGGTGGATATTCATCCTCACTGTCATCATCAGAAACTAGAGTTGGGAACCTATTAAGGAAGCTGGAAGAAGAAGAAGAAGAAGGCACAATCATAGAATCAGGCTCACAAGCCAAAGATGGCACACCCGCCAAGTTAGGCTCGCAGGCCAAGAGATTTTCATCAAATTTAACATCTCTTCTAATGATTATATCATGAGAATGTGGCTGAAGAAGTCTATAACCTTTTACATCTTCAGAATATCCAACAAATATGCACTTTTCACTTTTAGGCTGCAATGCTTTTCGTTTTTCATTTGGAATGTGAGCCCATGCTTCACAACCAAACACACGAAAGTGACTTACATCTGGTTTAATTTTACTCCATGCTTCTTCCAGTGTTACACCCTATAAAACTTTAGTGGGTGTGCGATTAACTATGTAATTTGCACAATTTATGGCCTCATCCCAATATTGAAGACTTAGTCCTTTAGACTAGATCATACAATTAGCCATTTCTTTTAAAGTGCGGTTCTTCCGTTCAGCTACACCATTTTTTGTGGTGTATATGGAACAATGTGTTTTTGTTGGATTCTTGTTCAGTGCAAAAAGTAGTGAACTTGTTGTTAACATATTCTCCTCCATTGTCAGATCTTAACTTAATAATTTGATGACCATATTGTTTTTCAACAAGGGCCTTGTAGGCCAAGAACATGTTAAATACTTCGCTCTTAAGTTTTAGGAAGTAAACCCAAGTGCGTCTGGAGTAGTCATCAATGAAAGTTAAGAAATATTTGAAACCAGAAAATGAAGCAAATGGAAGAGGGACACACAAGTCACTATGCACAAGGTCCAAGGGAATCGAGGCGTGCCAAGAGGCACGTTTGTCAAAACTGTCATGATGATGTTTTCTGAGTACACAACCAGAACAAACACCATCCTTGCAAGATACCAATAGAAGACCAGTCACCATATTTTCTTTACATAGTTGTTTCAATGAGTGATAATTTAAGTGACCAAATCGCTCATGCCAAAGTTTGCTCAAGTTATCACTATGAGCAACAAAAACTGAAGGAAAAGGTGACGAACCAAAGTTGTTAAAATTGTACAACCTGGTAATATCATCAACAGTTCCAGTAGCAAGGACATTTTGAGGATTTTTAAAATCCTTGATTACAACTTGGTGAGGTGTAAATGTCACAGTTTTACCTTCACCTGAATGAGTAATTTGATAGACTGATAACAAATTGCAGGAATTTTTTGGAACACATAGTACATCACTGAAATGACCATTTTCTACTGGAACTATTCTAGATCCTACAACACTTAGAGATCTATCATCACCAACAAATATCTGTTTGGTGTTACATTCATGCATAGTAGAAAACATGGCTTTATCCTTAGCCATATGATAAGATGCTCCAGAATCAATGAGCCACTCAATTGAAGTAGAAGAAGAAGATGCAGTATAAGAGTAACTAGAAGCACAAAGTGCATGTCCATGAGAGTTAGATTCTGAATACGAATCTAGGTTGATGTGGTGCTTCTTCATTGCTGCTTCCAAGGCTGCCATATTCATAAAACACTTAGATTCATCATGATTATCTTTCCCACAAAAATTTCAATAATGCTCAGTCTTCTTTCCTTTTTGCTTGGATCCTTTGTCATTTTTTAAAGAAGGAGCTGACTGAGAGGGTTTAGGACCCTTGTTGTTTGGCTTATTATTGTGAAAATTCTGTTTCTTGGAAGGCTTAGACTTTTCTTTTTGTTGGGACATTAAGGCTTTCTCAGATGTATCTATATTGTTAATTATTCCAAGATGAATGAGCTTATCTTTCTCTCTAATTAAGGAATCACTAAAGGATTCAAGACTAGCCTCTTGATAGCTAGTTGTAGTCAAGGATTTTTTCATGGAGTAGAATGTAGATACAAAAACAAAATATGCAGGTCCAAGTTTGGAAAGAATATGATAAATACATTGCTTTTCTTCTTTCTTAATCTTTCATTCTGCACATAATAGTCTAAGATTTTATACTTAGATAAATAGTCTTGAATGCATGAAAAATCATTTGGATTCAAGGAAATTCAACTTATTCTCAAGTTGATGACCTTGAATTTCATTTTGTTTACCAAACACAGACTCCAACTTTTCCCAAGCTTTATCAGGTTCATCAATTTTAGATATGTAGAAATGCAAATCAATAGAGATTGACATCCCAATCAATCCACGAGCTTCATCACATCTATTTTCCCATTTAATTTTCTTATCATCATCATTGGGTTCTATTTCTTTCCCTAAGGTTATCCTGAAAATTCCTCTACTTCATAGAACATCTTCCATACGATATTTCCATGAGAAATAGTTAGAACTTGTAAGTATAATATCACAAGGGGTGGCCATACTATAAAATAATGGCTAAAAGAATAGAAAATAACTATCTGGATGTAAAGAGATCGAAAAAATATGTGATTTAAAAAAAAACGGCACTGAAAACTGATTCTGAATGATGAAGTTATGCTTGATCAAAGAAAATGTTGAAGATGTCCCCAATAGTGACGTGGAAAATATTAACTTGACCAACCAAAAAAAAAAAGCCCCCTCTTCCCAAGATCAACCTTTGACAATCACTTTTACAATAAAGTTGCTTTGAAGTGAATCACTTTGTAGAATAAGTGATGTTCACTTTTACAATAATGTGATTTTTAAATAGTGTGGCAATAAATTAAAGACTTAAGTGACTCACTTTTTATTTTATTTTATTTATGTGAGATACACTTTTACAATAAAGTAACTTGAAAATAGAAATTACATGCACTAAAAAGTAGCTTGATAAGACTTGAACTGAAGACTTATCAAGGAGCAAAGCAACTTTGGACCAAGTGAACTCAGTTTAAAAGGTACGTAAAAGTATGGAAAGAGGAAGGGGGCTCTTTTTTTTTTTGTACTCTTCTCTCTCGTTCTTTGTGCTTGCCTTTTTCTCCTGCAAATCACAACAAAAAAATGAAAAACAAAAACAAAAAAAATCTTTTTTTCACACAATGGGGTTAGATATTGGTTAGCTTACCTGGAAAGTCTATGTTTTCAATTTTTCTCGTTGTTTCTTATTTGTTGTGATCGCATAAGGTGCACGGCAAAGAGCATACGTAGCCGAGAAGACAATAAAAAAAAACTTTCCCTCACTGTTTCTGATTCACCGCGATCACGCAAGGTGCACGACAAAGAGCATATGCAGCCAGGGAAGTCAATATTCCAAGACTAAAACAAAAAAATCTAATAATAAGATTGATAAAATATGAGAGATTTAAAAAAAAATAAAACAAATCCGTCACTGTAACTTTATACCTTCAGATTTGGAAAAATGGGTGTTTCTGGAACAAAGAGAAACAGTTTTCGATGAAACGAAAATTGTTTCCAGAAGGAAACAGAACTCCAGATGCAATGGAATAGCTCCCATAGGCCAAAAAGGAATAGAAAATCTAGAACCAGAAACCCTTTCAAAGTTTCGGTAACACCGGTTCTAGATCTTGATAAAAAACGAAAGCGGCTCTTCATAAAAGCTCTGATACCATGTTAGGGTACATAGGGTACTCCCAAAGGACCGAACACCAAGAGAAACAACTTTACACAAATGAATCACAGATCAATACACCAATGTTTGTCACGTGTTTAAAACCCTTGAGAGGGAAACAGTCCACGGCCCCAGCCAAATAGCTACTTGGAGCAATTTATTATGCAAAAGAAAGAAAGTTACATGAGCTTCTCATAATCGGTCAACTAGCCAAGGACCCTCTATGATATTTAAATAGAGATCATAGACCAATCAGGTGTTAAGCCATGGATCAATGGTAGGTATGATCTAAGAGAAGTTGAACCGTCGGATCACTCTATGTCTATAACATATCGTAACCATCGGATTAGAATATTTACAAATGCATACTAATGCATACTAAAGAAACACACTTTTACCAAACGAATATATTACACAAGTTGATCTTAACTAACTCCTAAGTGTTTAAATATCCTAACAACAGGCACTGCATGGCCTCAGAAAATTCCTTGACTTGCACCATGGGAACTCTATGTGTCAATCGAACGAAGTTCAGATGAATGAATTGGAGCGTACGCTCAACATACACACCCATGATCTCATGTCCTCTTACTCTCCACCAATTACAAGGGAAACCATATGGCCGTCATGATCCCACATATGCATGTACATGATAGAGTATCAATATATGCCATCACACCAAAAACTTGTATTTTTTATTCCATACATCAAAAAACACAAAAAATTTAATAATTCAAAAAACAAGTTTGAGTTGGGATTCGTTACCTATCTCTCCATATGCAGATCCTTGTGGAATGGGCATGTCTGGGTCTCCACAAAATTCTACCCCTGCATAGTGGTAGTCATCTATGGTGATGATCTTCCTACGCCACCAAATAAAGATGTCTATTAGGTAGGGGTTGGCCACCCTCCCCCTCCTAGTCTCTACATAACATTGTTCTAGCGTAGCGGAGATGGATCTTGAAATCCATGAGGGGAAATATCAACTCTTGGGCTTAGCCCCAGCACATGATCAAAAAAGAAATAACTGAAGATGCTTCCATAGCCGAATTTCCTCACCCACCCCATCTTGCAGTCTGTAAGTTGTTGTTTCATGTTTCTCAGCAGTGAGGTAGTCCAGTCATATATTGTAGGACGCATATACTCCACTACATAGAACATCAAATTCCTTGAATCCTGGTACCGGGAGGGATGACAATCCTGCTATCTTTCTTAATGCCAACAGTATGGTCTTCAAACCCAGGTTTTGGATCGAGTTTGTAGGTATTTGACTCCAATTTTTTTTTGTATCTAGGACGCAATAAACAACAATGTACTCATCTATAGTGATCCCACCTCCTAGCCCATGAGCTCATAGGTTTACCACTTCCCCTCTTCGGGAAAATCCTGTAATGAAGTAAATATCCTGAACCTCGAGGATGAGGGGCATCCCGTCTAACTGAAATGCCTTTGAGTCGAGGTCCTAGTAATCCACTAATAGCTGGAGAAGCCTTGGCTTTGTCCTTAATCTTCCAAGGCACCAAAACTTGTATAGCCCACTGTAGTGAGAATTTATCCTCACTAAAGGGGCAGAAATGGCTCCCTTGTGCCTATAGGACAAAAGGGTAGGTTTCCACCCTTAGAAAATAGTAAAAAATGGAATGTAAAATATGGTAAAAACAGAGATGCAAATTGAACCTAAGCTACTCTAAGCAAATGGCTACAATAGTAAACTGAATCTACTAGCTAATGAAAGAAAAATAAAAGAGAGGAGAGGATGGAGGTTTGTTGAACCCCTCTGCACACAGTGGGTTAGGGTTTTGCCTCCAAAACCTGCAAAAGAAACCTATACTACCATGGAGAAAACTTGCAAACAATTGTTAATGGAAAAACCTGCAAATGACAATATGAGTTAGAAACAAAATAAGCAAATGAACATAAACAAAAATGATATTATACCTCACTTTGGTGGAAATGGGCCACCATGCCCTAGCTCATGGGAGCACCTCTCTCTTGGTTGGGAAGCAATGTCTTGGAGAAATGGAGATGGAGGAGAGGGAGAGTGGGTGGTTTGAGAGCAAGAGGTCTCAAAGCATCCACGGGCAGCATAACAATATGCAAATGAGGAATGTTTTGAGAGTGACCCCCCACCCTCCTTATATAGTTTTTCCAAGGGGTTTTATGGTTTTAAGCCATTGGTCAAGGCTTTAGCCCCTTTTTTGGGCCTTTAGCCCCCATTTGCCCTAATTTTAGCCTCTTTCAGGGTTTTAGCCCCTTTTTGAGGGCTTTATCTCCCGGGGGACTATTTTGGGCTCTTTTTGGGGGTTTTTGGCCCTTTTCTTCATCCTTGGGCTCTTTTGGAGGTGTGGGGGTCAAATGGAAGGTCATGGAAGGTCTTATGGAGTGAAATGAATGTTGTGAGATGGTTTCCTTGGGTGGTGTAGGCCATGGAGAGCTGTGTGGGGATTTTTGGGTTAACAGATTGCCCCCTGATGTTTGAGGGCAGGAGCTCAACATATGGCCGACGGACATCATAGGATTTACTATCGAGAGGTGGTGCTTCCGAGGCTAGGGAATGGTGGCTTTTGGTTTTGTATTAATTTGGTTCCCATCAATGGGTGAGATACAATAAATGTGTGACATGTATATGGATGAGGTGGGCATTCCCATGCTCGTGACAATGTCAAAAGAATCATTTGATCTATGCTCTAAAATACAAGAGTCGATCATATACAACTGATGTTACAATGTTGGTTGCCTCTATGTGAGGCTGAATACAATACTGATCTGGTACATTGGACCCATGGAATTCTCATGGGATACTATATCTTCATGACTGATGATCTACTAGATCTGGTACGTAGCTATGTGGACTCACTGATTGAGAGTCAGAGTCTCTGCAGTACAAGCATGATGGTTCAATCATAAAGGTATATCGAAGCACTACTGGGGCTTTCGAACACTGTCTCCAACACAACCCAAAAATCACAAGGGACATAACCTGTTTAGGTCCCTCGAGTGAACTCACCAATGTGCTAGAGTTGGGTGACATCCAGAGTCTTCGAATGAGTACTATGTGGAACAAACCCTATATGAATCTCAATGGTGCGATGATGGAGTTGAAGTCGAGCACGTGAGAAACAACCATCCCAAGAGACACTAAGGACTCCTCTCAAGTGGTCCAAGGAACTCATCAATGATGTTAATGAAACCAAGGTACAAGGACCTCTAGGTCTATCTTCTGGAATATGTGTGTTGGCGTCGACAGAGGGAGACCTACCCCTAGCCAAGGTAATGATGTTTCCTTGACCAGGAGCGCAAGGGATAACTGAAAGGTGTGAAGCAATATGCGGACTGACTCACTGAATTGGGGGAGACAGGGGGAAAAGGAAAATCAAACAGTGGCATGGGGGAGGGAGACTCAAATTTCCTTTGTTCAGAGTATGACGGCAGGGCTTGACCAGGAAGCAAATGAAACTGACTCAAGGGAGTGGGATCATAGCTGTAATACCGGGAATGTCATTGCAGATGGGAAATACTTGGAGTAGGTGGACACTTCCAATATTGATGGGATCCAAGGAAAACACATTGCAGAGTACTCTAAACAAAGGAAACCCAATGTGGGGATGCTGCTAAATTGTTTTCTATGGGATGGTGTGAAGGGACACCATTGTGGTATGATCTCATGGATTTTTGGCGAGCCCGAGAAGGTAAATGATCAATGGTGCTTTCAATTTTAGAGAGTCTAAAAGCACTAAGAAGACTCCAGTGGGGGCTCTTTTTTTTTGGTATTCTCTTATGCCTGAAAAAAGATAAAAGTATACATAGGAGATCTCACCCATCCTGGAGGGGATGAGAGACTTCTTTACCGTTGGTATTCCAATCAGGCCGAAAAAGGTTAAACCTATACTGACTAGACGGTCATTCAAATACTTTTACGAGAATGAACGAAACCAAGTTTGCTCGGCGATATTTTCTTGTTGAGACGGTTGGAAAAGAGCTTAACAACAACCGGTGGTGAGCTTTTTCATAAAGTGCAGCCCCTTTTCCCGAGAAAGCATAAAAGTATGCAGAGGGGAATGGCCTTGGCTTGAGTGTGCCAAGGGGGTCCTTTTCGTGAAATGGTCTACATGGTCTGCAAAAGGAGATAAACGAGACAATGTAGATGCCCTTTCCTATACTTTAGCAAGAAGGAAAGAAAGCAGATGTGCTCAGTGATATTTTCATTATTTGAAGGAGTCAGAAAAGAGCTTAAACGAAACTCTAGAGTGGTCAATCGGTGGTGGCACATGCTGTGCCCCATGTCGAGACAGTGGACAGAGGTCCAAAGGTCATCCACGTAGTATGGATGGAGAAAAAGGCTCTTAAACATACCAATACATGGGTGGGATAGATCGCGACAGACGCTTGCGAGATAGTGCAGCAGAGGCACGCAAACTGAGGTGGCTCTCGGACAGAGGTCAGGAGAGTGTGTGTGTGTGTTGCGGTGGACGGACTTGATTACATGCGATGTAAGTACAAGTCCGAAGGCATTTATATGCCAAATACGTGCAAGAAAAGAAAGCATTTTTTGGACAGTGGTCCAGAAGTCTGTGTAAGGTGTGGTAAAAAGAAAAGACATCCTATGTGTTAAAAATAAAATAAAAGCTAAAATTACAGTCCTTGATGAGTGGTGACCCGAGGATGCTTCTATGCTAAATACATGGAAGAAAAATAAAGGTTTTGTGGATGATGGTACAAATATGCCTGCATAAGGTGCGGTGGAAAAGACAATTATACATGCAAAAAATAAAAGTATAGTATAATTCTTAACAGGCGGTGGCCCGAGTACTCGCATGAGTAGAGGTTGGGTAATGTGATACAAGTACTAGTCCATAGACACTTGCATCATCATGTCATGGCTCATAAATCGAGGTGACTTGTGGGAAATGGTCCCGAAATTCATTTATTAAACATGAGACAATGGTCTCATAAAGAGATAAATTTAAGCATGAAGGTGTGAGAGGTGTCTCGAATCAGTTCCGGGTGACTTTGAATTAGCAATTGATGGTGTTGCCCCTAGTGCGTTGGTGCACTTAGGATTTTTTGTGTCGCTATGTATATCCTGTTGAGAAAGCATATGTGGCTTCTCATTTTTGTATTGGACATGTTGTGGACATGCAACTTATGGATTTATATCTATATATATTTTTGACGCACATGGATGCGCTTTTATGGTTTCATTATGTGAGTCTTTTTATTATGCTGTGGGATGCAAATGTCTATGTGATGTATTATTACACTGTGTGTGTATTATGCATTATGTTATGGTTGTATGTTTCCTGTATATTGTTATGGATGTGCCAATTTAGAATATCGTTAGCCATTTGGTCTGTGACACTATTGAGGTTCCTGGGAACATGTGTGAATGTGATGGATTCAAATGTTCTAACCATGTGTTTAGTGCGCAGGTACTTTATAAAGAGGTAGGGATCGCGAACTCAGTAGTGGTTGTTTAGTTGAGAAACAAGCAGCTAGGAGTCTAAGAAGACATCAAGATGATGAATTCCAAATTGTAGAGCAGCGACCAAAAGGCCATTGACACCATCATACTCTGCCTGGTTGTTGGTCACGGTTCCCACGCATATTCCATCGATGTGGATCAACTCGTGTGATGAGGAGTAGTTTACCCATGCAACCGAGATGAGGTTCGGGTACCATCTGCTTGCTCCATCTGCGAGTTTCATATACCGATCCGAGGTGTGCTACATCTGAAGTAATGAGAGGAAATGATACATAAGACTCAATTAGAAAAAAAGTGTAAAACAAAAAACAAAAAGACTATAATACAATTTAGAACATTGTCACTCAAAGGGGTGACATTAGGGGGAAATTCGTTTGGAATTTCCCAGGATCAGCGGTCATTCCTTTGCATGACATGATGAATCCCTAGAGACGGATCGTGGGGACATAGAAAACACACTTGAATGGGTTCAAGCGGATCCTATACTGGTGACATTGCGTTAGGACTTGTCACAAGTCGTCTATGTGTTGTGTGTGGTTTTGCGACCACGCGATGAGGTTGTCAAAACAAACCAACATGATGTGAATGAGATCGCAGAAGCAGTGCGTCATGGTGCACTGGAAGGTGGCTCCAGCATTTTTGAGGCCAAAGGGCATGACTCAGTAGGTGAATGTTCCCCATGGGGTTGTGAATGTTGTTTTGTAACAGTATTCTTTTCAGATTTGGATTTGGTTGTAACCGAAAATCCGTCCATGAAGGCGAATGCTTCATGTCTGACGCAAGCATTGATGATCTGGTCAATGAACGGTGTGGGAAATTTGTCTTTGGGACATGCCCCATTGAGATCACAGAAGTTCATGCAAACATGAATGGTACCTTGTTTTTTATTCACGGGAATAGGATTAGAAACCCAAGTTGTGTATACAACGGGATAAATGAAGCTGGCTGTGTGCAGCTTCTCTATCTTGGCTTTCACCGCAGCCACTTTGGATGGATGGATGGGTCGTTGCTTCTGGCGGATGGGTGCCACATCAGGCCATGTGTCGATGTGGTGTTCCATGATGGATGGATCTAATCCGGTCATTTTCATGTATGACCAGACGAAGATGTCATGGAATTCTTGGAAGAGAGCGGTGTAGGCGTCGACCTCTTCCAGAGAGCAAGATGCCCCCAGCATGATTTCTTCAATGATCTCAGAGTTGGTTGAGATGTCAATTTTAATGGTTGGTGAGATGTTTACCATGTTCCCTTCTTCAAAGGCATGAGGTGGTGGGATTGGATTCTTGAACCAGTCAACCTTCCCATGAATGAAATCTTTGGTCTCCACGAAAAACTAGTTGGACTGCGATGCACACTCTTCCGGGAGGAAGAACGAGCGATGGTGCATGTCCTCCCATGGGTATTTCAGGGCAGTCAGAGCTTCAAGGATATCCTCATCGTTGTTGACGCAACAAAGAGAGAGTTCTGATGGATCATCGTTGGAGATGGGGATGAGCTAGTCGGGGGAACTAGACATCATGTAAATGGACATGGTGTCTGACGAAGGAGGTGGTGGGTGAACTTCTTTGACCAAGGTGATCTCAGACTCAAGGGAATGGTGACGAAGTTCAGTGAGAGCCATTCAAAATTCAGGTAGGTCTTGGAAATGGTGGGAGTAATTCCCATACAAGCCGCAAAGGGCGCAAGCATGGTTTGTCCTCAATGCCTTGTTCTTTACTACTGGCGCGGTTGGGAGTTCAACCACGGGGATGTTTTCATTCGTGTCCATGGCGTCCAGATGCACATGGATCACTGGGATTTCAAGGAAATCCTGAGTTGGATGGCCCTGTTGTTCGCAGATGGCATAAGGTGGGACTTGTCATGGTTTTGTAGTGGCTTTGGTGTTCTTTCCCCTCGCCCTTTTGGGTTGGGGTGGTGCAGATGAGGGTGCGACAGTTGGCCTATGCGGACCAGGTGGGGGGTGAGACTCAACCGTGATAGGTTGCATCGGTTTTAGCACAACCTGGGGAATAGGTGGTTGAGATGGTGGATCTAGATACCACACTGAGATCCCCAACGTAAAGTTGGGTAGGCTTAAGGTGGCCATGACCGGCTTGCTCATGACACCAGGTGGGGGAAATAGGAAGGGAATTGTATGGACCAAAGATGATCCCTCATAACTCCCAGTTGGTTGCATGTGGGGGTGAGGTTTTGGTTGTGGCTATGCATAATGCTGCTACTGTGGGTGATTCTATGGCTATTGTTGGCATTGCAGCTACTGACACTGTTGTGGTTGTGGTTGGGGCTGCAGCTACAGTTGCTGTTTGGGTGCAGCGTGCTTGATGAGACCATGCACAAGTCCGTAGTTTTCTTTTGTGTTGATGGTAGTGAAACAAACAGGAAAGTATCCATCATGGTAGGATCGGTAAACAACCCAGGGCCCACATTCAATGGTGGGGAATCTGGTGTGTTTTCAACCATAATGTTGGTTACGGGGATGACGTTAGCATGTGTGGTCACCCCTTGCGGCTCAGTGGTGGTGATGGTAGGGATAACGTTGGCAGGAGCTGTTAACCCTTGCAGATCATGGTAGGTGAGCTATTCAATTGTCACAATCTTCCCTTCGTGGGGGAACATCATGAGGCATAAGATAGTTGACCCGACTACTTGCATGGCGTACATGTAACTCCTCCCAAGGAGGAGGTTGTAGTCCAGTTGAGCGTTGACGACCTCAATGTCAATCATGACTATCTTCTAGGCTAACATGATGGGGAAATGAGGGAGGATTCCTTGGGATTTAGTGGGGTGTCCATCATTAGCCCGTAGAGTCATGGAATATGGTTGCAAAATTGGTGATCCAAGCTTCTGCCAAACCAAGGTAGACATGACACACATGGATGCCCCCTCATCCACTATACATTGGTGCACAACCAAGTTCTATATGAACACCAGGATTTGGAAGGCAATAGTGGAGGGCATGCACGGCACTCTGTTTTCTATTTCAAAGGTGATCAGCTTGGAATCGGAGGGGTCTACTACCCCTAGAGCGGCTAGTAATTATTTTCGCTACGTTGGGCACATTTTAAGTACCTCAAGAGCGGAAATGGAGGTTGGCATTTGGGCCAAATCATCCACAATGCTATAGCTGACTACAGCTCTAGCTTTGGCATTATTGGTGATTCTGCATATGGGGGGGCACAGGAACGGGGGTAACTCAAGAGGTAGGTTGGTTGTCTTATACGTAGATACTAATGATGAGTCAACACGTTCGGTAGTGGTACCGTGCTGGTTTTGTCTAGTTTGTAAGTTGACCTCTTCAGTGGTCATGGTCATCAGGTGGTGGACACCTGTTTTGGCCATGGGTGGTGCCCCCAAAGCGTTGGGATTGGCCTGGGGAGGGGTAACGGTTACTACCGATCCTTGGACTGGTAGTGGGTTTTGAAGCACCATGGGAGGCAGTCCTTGTGGTGCCAGGTTGGGTTGTGCTTGGTTTATGGAATTGGCAGCCTATTGGGAATCGTTTCGAATGGCCTGCTTCATGCGACCAATGAGGGGGCACTCGAATATATAGTGCCCATAAACCTCACAGAGTGTGCATGGTTGGTTTGTGCGCAATGGGGCATTTCACCTTGGTGCATTTGGTCATGGGGGAATCTATACTGGCTAGTTTGCTATGGAATTGTTGGGAGGATTTAGTTGTTGAACACCTCCCTATGGTTGGTTGTTTCCCTGGTTGCGGGGCCGGTTATTTCTAGCTTACCCTTGTTGATTGTTGGGGGCAGGCTAGTTGGGACGGTTTTGCTGTGAAAACACTTGTCCCAACGAAGCGAGTGGAGTGGGTGGAGCGAGGGCAGGGGCTTGGAATTTTTGCACTGGTGGTGCATAGTAGATTTGTGGGGGTGGCGGTGCCACGAGTGTGGGAATTTACCCCACATACTACTGTGTTGGCCAAGCCATGTCTTGAGCCTTCCGATGGTATGGGTTGTGCATAGGAAGTGGTTGCTCCATACTAAGACATCATTCTAGCATAGTCCAGAGCTTGGTTTTGGTAAGCAATGTTGGCGGTGTTTCTTGGTTGCGGTGCTGCAGGAGGTGGTGTTGGTCAAGGCGATGGTTGTTGGGAGGCTGACCCTATGATGTCGTTTGCTACATGGGATGACCCCAGTGCATCATGATAGGAGGTACTTGGATGGGGAGCATCTAAGATGACAGTGTACAAGTATCCTGACTGGGCATAGATGATATCAAATTGTTGGGTCTTCAGTATGGACTCTTCTTTAGATTGGGGATGTTCAGATGCGACGTCCTTTGCGATGGGCGAGAGCAAAGTCTTGAGGAACCAATCTAAGAAGAGCCTGTCATCAAGTTGGGTCTTGTACAAGATACGGCACCGCCACCACTCATGGATATGATAGGTGATGTGAGGGGCAGTGTTTTGGCGACAGGATAATAGGATCTCCACTCCCTCGTCATATCTGACAGGGAGTTGGAAATACTATAGGAACATGAAGGCTAGGGAGTTAAAGTTAGGGTATTTGGCTTGTGGCAGCTCAATGTACCACTTGGTCGTGGCACCTTTAAGGGTGCATTGGAACAGCCTCAGTTTGATGGATTCGTCTACGATGCTATTGGATGAGCACCATAGATGGAATGTCATTATATGATTTTGGGGACATTCCCCGGCTTTTCCTTCAAACTTTGGGATGTCCGATGGCAACTTAGTTGCAATGGGTGGCCAAAAATCTTGGTGAAGGATGGGGTCATTCGTCAATTTGGCCAAGTCAGGAAAGTTCAAATGAGCCATGAATGGTATATTTGACCCCAAGTTGATGTGGGATGGGGCTGCAATGGGAGTGGTGTTTGTAGGTGCATAATGCATCTGCATGGTTGGGAGTGCTTGTGGTGGCACCATGGTGAATGGGCCAATGCCCCTAAGTGTTGTGGGTGGGATGGTATGGGTGGCGATGGCATTTCCCCCCTACATGGCGGTAGGGGAAATGTGGGTGGTTGGTGCACTACCCTCTTGTGTGGTAGGTGGGACAATGTGTGTGGAGGGGCCACTGCCCCCATGCGTGGCCACTGGACCAGCTTGGCTGGTCACTATGGGTGGTGGAAATTGGCTAATGATAGTCTACAGAACTGTGATTGGACCGCTTGCCATGTTGTGGGTGACTAGTTGTGATGTGGACATGGGTCCACTTGCTAAGGTTAAACCAGAAAATGGATTCGGGTTTGCAGTAGCCATGGGGCTATATGGTGCGTTGTGGAGGTCTGGTTCAGACTGATATGGGTCTGAATCAGAATCAGAGGCTATGTGGGCCTCTGATGGGGTAGGATATCGCTGAGAACGGCTACGACGGTGCCGACTGAGTGTTCCAAATGGTGGTGGTTCGCCTCTTAGGCGTGAGGAAGATCGTGGAGGATCAATTTTGTTTGCTTGTGTGTATAAAACTCGTGGGTATGAAATTTAGATCCCGATTTCAATGACTTCCTACTGGCTGAAGGTGGTCTCTCGGCCACCAATATTTCCAAAAGACAACACTTGGCTTGTTCCTCACGGGTAACTCTACTCAATCAGAAGGGGTCGTTGCCCGTTTCGCTTAGCAATTCCTCTCAGCAGCCAGCTACTTCGGGGTTCCTGTGGTACTCCTCACAATGAGTTTCTAGGAAAAGCCTAAGTAATTCCCACAGTTGTAGCAGTTAGGGACTTATGTCCTCAAAGACTATAAAGTTGATTGAACTTAGTGTAAATTTGGTAAATTTTAAGGCTCACTCAACGTTATGAACTGAGTTGGGTTAATTCTGTGGTATGGTGTGTTGGTTTGCTTGCTTGTTCTGGTATTTGGTTTGCAATATGGTTTATGAATTCATGGTATAGTTTACATCACGGTTTTGTATGCAAACATGAACAAAAATTTGTAAGCAAATGTAGTGATTAACCCTGAATTGTTGGCTTAACTAAATGTCTACCTCTCAATGGTACTCTTCTTCAACCAAGAGAAGGTGCTGGGATCTCAACACAATGGGACTAAGCCCATCTGCAGATCCTCAATTCACCTCCCAAGTGCTAGGTTGGTAAAGTAGGGAGAATGCTTAGTGCCGTGAGAAGCCCTCCTTCTCTACCCCCTATACCTTCCAGGTCACCTGGTTTTAGTGGTTTAGGAAAAATTCCATGGAGTGCCTAGATCTATACGAGTTGTACCTTCGTCGTATCCCAGAATACCCCGAAGGGTGATGACTAGTTAGAGGAGGAAGGGGGCAATAAGATGGTTAATTTTATATTCCTTTTAGTTAGGCTAATTCATTTTATTGAACCTTAGTGATTGGATTAGCATATACACATTGTTCATTGATTTATTTGCAAAAATTGAAAACTGGAATTAAAAGAGACCTATGATGGTGGACAGAGGCAGCTGGGATGCACTAGAAATCCTATAAAACTAAAAATTACTACTAATTAAACTGAAAAACAACTTCTGTGTGACAGGCTGCACATTTCTGACCAAATCCCGCGAGGGGGCCGCGATATTTTTCCAGAAATGAGTGAAGGGGTCGCACAAAATGCCAAAACAGCCACAACTTGATCTTCTGGGCTGAAGTTGTGCCTATTTAAGGATTAAGTGCGCCCTAGGTGTGCTTTTCTGCCAATTAAGTGTGCCTTCCCTCACCTTTTCCCTCGATAAGAGTGACCTGCTCCGGAAAGGGGTGTTTTGGGTACTGCAGGGTCAGATCTGGCCGACAGTAACTGGTACTGGGTCAGTCTGACTTGGCTTGGCCTAGAAGAGGCTTAGGCACTAACAGAAAACAAGAAATAAAGCAGATTTAAATAGATCTAATAGAACCTTTTTGAAAACTAGGGTAAGAACTGAAAAACTTGAAATTATTTCCTAGGGATCCTGTGGGATCAACCCAAGGGAGTCGCCAAAGATGTAGTGAGAATTTCTCCTCACTACAGGGGCAGAAATGGCTCCCTTGTGCCTATAGGACATAAGGGTAGGTTTCTACCCTTAGAAAACAATAAAAAACAGAATGTAAAATATGGTAAAAACAGAGCTGCGAATTGAACCTAAGATAATCTAAGCAAATGGCTACAATAGTGAACTAAATCTACTAGCTAATGAAAGAAAAATAAAAGAGAGGAGAGGATGGAGCTTTGTTGAACCCCTTTGCACATAGTGGGTTAGGGTTCCACCTCCAAAACCTGTAAAAGAAACCTGTACTACCATGGAGAAAACCTGCAAACAATTGTTAATGGAAAAACCTACAAATGACAATATGAGTTAGAAACAAAATAAGCAAATGAACATAAATAGAAATGAGATTATACCTCACTTAGGTGGAAATGGGCCACCATGCCCTAGCTCATGGGAGCACCTCTCTCTTGGTTGGGAAGCAATGGCTTGGATAAATGGAGATGGAGGAGAGGGAGAGTGGGCGATTTGAGAGCAAGAGGTATCAAAGCATCCACGGGCAACATAACAATATGCAAATGAGGAGTGTTTTGAGAGTGACCCCCCACCCTCCTTATATAGTTTTTCCAAGGGGTTTTAGGGTTTTAAGCCCTTGGTCAAGGCTTTAGCCCATTTTTTGGGCCTTTATCCCCCTTTCACCCTAATTTTACCCCCTTTCAAGGTTTTAGCCCCTTTTTTAGGGCTTTAGCTCCCGGGGGTCTATTTTGGGCTCTTTTTTGGGGGTTTTGGCCCTTTTCTTCATCCTTGGGCTCTTTTGGAGGTGTGGGGGTCAAATGGAAGGTCATGGAAGGTCTTATGGAGTGAAATGAGTGTTATGAGATGGTGTCCTTGGGTGATGTAGACCATGGAGGGCTGTGTGAGGATTTTTGGGTTAACACCCACAATCCCTCAATGTTTGTTGAGCCATTAGATCATCTTGCATGACCTATTCAACATCTCCTTGTTCATGCTCTCTCCACTCTAGAACCATCCTGCACAAGAATTTCCAAGTTCCATTAGATTTTGCCTTTGAATTTCTTGTTTATAGCCCTATATGCAACTATTTTCAAAATAGCTGTGTATGCATGCAGGTATTGTGGTATTTTCTGTGTATACCCATCCCTATATGCAGAAAAAGACTTGATTTTTGCATGGGCCGAAACCTCCCTCTTTGGGATGTCCTAAGTTAAAAAATTGATCATCAAATTTAAAAATAAATGCATGAAAATGGAAGAGTAGGGCATATTGAGTTACCTGATCTAGATGGTGGGAAATTTCGTAGATGGATGCTCCCGAAATCATCTTCTGAAGTTTTTGGTCTAGAAAGCACTATGGTGGGTAAATTTTCAAATGGGATGGAAAAAAAATGCACTATTTTATAGAAAAAAAAATTGAAATTTTTACCCACTTTCTATAGTTTTAACCCATTTTTGGCCATTCTTGGACCATTTGGACTAATATGGTGTTGTAGGGACCCGTTTTGAGGGTTTTTTTATCGAGTCTTTGATCCATTCGTTCCTATTACATATATAATGTATGAACTGGCATATAGGTTAGGATTTCACATCTGCCTGCATTTTGCATGACCTTATGACTGTTTCATTTTAACCTTAGGTACGAACTCATTCCATGATATCACGGAACCTTCATGTTGATGTTAGAAGTGGTATTGTGTGAATGGTAGATCTTTCCTATACATGGGTGCCATAGTTAGATAATTTTTTGAATTTGGTGTCCATGTTGAGTTGCCTCCTTTAGGTTGTGGGAGTCCCTTTTTAGTCCCTCCATGTCCTTAAGAAAGAGCTTCATACTCCTCTTGAACTTTATGCTGGATTTTCCCCATAGGGACTCCCTTGTATATATCAAGTTGTAATTGCATTTCATGAGTTTTTCTTTCCTTATTAAGATTTATGTTAGCTCCCTACTTCAGAGTTATAATCCATATATCCCGAGCTTGTCTCATTTCTAGCCAAGCATAGCTCTCTACATATCCTTTGCAACTTGATCACCCCTTTACCGGGAGGAGACCTTCCCCCGAGTGTCGTTATCATGCACATGTTTCCTTGAATTGAGCATAGGTATATTACATTGCTTGGAACTAGCTTATCTATCCCTGACACTCATCTCCTCCTAGATATGTACTATAAAGAACTTTTATTATTTTTCAAACTTTTCAAAATATCTGAAAAAGTCCACAAAAAAAAAAGACATAAAAATCAGGACGAGAAAAGGTGTTATATTTCGTAGCAGTCAAGTTGTGTCAACTTCGAACAGAGCACTGTATATCACATCCTTTGGTTGGGATATTAGTTTTACTTTAGGAGGTATACTAGTTACTCTAAGTTTATCTCCACTGATTGGTTACGCTTCCAATCCCCATGGAGCCTCTGTTGATTCCTCATGTGTCACAGAGATGTCTCAGTTTGCATATAGAGTCCATGCTTCCTCCCTTTAGTCACCACTTGCCTTCTTCTCTTGTGCAAAGGAAGTTGAATCCTGAGTCAGCCATTCCTTAGTTATATTAACTTTGCATGTCGGCCATTCTCAGTACTGTTACTAGTTTGTGCACATCTTGTTCCTTGAGCTCTTCCACATTATACAGCTTTGCTGAGTACCTCATGTTTGTTGATGGGGGGTGCCTTAATGCCCTCCTTCCAGTGGATTCCATTCCATCAACATCAGATCATTTATTATGGAATAGGAGGCTAGATTCATTTGAGTCCCTTGAGACTTACAGTCATCAGTGGTAGGTTCTCTCGCCATCGACAGTTTTGGGAATACATCAATGTCCCCTTATTGATGGACCTCAACACATCTATTCACACTTGTTAGATTGCACTTTGTACCTTGGTTCCCATTTTCATTATCGGTGGGTTATCTCGCATCTATTAATGGTATACATCAATGATCGGTAATCAGACAATGGACTACAATGTTCGAGCTCGACAAATCTATTCACATAGTAGGACTTGTACTAGTAGAAATTTGTGTAGAATACCTTCCAGCTTGCTGGAATTCCATATATGCTACATGTTGGCCACTTTTCCCCACTCGCACGACCCAGGTTCTGTGCAGCCTGCCGATCCAACAACTACCCGACATATCGGCCCGATAGAGCAATCCCCACCGAAAACACCTGCAAAGCAAGCGTAGTCTCACTCGAGATATCTCATAGATGGGTAACTGTCGAAACCAGGTTTCTGCGATTGTCAAGGGAGTATAGTCCCTTAGCTCATAGCCAAGGAGCTCAATGAAGGAAACAAGATGGTTGGATAGAGGAGTCAGTTCTGCACGACCGAACACAAACATATTTCATTATGTGTGACCTGAATTTACTTTCCACCTCGCAGCTGGCGCAACTCGTGTGATGTAGCCAATTCACATCCAATAGGCTCTATGACTTTAGTCAGGATTTAAAACATTAACCATACAGACTGATATGTTTATAGATTCATTTCAACAATGCATTTCAATCATTTATTTACCAATTGTAGAATGATAACAAAGATTTAAGAAACATTTGAACATTATAGAGAAAAAAAATAGTAATCAACCACATAGACATTCACCATATTATCCATTCATTCAAACACAAGAGATAACGTGGAAACCCATCTAGAAAAAACCACCAAGGTACTCTTCATCTGGCATGAGAAAGGATATAGCACCTTGCAGTCTGCGAGATGCAGACTGATCTTGAGATTTTTATTTAAGTTCAGACTTATGGTTCTCATGCTCTCTGTCTTATTTATCCTAATCTATTGCTACTACCTATAGATCCCCACACAGCCTAGATCGAATTCTCCAACATCTGCACCAGTCTAGAATAGCTCTCCCATTGCACTACTCTAACTACCTCCTATAGATTCCTGATTACCCTCCTCTTAGATCTGTTCTCTGCAACTGTATACAAATCTCATCTATCAAACCTATTCTGTAATTACGACTAAAAAAAACCAACCCTCTAACTATTAAATATCTCTTATTTATATTATTTTACATGACCGCACTGGGTCGACTACTTATAGGCAGTCTGTTAACTGTCACCATCAAATGCCCCCAGGCTACAGCTGTGGTGATCATGACTTGACACGAGGCAATAATGGCCTTACTTACAGTGTGATTTGACTCATGCGACATCCACCAACTTAAGATGACATCCACACCCATGACCGCCCTATCACTTTCCAGTCTTTTATCATTTGCGCACTTTCTGCGCTTTCCTTTCCTATACCGTGCACCTATCTGATCTTCCTATATAGGTCCTTTGGTACCTTTGTGATATTCCTTTGTCTCCATCGCACGTGTGACATATCTTCTTCAGTTCGACGTGCAAGTTTCTTTTATGCGCTCCTTTCTCAGGCCAACAGGCCCCCAACACTCGCCTGTTGCTCATCTCGAGCCACTAATCAAGGGACATCCAACGGTTGCCACCTACAGTGCATCTTTTCCAAAAATTTCTTCCTATATATATCTTTTTTTTGTTATTTTTTTCTTTTTTTCTTTTTTCTTTTTTTACATATGCAGATTCTTCTTTTTCCTGGCTTGCGCACCTTGTTCCTTGCGTGCTTTTTTTCTTTTCTTTTTTAGACTTGGGCTTATACAAATTCCTCTTCATCCTGTTTTGATGAGTCTATGCCCACAGGTTTGTCCTGTGTCTAGTCTGGGACTTCTTCATGGTGCTCTGTTGATGCCTGGAAAATCGCAGGTAACAACAGTTAGGGATTCTCGCCAGTAAACGTTCCCAACTATCCCATTACTGTTTGGTATGGGGAATCCATCCGGTTTACGATCCGGCTACCGTAGGTAAAGTAACAAAAATAAAGGGTTTTACCGGTTACGACCTGGTCCACCGTGTATGTTTTTAATTTTTGTATTTAAGTATGAGATGTAAGTGCCTATCTAAAAAATGCAGATTAATAGAGAATACGAGGAGCAATCACAATGTGATGTGCAAGTTCTTACCTCCCGTCTTAACTCTCTCGCATCTAAACCACACACAGTAAGAAAAAACTAAAACTAACTATCTAACCTATCCCTAGGGAGCAAGATTATTATTCATCAATGAGTAATGTATTTTGTGCATGCAGTAAGAAAAATCACAGATAGTTGTTACTTATTTCAAAACACATGAACATTTATAGATATATGAACAACCAGATAGCTAATTGTTTATGAACAACATTCATTACTCACAGTGGAAATTTCATAGAATAAAGTAGAGCGCATTCATAACAAGAACATAGGTTCAAAGAGTTAGAACGATCTCACAATTAATGGATAACAGATGAAAACAAAATAGTTCACATTCAACAAATCCATAGCACAACATTTGAAACCTTCCACAAAGCTTTCTCCAACAGGAAACTTGTAATTTCTTTATGCAAAAGGAAATAGTTCTTCTTACATCATACTCTCACAAATCTATCTGGGAAAGAGTCCAATTACTATCTAACTCTCTTATACTTATACTACAAGCAAAACTCTTGGGATACCCTTCGCTGACCTTTGGGCTCCCCCCCCAACCGTTCATTCTCACAAATTTGTCTTTTAGTGAGTGCTCATGATTCATACAATACGTTACATTTCAGGTTTAGATTTTAAGAGCACTTTATAAAAAGGGACCAACTTGGTAATAGATGAACTTTTCCCAAGCCTGAGCCTCTGCTGCTGTTGATCCGTTGAGATCTCAAACCTTCACTTTATCCTTCCTTTTTCTATCTCACTTTTTTATGCTTCAACCTCTTCTTTCCTTGCTACCTCCCTTCTGTTTTGACTTTTAGATATATCTTGCTTGCAGTAGTCACCCTATTATGAACATAACATATTTTAGAACATCTAGTGTTTAACAAAGTAACACAAACTACACTAATACATGCATTCTATAAAATTAACTATAAACAATATTAATGCATGAAAATAAAAATGATAAGGCAAAGAAAATCCTGCAAGTTGGGTCTAGAAAACCTCTAAGCCCGCTGTCCCACTAAAACCACAATCCCAATAGAACAGACTCTTTATCTAAAAATGAGCTGCATCTGAACTAACTTGAAACCTTGTGAAGAAAGCATGAGCCAAGACAATGCAATCGACACTCCTCAAAACACCAAACCCCCAAACTATGCTCTTCATCTCATAAAACCTTGACTCGACCAGCACCCATGGGAAAATTCTGCCATCCCATAAAATAGAGTAACAACACAACAAAAATGGCAAGAAAACCCTATCGATAGTCGAAAGAAAAAATTCTAAGCATCGGGCATATAATCCACTTTGATGGGTGGAAGTACTATAGCATCGGATGATCAGTTCACTGCGGAGCCGCAACGGCAGAAGACCATCAGACTATGGGTTCCACGACAAGAATAATGTCAATGATCGAAGGCTTTGAGCACTATGCATCGGATGATTATTCCTCAACCTTTTCGCAATGTCAGCACTCCCAAATGCTAAACACCCTCGATAGTTAAGTGTCGGAGATCGAAACCACTAAAGCATTGGCCGGATAGTTCCCTGCATAGCCATAACGGTAGGAGACAGATTTGAGGACCGATATAGCCATTTATGTTATTTCAGAGCAGTAGTGGATGCCCAGTGTTATATCAGTACTTTCTCATTGGATATATGGTGTTTCAAATGGCTTATATTGCATGGATATGACTTATTATTTTATATGGTGTTATGGTTATTATTTCTCTTATATTGATTCTTGTGACATATATTGACTTGTGGTATTATGATCTAGTGGTCATATTTATATGGACTTGGTTGTATATTATACTATGTATTGATGTCCTTACTCTGGCTTTGAATTTATTGATCTATACTCGTTGGTTTTACCCTCCTTAGGGAGAATAGAGGTAGTCATTCCCACCATTGTTTTGGCTTGCTAGTGATTGGCTCCATCATTTCAAATTTGTCTTCCTAGGCCCTAGTGCTAGCCATCTACTGAGCGGGTTTTCCTGTACCTTGGATTTTCCAGACCAATTGATTTCTAGGTTCGAAGATTAATGTGTTTCCCAAGTGGGTTTCCTGAAACATTGTCTTACTGCTGACTCCATTGTCCAATGCATACAAATCACTTATCTCCAAGCTAGCACTGCCCTCGAGCTCTTAGTCTTTTCCATCTACCAACATTCACTGATAGATCAAACACCTTTTACTGAGTCTAATTTCTAGGTACTGGATAGTCCCAACTCTGTTTGTGCTTGCCCTATTATAGTTACATATCCTAAGACAATTGCTAGTACCTAAACCCTAGATCTAGGGTTCCCATTCACCTTACACCTTAAGTACCCTGAAGCCCCATCTGATCTTCTTCTGGTGTCTAGGTTTGATATCTCCTATCAGGAGCATATCCGGGTCTCCTCCATTGTTTTCATGGAATAGAATAACCTAAAGTGAAGGATACCTTGATTGGCATGACAACCATCCATTTGGGATTCTAAGCAGTCGTGGTTCCATCCCTTAGTTGCTTGCCCCTCTACCATCCATTTTGGATCCACCTCAAGCAAGCAACTACAAGGAGGGTGATAACATGATCTTTGTCATACACCTTGCACAATCGAGGTGAATCAGAAATAGTAAGGGAAAGTTTTTGTTCTTGTCTTCTCAGCTATGTATGCTCTTTATCGTGCACCTTGTGTGATCACGACAAATCAGAAACAACGAGAAAACTTGAAAACATAGACTTTATGGGTAAGCTAACCAAGATCTAACCCCATTCTGTGGAAAAAGTTTTTTTTGTTTTTGTTTTTGATTTTTTTGTGATTTGTAGGAAAAAAAGGCAAGCACAGAGAATGAGAGAGAAGGGTAAAAAAAATAAAAATCTCCCTTCCTCCTTCCATTCTTTTACATACCTTTTAAACTTAGCTCACTTGGTCCAAAGTTGCCTTATTCCTTAATAGGTCTTGAGTTCAAGTCTTATTAAGATACTTTTTAGTGCATGCAATTTCTATTTTCAAGTTACTTTATTGTAAAAGTGCATATAAAATAAAAATTCAGTCACTTAAGTCTTTTAATTTATTGCCGCACTATTTAAAAGTAACATTATTGTAAAAATGAACCTCACTTATTCTACAAAAGTGATTCACTTCTAAGCAACTTTATTATAAATTTATTGTCAAAGGTTGATCTTGGGAAGTGGGGGGTTCTTTTTTTTAGTTGGTCAAGTTAATATCTGCCACATCACTATTGGGGACATCTTCAACATTTTCTTTGATCAAACATAACTTCATCATCCAGAATCAGTTTTCAGTGTTGTTTTTTTTTAAACCGCATATGTTTTCGAGCTCTTTGCAACTAAATAGTTAGTTTCTATTTTTTCAGCATTTATTTTATAGTATGGCCACCCCTTGTGATATTATACTTACAAGTTCTAACTATTTCTCATGGAAATCTCGTATGGAGGATGTTCTACGAAGTAGGGGAATTTCCAGGATAACCTTAGGGAAAAAAATAGAACCCACTGATGATGATAATAAAATTAAATGAGAAAATAGATGTGATGAAGCTCATGGATTGATTGGGATGTCAATCTCTACTGATTTGCGATTCCACATATCTGGAATTGATGAACCTAATAAAGCTTGGGAAAAGTTGAAATATGTGTTTGGTAAACACAATGAAATTCGGGGTCATCAACTTGAGAATGAGTTGCTTTCCTTGAATCCAAATGATTTTTCATGCATTCAAGACTATTTATCTAAGTATAAAACTCTTATACTCTTATGTGCATAATGCAATATTAAGAAAGAAGATAAACAATGTATTTGTCATATTCTTTCCAAACTTGGAACTGCATATTATGTTTTTGTATCTACATTCTACTCCATGAAATAATCCTTGACTGTAGCTAGCTATCAAGAGCCTAGTCTTGAATCCTTTTGTGATTCCTTAATTAGAGAGCAAGAATATCTCATTCATCTTGGAATAATTAACAATGCAGATACATCTGGAAAAGCCTTATTGTCCCAACAAAAAGAAAAGTCAAGCATCCCAAGAAACAAAATTCTTGCAATAATAAGCCAAACAACAAGGGTCCCAAACCCTCTCAGTCAGCTCCTTCTTTAAAACATGACAAAGGATCCAAGCCAAAAGGAAAGAAGACTGAGCATCATTGCATTTTTTGTGGGAAAGATAATCATGATGAATCTAAGTGTTTTAAGAAGATGGAAGCCTTGGAAGCAGCAATGAAGAAGCACCACATAATATTAGATTCATCTTTAGAATCTAACTCTCATGGACATGCACTTTGTGCTTTTGGTTACTCTTATACTGCATCTTCTTCTTCTACTTCAAATGAATGGATCATTGATTCTAGAGCATCTTATCATATGGCTAAGGACCAAGCCATGTTTTCTACTATGAATGAATGTAACACCAAACAAATATTTGTTGGTGATGATAGATCTCTAAGTGTTGTAGGATCTGGAACAGTTCCAGTAGAAAATGGTCATTTCAGTGATGTACTATGTGTTCCAAAAATTTCCTACAATTTGTTATCAGTCTATCAAATTACTCATTCAAGTGAAGGTAAAACTATGATGTTTACACCTCACCAAGTTGTAATCAAGGATTTTAAAAATCCTCAAAATGTCCTTGCTACTGGAACTGTTGATGATATTACCAGGTTGTACAAGTTTAACAACTTTGGGTCATCACCTTTTCCTTCAGTTTTTGTTGCTCATAGTGATAACTTGAGCAAACTTTGGCATGAGCAATTTGGTCACTTAAATTATCGCTCATTGCAACAACTATGTAAAGACAATATGGTGACTACTTTTTCAATGGTATCTTGCAAGGATGGTGTTTGTTCCGGTTGTGTACTCAGAAAACATCATCGGGACAGTTTTGACAAACGTGCCTCTTAGCACACCTCGGTTCCTTTGGAGCTTGTGCATAGTGACTTGTGTGGTCCTCTTCCATTCACATTCTTTTCTGGTTTCAAATATTTCTTAAATTTCATTGATGACTACTCCAGACGCACTTGGGTTTACTTCCTAAAAATTAAGAGTGAAGTATTTAACATGTTCTTGGCCTATGAATCCCTTGTTGAAAAACAATCTGGTCATCGAATTATTAAGTTAATATCTGACAATGGAGGAGAATATGTTAACAAAAAGTTCACTACTTTCTTCATTGAACAAGGAATCCAACAACATCACACTATTCCATATACACCACAACAAAATGGTGTAGTTGAACGAAAGAACCGCACTTTATAAGAAATGGCTAGTTGTATGATCCAATCTAAGGGACTGAGTCTTCAATATTGGGCTAAGGCCATAAATTGTGCAAATTACATAGTTAATCTCACACCCACTAAAGTTTTACATGGTATAACACTGGAAGAAGCATAGAGTAAATTAAACCAGATGTAAGTCACTTTCATGTGTTTGGTTGTGAAGCATGGGCTCACATTCCAGATTAAAAATGAAAAGCATTGCAGCCTAAAAGTGAAAAGTGCATATTTGTTGGATATTTAGAAGATGTAAAAGGCTATAGAATTCTTCAGCCCCATTCAGATGATATAATCATTAGAATAGATGTTAAATTTGATGAAAATATCTTGGCCTGCGAGACTAACTTGGTGGGTGTGCCATCTTTGGCCTGTGAACCTGATCCGGAAATTGTGCCTTCTTCTTCTTCTTCTTCCAACTTCCTTGACAAGTTTCCAACTCCAATTTTTGATGATGACAGTGAGGATGAAAATCCATCTCTGCCTGCTCATGTTCCTCCAATTGCACCAGCACCAATGCCTCCTCGATGGGTCTGTTCAACATGTGAAGCAGCTGGTGATCTTGTCGATGATCCTAGAGATCAACGTCGAACACGTTCTCAGTTTCAGCGAGCCTCTTCCCTTTTGGCTAAATTTCTGAGAATCATGATCCAGAAACTTTTGCAGAAGCTTCAGGAAATCTAGATTGGGATGCAACTATGGATGAAGAATACCATTCCTTAATGGAGAACGATACTTGGGATCTTCTTCCTCTTCCAAAAAGAAGAAAACTTGTCAGATGTAAATGGGTCTACACAAATAAGTATGCATTAGATGGAAGTGTTGAAAGAATTAAGGCAAGGTTAGTTGCCAAATTTTTTTCCCAAGTTGAAGGGATTGACTACAATGAAACCTTTGTCCCTGTAGCAAAAATGAACTCCATATACCTTATTCTTTCCCTTGCAGCCTTACATAACTGGGAATTCCATCAAATGGATGTCAAGTCTACCTTCTTACATGGTGATTTACATGAGGAAATTTACATGGAACAACCTCCTGGATATGTTCATAATAACTCTAGCCTTGTTTGTCTCCTTAAGAAATCCTTATATGGCCTTAAACAAGCTCCTAGAGCTTGGTATTCCAAAAATGGATAGCTTTCTCCTTAACACTAGTTTTTCTAGATGCCATTCTGACCCCAATGTCTATACCAAGAAAGTAGGAAACCATCTCATCATACTTGTTCTTTATGTTGATGATCTTAGCCTTATTGGTAGTGACCCTAAACTTATAACCCATGTGAAATCCAATCTTAAGAAAAATTTTGAAATGTCAAACTTAGGACCTTTGCATTATTTTCTTGGTCTCCAAGTCTTGCAAACCAAAGAAGGAATCTTTCTTTCCTAGTCTAAGTATGCTTGTGACCTTCTTCATCGCTTCCACATGGAAGATTGTAAACCAGATCCTTCTCCCTTCCAGTCTGGAGTCAAAATTTATTCCACTTGTACTTCCCCTAAAGTAGATTCCACCTTGTATCGTCAGCTTGTTGGTAGTCTTTTATACTTGACTCATTCCTGTCCTGAGCTTTCCTTTTCCATTGGTCGTGTTGTCCGTTATATGTAAACTCCTCATTAAAGTCACTGGAAAGCAGCAAAAAGAATACTTCGATATATTCGAGGTACAATTCAGTTTGGGATTCATTACAATACAGGGGGGAAACCTTTGTTGGTTGGTTTCACTGATTCAGAATGGGCCGACGATCCTGATGATCGAAAGTCTACTACATATTATGTTTTTAATCTAGGATCTGGACCTGTCACTTGGGCTTGTAAGAAACAACAAGCTCTTGCTCTTTCTTCAGCAGAAGTAGAATATCGAGTCGTAGTTAATGCTAGTCAGGAAGCTTTATGGCTTCGACAGATCCTTTCAAAGTTTGGATTCGAGTAGCAGTAGCCTACTCCACTTTGGTGCGATAATCAAAGTGCCATCAAGCTTGCCAAATATCCAGTTCTACATCAGCGTAGCAAACACATTGAGCTACACATGCACTTCATTAGAAATCTTGTTCATGATAGTGTTATTGAATTTCTCTATTGCCGTACAGATGATCAAGTTGCAGACATCTTCACCAAGTCTCTTACAGAAGCGAAGTTCTCTAAACTTCGGTCTATGTTAGGAGTTCAGGAATGTTTCCTTAAGGGGGGATAGGCTCTAATGCCTCCTTCCTTCTCCTAATAGTGTCACTTTTGTAAATCCTTCAATCCTATCCCAAGTTGTTCTTAAGGGGGGATGTTAGGATATTTAGACACTTATGAGTTAGTTAAGATCAACTTGTGTAATATATATGTTAGGTAAAAGTGTGTTTCTTTAGTATGCATTAGTATGCATTTGTAAATATTCTAATCCGATGGTCATGATATGTTCTAGACATAGAGTGATCCGACGATTCAACTTCTCTTAGATCATACCTACCATTGATCTATGGCTTAACACCCAATTGGTCTATGATCTCTACTTAAAGAGCATAGAGGGTCCTTGGCTAGTTGATCGATTATGAGAAGCTCATGTAACTTTATTTCTTTTGCATAATAAATTGCTCCAAGTAGCTATTTGGATAGGGCCATGGACTATTTCTCTCTCGAGGGTTTTAACCACGTGACAAACATCAGTGTGTTGATCGGTGATCTATTTGTGTAAAGAGGTTGCTCAAGGTGTTTGGTCTTTTGGGAGTATCCTGTGTACACGAAAAAATCTCAGGAAAAATGAAATTAAAAGGAGGGTCCAAAATTTTAAAAATTTGGGAAATAGTTGCAGCTGTAACATGCTCCTTATTCTCTAATTCATCTTCCTGCGTGCCTTTATTTGTGTTTTTCTCTTCTTCTCTTGCTTCTTCTCTGAGTTCTTCTGCGCTCACCAATGCGATTATATATTTCTCTGCAAGTTTTTTTGCATTGCCTATGTTTTACTAGAATTGGGCCAAAATAGGAGTAAGCCGTTATATCTCCTAGCAAGCTTCATCTTCCTGCTGCTCGAGTTCTTTCACTATGCCGCTGCTTGGGTGTTCTAATGAATTACTAGCCAGTGTGTGAGTGAACTCATGAATTCACTGCTAAACCGTCTGAATTAACTTTGTTATCCTTTTGGTTTCGGCCTATTGCTCAGCCATTTCCTTGTTGCACATGCTTTCCTGGTCGCGTAGGGTTCTGTCCTTTTTGAGGAGCTCCTTAAGCTCAGTGCCCCAGGCGATTTTCTCCTATGATTGGAAGCTTCTTAATCTCGGCCTTCAGTGCCAAGATTTGAAAGTCTGCTTGCCGCACTTTCTTGACAAGTTGTTATGCAGTCTCATCATTGATGAGTTGTTCCCATGTTGCAGCAACTGCTTCCATTGCTTCTACATAGATGCTCTTGGATTTCCTAAGTCAAACAACAAATTGAGTTGCCAATTGCTGCCTTTGTTGCAGCACTTTAGGGGGCGTGCCGGGATATAGGTTGGTTTTCATCTCATGGATCTACTTCTGGAGGTCTGCAGCAAGTTTGGATAGACGTCTCAATTGATGCATCGGTTCAACATCAGTCTCTGCTTCCTTGTATAAGAGCGGCCTCGCTGCCTCCTTTATTGCTTGTTCTAGCAAATCCTGCCTCTGTGCTTGGGTTTCCAAATTTGTCCGCTGACAGTTGATAACTTTCTTTCGCTTCCTTTCTTTCCTGGTTGCCTTAGTTGCTTGAGATGTAGTTGTATTTTCTTGAAATATAATTTCTGTGGCAGCGGCGTGTTGAATAGAGTATATATGTGGCAAGGTTAACTTTGAAAAATTTAAAATTAATTTGTCCAAGTTATGGAGACTTTCCTCGCTTTCTTCTCCTTTTTAAGACAATGCCTCTGTAATAATTTCTATTGTTAGGGGCGGGAACATTATTGGCACCGCTAAGGCATCTTCTTTGGTTACACCATAGGTTTCAGCCTGCATGATGTCTCACACTTCAGTGACAGTCTATGTGAGTTGGTTAAATTTTATAGTGATGGATGTTGTCCAATTGGTTTTCCTGGTCATGAGATTTCCCAAAGTATTCTCGGTTACTTCAGAAATGGTGTTGTGCAGAAGGATCAGGTCCTCATCTGCTATGTCCCTGGCATGGGGTTGGTTAACCTTCTAGTTCTTGCTATGCAGGAAGCTCAATGTTTCTTTGTCTTCCTCCTCTTGCATGGGCTGCTTGCCCCTGTTTTTTCTTGCTCGCTCAGCGCTCAACTCCTCATTCTCAGCAAGGTCATTGAGGTCGACATTGGGTAGGTCTCACTCATCTTCTGCTTCATCTTCTTAGGATCCATCCTAGTGCTCTTGCATACTTGTATTGGCACCATATTGTTTTGGGTTTTCTTGTGGATTCCCCTGCAACACTTGCTATCCTACAGGCACCTCCTCATGATGGGTGAGCCATTCCTTAGGCCAATATTTTATTTCTCGGTCAATATCTGCATCCTTGAGATTGAATAATGTCCAAATATCTTTCTTCTTGGGGTCCCCATGCGGTTGCAGGATGATGTTGTGCAGCACTACATGGAATTGAATGAACGGATACTTCACAACCGTTGTAGGATTTAGCCGGTACTGCATACGCACAATTTGCTGGAGCCTTTCTCCCTATAGGAAAAATATAACTATGGCATCATTCTTACACTTGTTGTCCTTATGGTCCCAGAGGTTTTGGTAAGTCATACCAAGGAGCTCTACAGGGATATCCATAGGCTGATAGTCTGGTGGTGGAGCCCATACTATAAATTAAATTAAAATTAAGAGCCAGAAGAAGTGAAACTTAGCTGTGGGTTGTTCCTATGCTTATTGGGCATCGTCCATCAGTTCGTTCAAGAGGAAATGCGACCAATTAATGTGCACACCCTGTGCACACTTTTCTGCAAGTTCTACTATTGCATCCATGCACTCATCCAACCTCATCGTACGCATGACCTTTCTACACAAGATCTTTGCTACCGCCTATACAGCACTATCCTTAATGGAGTTGATGAGAAAACCATTTCCGCCACGGAGGATCTGGTATTGAGCCTTCATATCATTTTTTTCTATATTTTCCCCCTCATTATGTAAGTATGGGGCCGGTTCGAGTCCATGCCGTAGCAGACCTGTAATGGCCGAAATTAGGTCCACCATCACCTCATATGGTTTGTTCAGCAAAAGGTAGCCACCATGGAAGCACTCAAGCAACTACTTGACATACATTTTGACTGACCCATAGTGACCAAAATGGGGCATATGGAGCAGGTTTAGTATACCAGACTACTCCAATCTGCGTGCATACTCCAGTGCAGAGGAAATGTCTGCATTCAGTGGTTGACCGAATTTTATGGCCATGAATTGATCTCTGGAGATGTCTAGCTTTTGAGCGTTATAGTCTTCAAACTTTAATACCTGAAGCTTTGTCGTGATGGAATCCTGGGGTTTTTTGATGCCCTCTGGAATAGTGGGTTCTTCTAGTAGTTCCGGAATGTTCACCGTTACTGCTACGGAACTGGGCCTCCTAGGTGATACATAGGGTGGCAGTAAGTTCTTCTCTTCTTTAGTGAGCTCTGCTTCAGGTGATGATGGAAGAACCAGGTCAAATCTATGGGATTTGGGTATTTTTTCTACAGGTACGGATGAACTTGGGGGGGGGGAATTCAAGGATTGCACAGAGACAAAAAATTGGGCTCCCGCTAGTTGCACTAGTGGTTAGGATGCAGTTAGCTGCGTGAGCTAACTACCTACTTGTGATGGATGTGGCAGACTCTGCAGTGATTTTTTCACAGTCCTCGATCTTGGTACTACTTTTTTCTTTTCCTGCGTCTTCTTCATCTTCTTGGGTAGATGAACCGGTTCAAAGATGTCCTTACTAGAGTGCTCACTATGGCTTAAATATTTTAATGAGTAGGGTCTTTGATTCTAAAGGATGACTCATTTTGTGTAGTGGGATCGGCTCTTTGGTTCACTGGCTCATCAAAGTAATGCAAAGGTTATACGGTAGAGGGTGAGGACTATTTATAGGCCATGAGTCTTTAAGCTGACTGGACAAAGTGAACTTGACCCTTTAGCGGAGCACATGGGGTCATCCTTTGCATGATTAAGCTCAATTATGCATTTGTCATGGCGGATAAGGGCACTATACCAAATGGGACTAAAAATCCCGTTGCCCTTCTCCTAGGACTTGCAACTTTAATGCTACTGAACATTTAGTGTTGTCAGATCTTTTTCGAATTTCCCATGCCCTTACTAGCTGTCAGTTCCTTCTAGCTTTCTGTCACTTTCAACCAGATGCCTTTTTCAACTTTTTTTTTTGTGCATCACGTCCTTATAGGACCGTGTCGCAATCATCGCAATAGGGTTTTAATTGACTTCCATTGATCATGCCTACCACCGATGTTCCATCCAACTTATGTAATTTTATTGCACCTGCTTTAGTGATGTGTGCAACTACATATGGACCTAACCAGTGCATTTGGAGCTTACCCAGATGCTTGATAAACTTACTATCATACATCAAAACAAGTCCACCAACCTTGAACTGCTTTGTTGTTATGTGGCAGTCATGCCAAGATTTCTGCCACTGCTTTTCCACATTTTGATGGAAGCCTACAATAAAATGTTCTTCTTCCATTTGAACCAGCTACACCAACCTTTCTTCTACAGTGCCAGTATTTGTAATCTATATTGTCGAAGCAATTCGTAGGCTCGAGACAATGTATTCCATGGGAATGACTACTTCTTATCCATAGACTAAATAGAAAGGGGTGTATCCAGTTAGTCATTTGCATGTTGTTCTATAGGTCGATAATATCGCTAAGACTTTTTGGTCCTATTCATCTCTGCACACATTGCATACTTTGGTCAACGCATTCTCGAGTACCTTGTCGAATGCCTCAATAGTTCCATTTGCTTGAGGATGGTAGGGTGTTGTCTTCTTGTGTTGGATTTGGAATTATTCAGTTAGTTCAACAATTAGCTTATTTGCAAAATGCGTACCTTGGTCCCTGATTAGGATCTTGGGACAACCAAATATTGTGATGACATTCTCAAATAGGAAGTGGGCCACAATTGTAGCAGTACAATCTTTTACAGGTGCTGCCTCTGCCCATCTTGTCAAGTAATCTATAGCAGTGATGATATAACACGCACTAGTCCATTTTACTGGTGGACTAATAGGGCCAACAAAATCCACTACCCATTTATCAAAGGCATGCAGTGTAATTTGTTGTGCAAGTGGCATTTCATCACATTGCGATGGTTACCCTGTTATTTGACACTTATCGCAATTGCGACAATATTTCCTAGTATCCATATGTACTGTTGGCCACCAAAGTCCGACTTGCAAAATCTTGCACACTATTTCTTTCCCGACATAGTGTCCTCTTGACACACCCGCATGCGCTTTAGCCATTACCCATTGTCTTTCATGATCAAAGACACATCTTCGTAGTATTTCATCTGGTACCAACTTATAGAGTTGTCCTGCGATTAGTGTGTAGTCTGAGACTTTAACAACTAGTTGTTTCTTTTTCCATGTTGAATAGTCTTCAAGTGCATAGCCTGTGTTTAGTAAGTGTATAATAGCATCGAATTCTTTATCAACAACATCTATAGAAAATAGTTGCACATCCGATAAATTGTCCTCTAGGATGGTGGGTTCCTCCCCACTTTCAATTAGTGATAAGTGACCAGGCCCAACATTTAGTCATCATGGATTCACAATGACTTCAAATTCAAATTCTTGAAATAGGAGGAGCCACCGAAATATTCCCCCCCCAACACTGGCTTATTGACCAGGTACTTTAGCGCATAATGGTCAGTGAACATTTTGAAGTGTCCAGCCAATAGATAATGTCTAAATTTTTGTAGAGCATAGACCATTGCAATCCCTTCTCTTTCAGTTGTGGTATAATTTTTCTCTGTCGTTGATAGTTTCCTACTTGCAAATGCGATCAGGTGGTCAATTGTGCCATCTCTTGGTTGGGTTAAAACTATACCAAGTGCAATCGATGATGCATCAACATGTACGTGGAGTTATTTTTTCCAATTCGAAAATATTAATATTGGTGCAATATCCATTTTACCCTTCAGCTTATCCAGGCTCTCCTGAAATTTTTCATTCCACTCAAACTTGGCATATTATTTTAGTAGCTTCTCCATTGGGGAAGTTATCTCTACATACCCTCTTATGAATTTTCGATAATACCCAATCTATCCCAATGTGGACCTGAGTTGCATGACTGATGTAAGCGGAGGTAAGTCTAGGATAATTGCTACCTTTGAGGGGTCGACTAGGATCCCATCGCAACATACGACATGGCCCAGTAGTACACCAAATGGTGCAAAGAATATACATTTTCTCAATTTTAGCACAATTTGATACTGGCGACACCTTTCCAACATCATGCGCAAATTTTCCATATAGTCTCTTACCAGACCAAAGACTGTCCAGTCATCAAAGTATACTTCAAGAAACTTATGAATGAAATCTTTGAAAGTAGATACTACTATTCTAGAAAAAATAGTAGGGGCATTTTTAAGGCCAAAGGGCATTACCGTGTATCGGTAGCATCCCCATTCTATTATAAAGGTTGTCTTGTGTCGATCTTCTTGTGCAATTCGAACCTGATGGTATCCTGAGAACCCATCTATGAATGAGTACATTTATTTTTTACCAATGCTTTCCAAAACTTCATCGGTGAATAGTGTAGGGAATGGATCATGCATCATTTAGTTTTCTTGGGTGGATACAGATTCTGACTTCACATGTAGCCTTCTTGTCAAGGATGACTATGGGGCTTATCCATTTCAACTCTTCAACTAGTTCAATAATTCCTGCCTCGAACATGTGATCCAATTTTGCTTTAACCTTCTCCTCATAATGTGGGTTTAACCTGTATGGCCACTGTTTCATTGGTCTTGCATTGGGTTTGAGTGGAATTTTCATTTCACCCAAATCCCCTACTATCCCCTTCATTTCCCTGAAGTTTGTTGGGAATATGTCCTGAAATTCATGTAGTAGATCAGTGACTTTGGCTACTGTTTCTTCATCCCAGTAGTCTCCAATGTTGTAAAATTTTGGATTGTCCTCTGATCCAATGTTAACCTTTTTAATATTTAGTTTCTTAATGAACTGTTCGCTAGAAATGTTGCTTCCTTATACATCGCACGATCCTTCTGATTCTAGAATATTGATGTTGATCAGATCATCATCTGGGTCTCCAAAGAGATTATAGCATGCCATCCAATGTTGGACTGTCTCACAGCATTGGTGGGAATGTGTAGCATAGGGTTGAGAATACACAATCTCCAGTGGGATCTCAGCAAATATTTTCTCCTTAATAGTTTTCAGCGCAATATCAACTGTCGGTTGCTCATCCATGAACTGAAATGTGTAAGTGAATTTCTATGCAACTTCTTCCCATTACATTGTTTCTTAGTGCAGCTCCATATATGCATACCGGCCTCGTGGTGCCATCTCAAGAGTATGGATGAAATGTTGAACCCATTCCAGGCGACGATAGCTCGAGAATGCTGTGGAACATTGTTCTAAGTGTTCAATAGGGTCTGATAACCCCGTATATCTTTGGGTTATAGTTGTAATTTCCTCCCCAAACCTTACTTCTAGTAGCCTTCTGCACTATGGCCATTCAGTTATGGTGTTCTTATGCATTCCCCACCATCGTGTGGGCATAGATTTCAATACAAAGTCTAGTGTAGAAATTCGTTGTGGCTCTATTACCAATTCTTCAAATTTAGTTAAGAACGCCGCCAAGTTAGGCAGTCCTTCATATGTGGGTAGTGGTCATGACCGAGTTCTTACTCATCTGACAAAATTAGTTATCCTAGCACATTTTCTTAAAGAAACTTCATGCAATCAGTTATGCCACTTCTCCAGTGCCTCTCCTGAGTCTAATGTACATGAACTCTAACATTTCCAACTTAGGTTATCATATGTAGTAGGATTAATATAGTCTTCCCAAAGGGTGTTTATATTGTAGATGGTGTCAAGGTGGTCACCATTCCCTTTGTTAAACACTGGTTTAACATACCTTGGTCCTTCTATCGAGTTAAAGGGCGCAACAACCTGCATCTCATCATCTTCAAATGATAGGATCCTTATTTTGAAATTTATGATTGTTTGGTTATCCATTACCCAATCAATCCCAAGCAGTGTGGAATATGGGGTAGTATCTTCTACTATATCTATGACTTCAAATTCCGCAAAAGTGTGTAATCCTTTGATATCCACTTGAACTTAACTCAGCCTACCAACAGGGAAGACCTTTGCTTGATTTGCAAGCCTTAATTGAATGGGAGATCATTCTAAAGGTGGCTTGCCCATTATTTCCCATGTCTAGCATGTTAAAATGTTGAAATCGGATCCTAGGTCGAGGATGATACAGTCCATATCATAATCACCAATTTGCGCGGTCCTCCTGATTTCACGTACTTTATTGAGCTTGGTATTGATACTGTTAACCTTCTTTGGAAGAGGGTATCCCTCTGGAAGTGTTTCAATGAGTGCTTTCAGTTCTGCAAGTGCTTCCTTATCCTTGATTAATGCTAAACAACTTGACAACAAAGGTTTAATTTTACTAACCTTATATGTGTTCTTATCCGCAATTCCTTGTTCAAATATCTTCTGGAATATTTCAATCATATATTTCCCTTAGCCTCAGGTAGATGGTTTCTCTGCACCGCCAAACTATGGGCACACATCCATGAATATGAGATTCGTAAGGTTGCACGTGTGTCACAGGTTCTATCTACGTAGCTTGATCTGCACCTATCGTAGCACCTTCCCTTGTGACCACTGCCACATTTGGTTCTCGTGGTTGAGTGACTATCATCTATATGTTGATATTAGCATTCAGGCTAGGAAAATTCGGCACAATATTTGGTGCAAGGTTTGGTACCAGGTTGGCTGCTCCAAGAATCCGGGCTTGCCATCGAGCGATGAGTTGTGGGCATTGTTCCACATTGTGATCCTTCCTGCAGTACGAGCAAGTCCTCGCAGGTTCTGGGTAGTCCCTAGCATAATGCCTTGGTAATCCACAATTGTAACATACAACTAGCCCTCTCCCTCGGCCAAATCCTCCTCCTCCCCAGCGCCTATAATTGCCACCACCCCTTTGAGGTGGTTGTAACAGGTATTGTGGTTGCTGGTACTACTGTTGGTGTAAGTTATACGAGGCCATATTCTGAAACTGTGGTGCCATCTAAAACTGTTGCAAAGATGGGAGTTGAGGTGCATCCTGAAACTGGTGAGTATCCTGGAACTGAGGTGGGATATTTTCAATATTTACTTTCTCTGTAGTCTTCATCAAATATGCATCTTCCATTTTCTCCCTCATGAGCTGGTAGGCCCTACAATCCTTTTCATCATGGCCTATCTATTTACAAAATTTACAAAATAGACTGGTTGGTGTACATACCATCTTGTGCATGAACAGGAAATCTAGGTCTCAGTGTCCTCTTGTTTAGCAAATATTTCACCAGGGTAGCCCTTGGCTATTCAATGGGTTTGACCCACCGGATGAGACATAGTTCATATATGCCAAGCATTCGTCATTGGTATGTCCATTGGTCTGGCATCGTGTACACCAGAGGTCTTCGTGTGCTTCTTTTCCCCTTTTCATATCTTGGAGTTGAATAGTCAGATTATCCAACTAAGACTGAATCTGTATCATTCCTGTGGCACCATCCCCAATGGACGAATCCTCTAGTTTCATTTCTAACTCCAATTTCTTCGTCTGTGTTGCAATATTTTGTTGCATGAGAGGTCCTCTTATATGTGGCAGTAACGCAACAATAAACCACTCTTTATGCTGCACATCTGACATCTAGAAACTGACCTTGGCCATCATCGTTTTGAACCATTGGTCGAAGTCCCATAACGTTTCTTCTAGAGTTTACTTAATCTCCTTGATCTCAGTAATACATTGGGACTCCGATTAGGGATTTCGTAACTCCGAGATCATTACTCACCGAATCTCCTCAAGAGTATTCTGGGGGGTTACCGCTGGTGCGGCACAAAATTTCATGAACCAATCTAGGGCATGACCCCTTAAGGTCATGATCATCTGTGCCTTCTTTATATCAGCATTATGTACTAAGAGTACCATCCAGACAGCTTCACAAAGGAACCAATGTTGTTTTGGGTCTTCTGTTCCATTCCCATTAAAGGTGGGTAGTCTAACATCTGTCCCCGCCATTAGGGTGGAACTCGGATTGTTCACTCGATCTCATGAATTTACAAGATTTACTAGGATCCCTGATGGGATTTTGTGCGCACCAGTCCTAACACTAGGACTGCTAGTTTTCACAAGTGGTTTAGTCAAGGAACTTCTAGGTATCACTCTAGGGGATCTCTCCTAAATACCATAGTCACGTCCTATTCTTGGAGATTCTATAGACCCTCCCGATTCTACTCTCTCAGAAATTGGGCTATCCTCCTCTTCTTTGTCATAGGATCCTTCATCTAGGTATGACTCACATCCATATTCACCCTCTCTAGGAAAGATATAAGCCCTTATACCTCCTGCTATATTTCTCCTCTTCCCTGACTGGAACCTCCTTCCACTTCTTAAGAATCCAGTGCCCAACTCATCCTCAGAACTTCCCAAGAACATCTCTTGTTACTACCATCCATATTACTCCTAGCTCTTACACAGCATATCCGCTCCACATACTGCACGACATAATCACTATGACAGTCTCCCTATCCAATCCCTTGCGCTCAACCATATTTCTATGGCCTCTTCTTCCGTGGACATCAGCATTTTAGCATCCATCCAGTCCTCTATCTCCTTCATTGGGTGCCATAACATCTCCCCGATTTAATCAATAGGGTCCCAAAAAATGGAACCATTTGTTGGCCACTTTTCCCCACTTACGTGACCCAGGTTCTGCGCAGCCCACTGATCCAACAACTACCCAAGTTACCAGCCTGAAAGAGAAAGCCCCATTGACAACACCTATGATGCAGGTGCAGTCTCACCTAAGATATCTCATAGATAGGTAACCGCCAGAACCATGTTCCCACAATTGTTGAGGGAGTATAGTCCCTTGGCTCGTATCCAAGGAGCTCAACGAAGGAAATAGGATGGCTAGACAGAGGATTCAGTTCTGGGTGATAGAACACAAACATATGTCATCACGCGTGACCTTACTTTCCTTTCCACCTTGCAGCTGGTGCAACTTGTGTGATGCAACTGATTCAAATCCAATCGGCTCTATGACTTAAGTCAGGGTTCAAAACATTAACCATACGGACTGATATGTATATAGATTCATTTCAATAATGCATTCCGACCATTCATTTACCAATTGCAGAATGATAATAGATATTTAAGTAACATTTGAACATTATACAGAAAGAAAATAGTAATCAAACAAATATACATTCACCATATTAGCCATTCATTCAAACACAAGAGATAACATGGAAACCCATATGGGAAAAACCACCAAGGTGCTCTTCATCTGGCATGAAAAAGGATATAGCACCTTGTAGTCTGCGGGATGCAGACTGATCTTGAGATCTATCTTTAAGTTTAGACTTATGGTTCTCATGCTCTCTCTCTTATTTCTCCTAATCTACTGCTACTACCTACAAATCCGTACACATCCTGTATCGACTTCTCGAGCATCTGCACCACTCTAGCAGAGCTCTCCCATTGCACTACTCTGACTGCCTCCTGCAGATTCTTGATTACCCTCCTCTTATATCTGTTCTCTACAACTGTATACAAATCTCATCTATCAAACCTATTTCGTAATTACAACTAACAAACAGAAACCCTCTAACTATTAAATCTCTCCTATTTATATTATTTTACATGACTGCACCGGGTCGACTGCTTATAGGTAGTCTGTTAAATGTCACAATCAGCCACCCCCAGGATACATCTATGGTGATCATGACTTGAAACAAGGCACTAACGGCCTTACTTACAGCATGCTTCCACTCATGCAGCATCCATTGAATTAAGCCAACTTCTGCACCCACGACCGCCCTATCGATTTTCGGTCGTTTATCATTTGCGTTCTTTCTGTGCTTTCCTTTCCTACACCATGCACCTCTCTGATCTTCCTACATGGGTCCTTTGGTACCTCCATGATATTCCCTTGTCTCCATCGCATGTGTGACATAGCTTCTTCAGTTGCACGCGTGATTTTATTTTATGCGCTCCTTTCCTGGGCCAACACTACCTCCTTGATCATGCTAGTTGTTATCACCAAACTTGTAGTTGCTTACATGAGGTGGATCCAGGATAGACGGTAGAGGGACAAGCAACTAAGGAGGTGGATCCAGGATGGACGGTAGAGGGACAATCAACTAAGGAGGTGGAGCCAAGATTGCTTAGACTCCCAAATGGATGGTTGTCACACCATTTGAGGTAGCCTTCATTTTATGTTATCTTAGCCCAAGACAACAAAGGGGGAGACCCAGATCTACTCCTGATAGGAGAGATCTAACCTAGACACCATAGCATATCAAATGGAATTGAGGTATGTAAGGTGTAAGGTAGTGGAAACCCTATATCTATGGATGATGTCACTAGGTGAACCAAGGATTTGGATGAGGGTTTCATAAATATGAGGTTTGATCTAAAGTGGGACACAGGTGACCTATGAAGTAAATACTAGATCTAGGGTTGAGGTACTAGCAACAAGTGAGGATATATGTTGCCTTGGGAAACGTGACTAATGCAAGGAGGTCAAGGATAGGATTGGGGCTATCTAGTACCGATGGACAGACTCAATGAAATATATGACAGAGTCAAAGTACTCAAGTCACCAAGGAAAAGTCAGATTACAAGGAACGAAGGCCAAAGAGGGGGTAGCGCTAGAGTTGGAGATAAGTGCCTGTCAGATATAAGGAAATGGAGTCACTATCTACCCAATGTTGGAGGAGACCCACCTGGGAAATACCCCAATATATAGACCCATAAAAGTATTTGGCCAAAAAATTTAGTCTACGGGGAAAAACCAGCAGCAAGGTAGGCTAGCATTAGGGTTTGGAAGGGTAGATCCTCACATCTAGGACAATCTAGAGACCACCAGCTTAGCATTCGAGGATAAATAGAATGCATGTGACCTTATCTACAAACCCAAGTTGGAAAAATGTCAGAAAAATCAGATTTGGGAAAAAGTCAGAAAATGATGAGGAGTGCTAGATTCCTTGTAGTAGGGCTTTCGCCCTAGCTACGAGCAGGAACCACTACCTTCTATCTATAGGACAGAAGGGTAGGTTTCCTATGTATGAAAAACCCTACAAGGAAAGGTTAGCTCTTAGCATGAAACCCTGCAAGAAACTGTTAGAAAAAACAAGAAATGGCTACAAGAAATCAGAGGAGAACCTGCAACAAACTATGAGCAAATAAACCTGCAAATAAACATGACTTAGAAAACTAAACTAACAATGAAAAAAAATGGTTATACCTTCTTTTTGGATGGAAATGAGCCACCATGCCCTAGATTTGGAAGCACCTCTCTCTTTGGGGTGGAAGCTAGGATTCTGGAGTAATGGAGAAGAGGGAGGGTGAATGGCTTGAGAGTCAAAGGGTCTCAAGGCACTCACATGGGCAGCATAATGATAGGGAGAGAAGGAGTGTTTTGAGAGTGACCCCCACCCCTCTATTTATAGCTTTTTCTAGAGATTTAGGGTTTTAAGCCCCTGGTTAGGGATTTAGCCCCCTTTTTTGGGATTTAAGCTCCTTTCTCGCAATTCTTAGCTCCTTTGGGGGTTTTAAGCTCCTTTGAGGGGTTTTAGCTCCTTTTTGGAGGTTTTAACCACTATGAGAGCTATTTTGGCTCTTTTTAGGGGTTTTTAATCCCATTTTCATGTTTTTGAGCCTTAGTAAGCATGTGGGGGTCAAATGAGGGACGTATGTAGATGACTTTGGATGGTGTAGGTCATGTAGAGCTCATTGGCGTATTTTTTGGATTAGTGGATTGTCCCCTGATGTGTGAGGGAAGGAGCTCATTGTATGGCCGATGGAAATCATAGGATTTTTTGGGGAGAGGTGGTGCTTCCTGGGCTGGGGCATGGCGGCTTTTGGTTTTTGTATTAATATGGTTCCCATCAATGGGTGAGATACAAATAATGTGTGACATGTATGTGGACGAGGTGGGCATCCCCATGCTTCTAACGGTGTCAAAAGGATAATGTGATCTAAGATCTATAATACAAGAGTTGATCATGTACAACTGTTGTTACAATAGTGATTGGCTCAATGAGAAGATGAATATAATATTGATCTGAAGAACTACTACATTGGACCCATGGAATTCTCATGGAATGTTATATCTTCCTGACTGATGGTCTGTTGGATCTGGAATGGTACATAGTTCTAGGTACTTACTGATAGAGAGTCAGAGTCTCTATGGTACAAATATTCTACATGAATCATAAATCTATATAGAATCACTATTGGGACTTCTAAACATTGTCTCCAACGCAACCCAGAAATCACAAGGGACATGAACCTGTTGGGGTCCCTCAAATAGACTCATCAATGTGCTAGAGTCAGGTGACATCCGGGGTCTTCGACCAAATACTACACTGACCATTACCATGTATGAATATCAATGGTGCGATGATGTATCTGGAGTCAAGCACGTGAGAAACAACCATCCCGAGAGGCACTAAGGACTCCTCTCAAGTGGTCCAAGGAACTCATTAATGAGGTTAATGAAACCAGGATACAGGGACCTATGGGTCTATCCTTTGGAATATGTGTGTTTTCGTCGATAGAGGGAGACCTGCAACTGATCAAGGAAATGGTGTTTCCTTGACCAAAAGCACAATGGAGATAATCGAAATATGTGAGACAATCTAAGGACTGACCCACTAAATGGGGGGGGAGAGGAGTTGAACAAGGGTAGGGAATCACGATGGACTCAAACTTCCTTTTTTTAGAGTATGATGGCAGGGAAAACTAGACATTGAATGAAAATGACTCATGGGAAATGGATCATAGCTATAATATCAGGAATGAAACTACAGATGGGAAATACTTGGGGAAGGTAGATACTTCTGGTATTGATGAGATCCAACGAAGACACATTGCAGAGTACTCTGAACAAAGGCGACCCAAAGTGGGAATGCTACCAAACTATCATATGTGGGCTGGTGTCTAAAGACACCGTTGTGGTACAATATCATGGATTTTTAGCAAGCCCAAGAAATTAAATGCTCGATGGTGCTTTCAATTTTAAAGAGTCTAAAAGCATGAAGAAGGCTCCAGTGGGGTCTCTTTTTCATTGATAGTCTCATGTGCCCAAAAAAGGTTAAAAGTGTACATAGGAGAGCTCGCCCATCCTTTGGGGGATGGGAGAATTATTTACCATTGGTAGTCCAATTAGGCCGGAAAAGGTTAAACCTGTACTGATTGGATGGTCATTCAGATACTTTTACAAGCATGAATGAGACCAAGTTTGCTTGGCAATATTTTCGTGATGAGAAAGCTGGAAAAGAGCTTAACGACAACCCATGGTGAGATTTTTCATAAAGTTCGGCCCCTCTGCTCGAGAAAGCATAAAAGGATGCAGAGGGGAATGGTCTTGGCTTGAATGTGCCAAGGTGGTCCTTTTCAAATGTTAGTCTACATAGTCCGTAAAAGGAGATAATCAAGATGATGTAGATTCCCTTTCTTATACTTTAATGAGCAAGGAAGCAGCTGCGCTTGACAATATTTTCATTCTTTTAGGAGTCGGAAAAGAGCTTAATAGAAACTCTGGTATGGTCAACCGATCAAGGGGGAACTGATGGTGTCCCCTTGTTGGGACAATGGATAGTGGTCCAAAATGCATCTGTACCATATGGATGGAGTAGGTCGCTCTTGAACATACCAATACATGCATGGGATAGATCACAGCAGAGGCACACGAGTCGGTGCGGAAGAGGCAGGAAAACCGAGGTGGCTCTTGGATAGAGGTCAGGAGAGTCTTGTGTGGGTTGTGGTGGACAGACTTGACTACATGTGAATGCAAGTCCGAAGGCAGTTATATGCCAAATGCATGCAAAATAAATGATCCTTCCTCTAGATGGTGGTACGAAGACCCGCATAAGGTGTGGTGGACGGATTTGACAATTATATGCTGAAATAAAATGATGTTCCTTCCGGGGAGATGGTCCAGATTCCTGCATGAGTTGCGGTAGGTAGGTGTGATGAAAGTACAAGTCTGGAGACACTTACATTACAATGTGGTACGTAAACCGAGGTAAGTTCCAGGAAGTGGTCCCGAAAATTACTTGTTAAACATGAGACGATGGTCTCATTAGAAGATAGAGTGTGGAAATTTGATCCCGGAGGTGTGAGGGGTGTCTCAAATAGGCTCTGGGTGACTCTGAAGTAGCAACTAATGGTGCTTCCCCTGAATGGAGGTCTTTTATTTGTGGTAAAAAATGTTGTAAAATAAAAAAGGAAAACCAAGCAACTCATTGGTGATGTTAAGTGTAAAATCTCTTGAGGTAGAGCCCGTTATAGGGGTTCTCCAAGAGTTTTTCATCAGACTCAATCAAGATGTAGGCCCCTTTTTCAAGGCAATGGTGGATGACATATGAGCCATACCACATTGACTCGAACTTGCATTTTCCCAACATGTCATTGGGTTGGTCATAGACCATAACCATATCGCCTTCGCTAAATGTGTGAGCATCGACATGGGAGTCATTATGGGTCGTTGACCATGTTTTCGTTGCTCCAATGGCTTGGAGGGAAGCTCAACGGTCTTCCATGGTTTGCTTGAGTTGGAGGAGTCGTTCTTCCAAAGGCGAAGTATCAGGAAGGAGTTCTACCACGAGGAGAAGTAACAGGATTTGGAACTCTATAAGGAGTATTGATTCAACACCATGTACTAGACAGAAAGGGGTGAAACCAGTTGCAATTTTTGTGGATGTGAGATAATCCCATAGGGTGGAAAATAGCATGTGATCCTAGTTGATTTTATGGTTTCCTACCATCCTTTGAAGCATTGTTTTGATGATTTTGTGGACTGCTTCGACTTGGCCATTTCCCTGGGGGTAGTAGGAAGATGAGTACTGGTGTTCGAATATCAACATGGTTGAAAGATCAGTCCAAACAATGTCTTCAAAGTGTTTACCAAGGTCTGAGACCAATTTTTTGGGAACACCAAATCGTGAAATAACATGGTTAAAGAAGAAACGTGCCCCAGTGTGGTCGCTAATCTATAGTAGGGCTTTCGCCCTAGCTACAAGTAGGAACAACTACCTTCCATCTATAGGATGGAAGGGTAGGGTTCCTGTGGATGAAAAACCCTATAAGGAAAGGTTATCTTTGAGCCATGAAACCCTGGAAGAAACTATTAGAAAAAACAAGAAATGGCTACAAGAAATCAGAAGAGAACCTGCAACAAACTATGATCAAATCAATCTGCAAATAAACATGAGTTTGAAAACTAAACTAACAATGAAAACAAATGGTTATACCTTTTTTTTGGATGGAAATGGTCCACCATTCCCTATCTTTGGAAGCACCTCTCTCTTTGGGATGGCAGCTTGGCTTGTGGAGCAATGGAGAAGAGGGAGGGTGAATGGCTTGAGAGGAAAAGGGTCTCAAAACACTCACATGGGAAACATAACGATAGGGAGAGAAGGATTGTTTTGAGAGTGACCCCCACCCCTCTATTTATATATATTTTCTAGAGATTTAGGGTTTTAAGGCCCTGGTTAGGGCTTTAGCCCCCTTTTTTGGGCTTTAAGCCCCTTTCACCCAATTCTTAGATCCTTTGGGGGTTTTAAGCTCCTTTAAGGGGTTTTAGCCCCCTTTTGGAATTTTTATCCCCTATGAGAGCTATTTTGGCTCTTTTTAGGGGTTTGTAATCCCTTTTTCATGTTTTTGAGCCTTAGCAAGGATGTGGGGGTCAAATGAGGGTCGTATGTAGATTTCTTTGGGTGGTGTAGGTCATGTATAGATCATTGGGGAATGTTTTGGGTTAACAGTCACGGAAGACAATTTATTAGATCTAGGGCCACTTGTCAGAATCTAGCTCAGCGTTGAAGGGGATTTGGAGAGAGGAGGAGCTGATCTACAAACCCAAGAAGGAATTATGCCAGAAAAATCAAATCCTAGAAAAATTCAAAATTTCATGAGGAGCTTTGGAGTTTAAGCAGACAGTTTTCTAGATCTAGGGAAAACCAACCACTTTCATATCAGTGTTGAGGGTGAATTGGGGAGGGGAGGAGCCGATCTACAAAACCCAGAAGTGGTTTGTCCATAGATCGAGCGGTTTGTTTTTTAGTATTTTTGGTTTTTTTATTATTATGGAATTTTTAGTAAAATGAAGAAAAGCATGTGTCAATGGATTAAGATCTAGAAGAAAGGAACTAACATGCATATATTACCTGTAAATCCTTGTAGATTCCTTGAAGGTGATGATCCCTGCTATCCTGATCAATTTGAGAAGACTTGTGTGATTTATAAGCCCAACGTTTTGCTCCAAGTGACCAATGTGCCCTCTCTCCTACACAAGCAAACGTCAACAATATCACATTTATTGTATCATGAGAAAAAGACAAGATCTACAGAAAAATAACAAGATGTAATCATAGATAACAATGAATCTAATGAAAACCCCCTGTTACAAATGAAGCTAGTCCAAGGGAGTTGAGGTCCCCCTGCAAAAACGCCTAAGTGAATTTTCCCTCCTGCAGACAAGACAATTATCCCCAAAAAATATAGATCTCACAAAAATTTCTCGAATTCTAGGAATAAAAAGACTCTCCAATCACCATCTAAGAACATTAGATCCAAAGGAGATCCAAAAAATATCCACAAGAAAGTTTTTCTATTATTTATATCCAGAGCCAAAGACCCCTTACAAATGAGAAGCTCTCTCCCTTAAATAGGAATGAGAGAACCAAAATCCTAACCACTTTCAAAACGAGTGGCTAAGATTAAAATATATAAATTTTCTAATCAATGGTTGATATGAGATCAACATACAATACATGGATCAATATAACCATAAATTACCAAAGTGGACTAAGTCACCCATAAAGAGGGTACCCCACTCAACAAGAAATAAATGAATCACATGGTGGGTCCATGGAGTGTTAACTAACTCCCTCTTGGTGCCCCATGGAATAATAAAACAATATAACATTTTAATTTTGTGACTTTGTGCCTTCCAAAAGCTCTAGAAAATAATATAAAAATGCTCAAAAAAAAGGTGTGGGCCCAACCAGGTGCTGCAACTGCTGGAGAAGGTGTGGAGGACATCACACTCAACATCATCAATCATCCCATGTCATTTCCTTTCCTCAGTAACCCAAGTCAATTTATCCAATAGCCATTTAATCATTTATTAATCTGCCTCGGGAAATGTGAACCTGCCAAAACAGCCTCCTAGGGTTCCTACATTGTCTAACTGAGCCCACCAGGATCACTGGGATGGGGGTACTATGGTACAATAAAGTGGCTACACCCCCTATGCCCCATACATCTCCCTGCTCAGTCACATCATCCTATGAATCACAACTGCATCAAAAGGGTAAAATGAGCCTAGTCATCTCTGCAAGTTCCTGGAACTGAAACTAAGATATCTCACTAGAATCATAGAGTCCAAATCCATCTACGGTGCATGCTCATACCCTTTCCAAGTCTCTTACTGATCATCAACAATATACAATAGACAATATAATCACCTGTAAATTACTAGATACCAATATAACTCAAACTATTAGCCATATGCTGCAAGTGGTGACACGACTAAGACATGATCTACAAATCATTTAAGTAACCATCATAACAAGTAGCAATCAACTCATTAGAATTACATCAACCAAATACATATATAGGGTTTTATTTATTATTACTCAGACCAGAATTTTAGGACTATACTGACTTCATAGTTGTAGTCAATTTGCTAGTGAAGGGTGAAGGATAAAATTGACAAGGATAGGGAAAAGGATAACTACCAACTTAAAATCATGACACTTTGTATATGGAAAGGGAATACTCACTATAACCACATGCCGAAAAAAAACCAACACATGGAATGGCAGTGCCTCACAAATGGTTGAGTTTTTTAGAGAGTGGTTAGTCAACTTAGGCATTATGTCTACATCAAGTTTGTTCCAAGTTCATTAGGACCATCAATTTTATTCCCATGGAATTTTTGTCCTATATGACCTTTTGGGAATTCACCAGTGCTTAAAAGCACAACTAACTGCAGCTTTCATCCAGGACATATTCAAATTTATAAGGTCAACAATATTTGGATATAGCGTATATTTAACCATTGCTTTTGGGTCCTTTTCTTATACCCTTCACGGGGTATTTTATCATTTCATTTCTCTTTCCCTTTTTCTCACATATGTTAAGAAACACATTTTATAATTTACAATTTCCAAGGGCACATATATAAACATTTCCAATACAAGTAGTACACGAGCTTTCAGTTTTAGCCAACACATCTCAAGTGACCAGGGGGAGTTCTGCGCAGTGCCAAACATCAGGACAATCAACCAGAATGATTTAAGCATACAATACAACTCACCAAAGGCAAGTTATATCACAAACTTAGAGCCGATAAACAATATAAACAGGGAGGTTTTTCCAATAAAGGTTCTAGCGAGGAAAGGTCCTCCATGCCACAAGTCAAGTAGTAAGTCGGGTTAAAACAAAACTGGAAGGAAATGGATGGGTGGAAACAATGAATCAATGAAGCCGAAACTAGAAAGCTAGAGTATGGTGGGAATCACTACCTCTATTATACTTAGGGAGGGTAAAACCAATGAGTATAGATCAGGAACTTCCAAGTATAAGTAGGGACATCAATACATATTACAAATACATCCAAGTCCATATATTTATGACCGCCAGATCATGAAACTAAATGCTAGTATATGTTACAAATATGAGTATAAGATAAATGGTAACCATAACACAATATAATAAATGCCAAGTCATAACCATGCAAATAATCCATCTGAACCATCATTTGTCCAATGAGAAAACACTAACACCAATCTGGGCATCACTAACTACTCTGCAAATGACTAAATGGATGCATCAGTCCTTGAATCTGAGTGTTCTGAGACTCAATACTGACATGGGAGAGTATAATATTCCACTAACAAAATAATGATCCATCAAAACTGATTATCTTAGCATCTCATATGTAAGAGATTTGGCTAAAAAATGTATTGTATTTGAAAAATAGAATATGGTAGCCTGACTACTATATATGTGATAACACCAGTATTCATGAGATTTCAGCTCTCATGATCGTGATTCCAATGTTTCCAATATATATCAGATATCTTCATTCACTATGTAGATCTTATCCATTGTATATTGTACATGGAAATCACCACATATGACACTTCGTATATCATGCCTATTCATGGCCGTTGTACTCTTATGTATATGGGACTACTACATGTATTTGTAGTCACATGCAGAGATTGATTATTGTATTTTACTGATGTGTGGCTATTTCTTCCACCTGGGTCTTCATTACTCCACTTATGGGATGGATTTTATAATGTATTTCGGCCATCATGTTACCCATCTGACCTCACACATTAGGGTGCATCTGTTATAGCTCATTTTACCACACCAGGTAGATCACACATTTATGGCCTTCCCTATCCCTCTGCAGAATATTTAGACCCCATGGACTTATATTATGCTTTGATGTTCCAATATTGTCCCCAAAAATTGTCTGTTTATACCTATATGCGACTTTTAAAGCAATACTCGTGTGTATACGCAGCTTTTGACCTCAAACCTGCATACATCGGGATGTGTAAAAAATGACAAATATTTTTGGAGTTTTCCTCATTTGAGTCCAAATATCTTGACTCTTGGCCTTCCAAATGCCTTGAGAATGCTCATATTTGACCCTCCATTACCTCTTTGGAGTGTTATTTAAGGAACCCCTTGGATACATTGAAGGAGGAAAAATCGAAGAGTAAGGAAACTATAGTCCATTGTTGCCTCAGTTTTGCTTAAAATTGAGACTGCATCCCTTTGTCCCTTGGAGCACATGGTGTTCTTCCCAATCTTTCCTTTGCTTTGTGAGCTTTCTATCGAGAGATGGAGGATTCAAGTGGTGGAGGCCCAGGTGGAGGAATCGGTTTCTTCATTTCCTAGAAGTGCCAACCGAGTTTGTCACTATTGTATCTCTGATTTATTATTAGAAATATATTTTCCTATCCAATTCATGTGCATTTTGAATATGAATATTGAATCCATGGATGTATTTAATTGCTTATACATGATTTATTATATATGTTAGAGTAGTGCTAACACATTTATATATATCATGCTTTCCTTGTTTGTTGTTCTTGAGAGAAAATTATAATTGCAATTGCATTGGAAAATATCAATGGGGATCTACTTCAACCATCCAGAACAAGGTATGATTCTATATCCATTAGTGTTAGATTTTCTTACTACTCTTGTATATTGGGAAATATGTATTTCTGGTGTCATATTGTCTATTGTGTTACCTCTAAGACATAGGAATTTTCTCTCCATAACACTAATCCTCCTGATCCCTAAGTATTTATTTCCCTAAACCCCACTCCTACACCCTTCCCCCTAATCGACCCCACCCCAGTCTCTTTATCAACCCCATATTCCTCCACATACTCCTAACTTCACCATTCCTCACCAAACCCATAACCCTTTTGATATCTACATATTTCTCTTCCAAAATTCCCTCCTCCCCCTATCCTTAATTTATCCGCCTTAGCTCTCTCTCTCTCTTTCTCTCTCTCTCTCTCCCTACTCCTANTAAATCACACAAAATCACCTCCATACTCCCACCCCTACCACTAACCTTCCTACATTCTCTCTTTCTCTCTCCAATACTCCTCCTAATCCTTAATAACCTCCTGCCTCTTTCACTCTCTCGTTCCCTCCCATACACCTCCACCTATTTCTAAACCCCACCCATATCTCTCTCTCCTAAAACCACTTAAAACATCTCTTCTCTTTGTCTCTCTCTCTACCCTTAATCCCACCCTCTCTCTCTATATATCCTTAACCCCTCCTTCTCTCTCTCTCTCTCTTATCCTACTAAAACTAACCTTTCGCTTCCACTATATGGATTAATATCATGTTATCCATAATCCCTCCTTCTCTCTATGTTTATACAAATCCCACTAACTAACAACCTACCATCCCTCACCTTGTATAGTCAAACCTTCCTACCCGTGCCTCTCTCTACCTACATATCTATCTATCTATCTATCTATATATGTGTGTGTGTGTGTGTGTGTGTGCGTGTGTGTGTGTGTGTGTGTGTGTGTGTGTGTGTGTGTGTGTGTGTGTGTGTGGCTCGGGCTGGTAGGTTGCTGGATAATCTATAGGAGATAAATAAAAGGAAATAGTCCAACCAAAAAGGCTTCGAATCGATCCCATGCAGAGATGATTCTATCCTCGAGTTATTTGGGATGAGTAAATCCTATGGATAAAAGGCCTCCTTTGGCACAAGGGTTTTCAGATCGGGTAGATATGTTCTTCCTGAAAGGAAGATCTGGGAGAGGGTTTGAAGTATCTAAGCACTATATTGAACTATCTGAGGAAACTAAGACATTGATTGTGAAATATATCTAAGACGAACAATTATCATGTATAATTGATGATAGGGAAATAATTGCTCAACATATAAAAATATAGATCAAGTTTGTTTCCTTTAGTCAACTCTAAATAAAAATAAACAATAACAATTGCAGTTCTTTATTCAAAGTATTATGTGTGCAGAACTTTTCTATCAGATAATACCAATTGAAAAATTAGTATTAGGGATCAATGATTGTTCAATAGTTGCAGAAAATGTTATGTAAATTAAATAAAAAAACATTTATTCAATGCACATTTAACATGTTAAGATTGTAATGAAATATCAGTACATAAGTTAACATATTTAATACATGAGAAACCCGTGATCAATCTATCAGAAAGATAAAAGAGTGACTGAAAATAATGAAACAAATTTAATGAATCACCATAAAACATAACATAAGTAATAGTGTAATTTTATTAAAACTGTGAAAAATTACAGAGATTTCCTGGTATGTATCTAGAAATCCCTTCTCCTATGATTCTTGTAGATTTAATCCTGTGAGCCCATCCCTTGGGAGACACTCTTCCCTTTAAATAATATTACAAAAATTTTACAAAGGAGAAAAATATTCCCAAGGTATTGGACTACAAAATAATCAATTTCATGATTTTGCAAGGGTAGACCGCCACTTGGTAGATGCATCCAATAGATCCTGGATGTCTGGATATTAGGCATGCTCCAAGTGCAAATATTCTTTGCAAATTAGATATGTGATTTCTTTCTTCTTGATCTTCATCCATTCTCAGAGTAATAGGTCAATCCTCATCACTGAAGTGCGAGGTGCCTCAATCCACTGCTTGATATCGTCCAATCTAAGCTGAGTGATGTCCTGTATTTTCTCTTTCAATTTAGTGAAGTCGCTTTAAATTTAATCCATATTTAACCTTGGAGGCATGGCCTCATCAATCGGATCCAAAATCGGAAGATCCATAAAATCGAGCAAGGTTTCTAAAGCAATCCATCTCCTCTTTAAAGACAGAGGTCCATCCTTAATGATAGAAAGGTGGTCGATACAATTTGTAGATCCTTAAGTTTCTACTAACTCGATAGAAATATTATGAGACTACTCCTCATTCAGATCATCTTCCTTCTCAATTTGTTGCTTGAGGTGATCATTGTGTTATTGAAGCTTCCTTAGCTTCTCCTCATATTCATCCTTTAGGTCTTGGATTTCCTTCTTATGTTGCACATCAGCCTATGCTTGATCCTGTTTGGACCTTTGCAAGGAGAAACTGAATCAAAGTTTTCCCCAGGAAAATCTCCCATAGCAGCTGTAGTTTCTAGGGATTCCTATTTGACATCATTGGAGGCCGTCTTCGAGATAACCTCATTAGGTATTGATCCTTGCTTGATAGTCCCTTCCCTAGACCTCTTTTATCCATTTTTAAACACATCTTTCTCCTTTTTGATCCAAAAGTATTGTCCCAAGGAGACAACTGCATATTCACCAAAATCAACCATCTCATCTGTTGTTGATATGGTTCCCTCATGACCAGTAACTATGGGTGCAGGCTGAGAAGTTTCAGGGATGGGGATCTACATACTAATAGAAAGAATGGAAGTGGAAGGTGTGAAAATAATAGATGCAAGGGATGATGAAATGGGAGTTGGGACTATAGAAGAGAATAAACCATAGCTACGTGCAGTTGCACCTACCTTCCATCTATAGGACAGAAGGATAGAGTCAAATGGATAAAGAAGAACTTGCAACAAATTGTTAAAGGAAAATAATGGAGAACCTGCAACAAATTTTTAAAGGAAAATAATGGAGAACCTGCAATAAAATGTCATAAATCACAACATGTATATCTAGATAACCTATGAAACAAAAAAAACAGAAGAAATGAGACAATATACATTCCATTTTAGTTTAAAATGGGGCCACCATGCCCAGGCTCAGGAAGCTACCTCTCTGCAAGGTTGGGTGGTATGGAGCAAGGCTCAACATGCAAGAGGTGTGGATAGTAGAGAAAAATAGAGTGGAGGGAATGAATGGCTTGAGCATGATGGTTTCTCAAGGAAATCATATGGGCAGAGTAACGGTAGGAAGAAATGGAGATGTGTTGAGAGTGACCCCCACCCTCTTGTTTATAGCTTTTTCTCTTGTTTTAGGGTTTTTTTCCCCTGGTAAGGGTTTTAAGCCTTTTTTAGGGTTTTAAGCCCTTTTTTCCTCCTTCTTAGCTCCCTTTGGGGTTTTTAGGGCCTCTTAGTGTTTTTAGCCCCTTTTTGAGGGATTTAGCCCCTTTGTGAGCTGTTTTGGATATTTTATGGGTTTTTAATCCCTTTTTGATGTTTTTTGAGCCTTTGAGGGGAAATCATAGGTTAAACAAGGATGTGGCAGACAAATAAGGGTTAGGAAATGGAAGTATTCATGTGGTGTAGGACATATGGAGCAAGTTGGGTGTTTTTTTGGGTTAACAGGTTTCCCCATAATGTGTGAGGGAAGGAGCTCATCGTATGGCCGATGGACATCAGAAGATATCTGGGGAGAGGTGGTGCTTCCTGGTTTGGGACATGATGGATTTGGTTTTGTATTAATGTTGGTTCCCATCAATAGGTGAGATATAAAGAATATGTGACATGTATATGGATGAGGTGGGAATACCCATGCTTGTAACAATGTCAAAAAGAATAATTTGATCAAGGCTCCAAAATACAAGAGCTGATCATGTACAATTGTTGTTACATAATGATCGCCTTAATGAGAGGCTCAATACAATGCTGATCTAAAGAACTGATACATTGGACCCATGGCATTCTCATGGAATGCTATATATTCATAACTGATGGCCTGCTATATCTGGAGAGGTACATAATTGTAGGGACTCACAAACAAAGAGTCAGATTCTTTGTGGTGCAATATGCCACATCAATCATGAATATATATGTGTTGAGCCTCATTTTGTTATCATTTTTTGACATTTAAATAACACATTTAAACACATATTTCATTATCTTTTGGATATTTTATGGCATGCAGATCGTTATTCAGCACCAGGTAAGAACGAATTTAAGGTTTATGCAAATTTGGTTATTATTATCATTTTTTATGATTTTATTAATTAAAATTGGCATTATGTGAGGCACATTTGATATATTTATTAAATTATGTATGTGTTTGTAGGATTATAGGTTTTAGGCAAGCTCGCACAAATTAGTGGAAATTATGGATGTTTACCATCAGCCCGCTAAACAGACGAACAAACAGATATTGCATTCAGCTAGCCATGTGTACAGCACGTCCAGCTCATTATCCTTCTCGATGTGCAATATTCGTTGGTAGTTTTCCAGCTCACCACTCAGCCCATTAACCAAATTACGCGTTGTTGAAAAAATACTTCATGCATTAAATGTTGGAACAGTTCTACAAACCACCTGTTGTCCACATGTTTGGATGTTGAAGAAGCTCCCAGCCTAAGGATCGCCATCACACTATTTTTGCTCAACACTAAATTGATTACTACCCACGCATTCAAAGGGAAAAATGTATTTGGTCTACAAGGATCGCTCGGGGCCTCCTTTGATTAAATCCAAACTACCACCAGCCCACGTATTTGAATGAAGGAGCACTCTCATTCTATAAGATCACCATTGTGTGCTCTCCTCTATCCAACATGTCTCCACAGCCATGATAAAAGAGGAGTAGGCATACCACATCATGCCACGTTCACGCTGAGGAAGAACCAGACTTGCGTTGGGAAAGGAAAATTATATGCATGGGCTTGTGATCAATTAAACGCCTTTATGATCGACTAAATTTAGAGAGATTTCGACCACTAAAGGGTCGAATTTCTCATTTCTATAAACAATTATATATATCAGCCTTTGTGTGAGAGCTTAGTTAGGTTCTTAGCTAGTAGTTTAGTCATTGTTCCAGAAGCACACTGTAAGTCTGTTCTGATTTCTGAATAAGAAGTTGTATGTCTTGTTGTATATGATTTCATTTGCATAGGAGTTAGCAGGCATCAGCCCTGATTGCTGAGAGGGCCCCTCATCAACCATAGGTTCATTTCCTTTGTTTAGTTTTGTTCTCCTTTTACGTTCTAGTTAGCATAGTTAATTTCTAGTTTGTTTTTATCAGATTACTGTAAATGTTTATTTCCTTGCTTTTTGTACTGTAGTTCATTTTCAAATTTAAATAGTTAGATGCGCACATAGCTTGCTTTTAGTTTTCTTTCAGTTGTTTCATTTTCACTCCTTTTATTTCCAGTCTTTACTATTCAGTGTTTATTTTCCAACCATATAAAATAGCTTACTTTCATTTAAATTTAGTTAAATCCATTTCTTTCCTATCATGAATTTATTTAAGTTAATTTCCAGTTTGTTTCTTAGTTTAATATGCAATTATTCCCTTTGTTTATAAATTAGTTTAAAATTAATTATTTGTTGTTGAGTAGGTTTATTTACTAACTCCCATGCTTTAGATTTGCATCTGCACAACTTCAGCTGAATAATTAGATCATTTACGTTAGTTTTTGTTATTTTTATTATGCAGACTGTCATATAGACAGCCTATTTAAACTGCCATTCAGTCGCCCCTTTCAGACCTACTGTTCAATCTGTCATTCAGCCTATTGTTTCGTTTTTATTATTTTTATGATTTTTTAGCCATTTTTAAGTTATGTTTCTTTAGTTTTTGATGCATGCTTAGGTTGTAACAGTTAAAACCTAGTTCTATTCACTATCAAGACTAAAAGTTCAGTTGTTTTGGATTGTTTCCTAAAGTTTTACCTTTATCCTTTTTGTCTTGATTTTGTTTGGAATTATGTTTTATTTTGTTTGTTTCTGATTTCTTTGATTTATTTTTTTGTGTTGTTTTTATCCTTATGATTTGGATTAGTTTACGCATTTGCATGTAAAATTTAGTATTAGATGTCTTATTTTTAGGTAAATACATTAGTATTTTGTTAGATCATCTGCAGCAGTAGAAATTGTTCCGATTTCATTATATAATTATTTAGAAGAAACTTGTAGAACATAATCTAAAGTTTTATTTATTATGTTTTCTACTTGCTTCTTTTTAAAGTTTTATTTATTAAGTTTTCTACTTGCTTCCTTTTAAAGTTTTATTTATTAAGTTTTCTACTTTCTTCTTTTTAAAGTTTTATTTATTAAGTTTTCTACTTGCTTCTTAGTTTCCTACTTGTTTGTAAGATTGAGCTGTCCTTGCACCCTAGCCTTTCACTTGAAGAGTTAGTTTCGTATAAAATAATTTATCAATTTAGTTGTTATAATTATGTGTTCAATATAATATTTTCTATGCATAGTTAGTCTTAGAAGTTATTAATAAAATTCTTTATAAATATTATTATTTATAGCTTTCTTTAAGTAGTTTTTTATAGTTTGATACATCAGTCTAGTATTTTGTTCTAGTTTAGTATTTTGTTCCAGTGCAATTACTTGGATAGTTTTTAGGAGTTTGACTCGGGTTTTTTTCATATTGAAAGATCTTCCAATTTTGTGTTTGTTAAAATATTTCTACAACGCCATAGGGGACCCCTCTACCTTCGCATATATTTTGTAGAAACTCTAAGCCTACCAACCTCGGTCGATAATTAAATATTAGGTGTATTAATCAAGATAGTAGAACACACCCAACATTTTGGCGCCATTGTCGGGGAGTTGTTCTGTAAGGTAGAATAGGTAGAATAGGTAGAATTTCCTTATGAAGTTTGGTAATAGGCTGGTGGTAGGGAAGTGATAAGACGAGAGGTAAGAACCTATGCATTCGATATAACAGGGAGACCCCCTGTTATACACCTGAATGGCACCTCTCCATCCGAGTGCTGATATCCCTCATGTAGGCACACAAAAGGACACTTATGGATTGAGGTTGCCCATATTCACTATACATTGGCTTATGATGAAGTACATTCCCTATAAACCCAACTGGTTACTTTTCCAATTTTGCCATGTTGAGTTGTATTCGCGACTCTCTATATTGACAACTCGCGCATCATTCGCGAGTCTCCTATACAGCAAGTCGTGAATCCTTGTATTCGCGGGTTGCTCTTCTATATAGTCATGAATCATTCGCGGGTTTCTCTACTACAGACCCGCGAATGGTTTCCTCAACATTAAAACATAAAACCACGCGCTAATGGAAGATTAGTTTACTCATTTAACTTAATCTTCTTAACTTCCACAACCTCCCTAACCTTCAAGAACTGCCTCATTTCATCCATATAAATAGAGGCCTTGGGGAGGGTGTTGGGAAGGATACTTGGAGAGCAAATTTATGCTGGTGGATTGTCTACAGAAATCTTTGGAGCAGAGAAACTTAGAGTCCTTTGGTGACAGAGGAGTCCTTGTTCAGAAATTGGGTTGTAACCTAAACTCTTTCTATTATTGTTAATAAAGATATTACTTCTTCCATATGTGTTTCATATCTTGTGGATTGGTAAATGTTTACATTTCAATATAATATATGATTTGCCTAACCTGCATCTATATATATGAATCATATTGTATCTGGAAGAGTTTTTATTAACAGGTGAAGGAGGAAATATCCTGGAGACTTTGGAAGTGGATTAGAGAGGGAGAAGATAGCAAGGATCAACCTTCGTTTAATACAAGTAAGTCCTTCTATTTTCCTATTTCCTATTCTGTGCTTTTAGAGTCAAATTGTCTGCAAGTTATGAGTATGTTGGTAACCCCCTAGACCTAGGTTATTAGGTGAATTATCCTGTACAACAGAACTGGCGACTTCGTTGGGGAAGCCTAGTCTGCTTTAGGTCTTTTTTCTATTTCCTGACCAGTGTTTTCTTGAAGTCTGCTTGTGATTTTTATCCTGCTTCTTAATTACTTCAGCATTTGAAAGTCTTGGGTCTTTTTTCTCCGTTTTTGAAAAAAATTTATACCCATTCGCGGGTTGTCCTTCTGGACAGTCGTGAATTTTGAGTTGCATTTGCGGGTTGTTCCACTGAACAGTCGTGAATCATTCGCGACTTGTACTGCTTGACAGTCGCGAGTACTCCTGGAAACTGGGATTTTTGTGTGAAAGTTTGCTTGGTCTTTTTCCTATTACAAGTCCTGTTCTCTGAGAAGATTTTCTTTAAGAGTGCTGTAGAGTTGTTTGAATGTATCAGGTGATCACATCTTAGTGCTTTTGAAATCCCTTGAGTCCTTTTTACTTGTTTTATTTACTGTTTGCATCTTGAAGTTTTTTGGCTTGTTTGGGTTGTTGGTGAGAGTGCCTGAGTCTAGATCAGTGATCAGGGTCTTAGACTCTGTCTTTCCAGTATGCTTTCTGTTAGTTATTGGTTTGCACTTGCCTGTTTAAAGTCTGCATTGATTGTGTGTCAATGCTTGCACCCAAGCTAGGGTCCTAGCCTGCTTTTCTTGCTGGTCTTTTGGTCCTGTTTGCCTGTTTACTTCAGTTTGTAGTTTTTATACAGTCCATAAGTGTCAAGTTCACTCAAGCAGTGCATTGTAGATGCATAGTAATTTTTTTTGAGCATTTTTTAAAGTGAAAAACAAAACATAATTAATCTTTTGCATTGTAATTTTTGCATAAAGTAGTGTTTGTTTCAGTTTAAAGAATATTATCTCAGAAAAATACAAAAACATAGGCTAGTTTCTCTTATTAAGTGTTGTTAATTCATCAATACATATTTGAAAAAATGAAAAGAAGTTTATTTTATAGTGTTAGTTTGCTTTAAATGCACTTTTACTTTCATTTATTTTCTGCTGAGTCAAAACACCATACAGTCCATCACTTCCACTTCCTTTGAGTAAAGAACAGCCCTTAAAATTAACGCATAAAATTAAAATTTATTAGTAAGTTTTTATTTTTAGGGCCTTTCACCTACTAGCTTAGGCTAGATTTGTGGGCTAGGGAGTCTAAACTTCCCACAAATTATAAACTCAGACATAGTGGACCATTCATTAGGTAAATCCTTGGTTCTACCGCTGTATCTGGGAAGCTCCTTTCAAACGGGAGTTAAGCACTAGGCCGCGTGGAGGCTTGGACAGAGGGGATAACCCCCCGAATCCTTGTCAAAACGTAACCCAGGAATTTTACGCATCTGGGGATTCTGTCCTAGAAAGAGTTTCGGGCTCAGGTACCCTACCCATGCGTACGAGTTCGACTGACGACTCTCCCCCCAGACAGTAGGTATTATCAAGGTAGCTTTAGTCTCTTGTCTTTTTAGGGCTCATACCCAGGTAAATCGGAAGGTTATTTATGGTTCACCTTGAATGGACTTGGAAGGTAACCCTTGTGGAAAGTGTAGGAGGGCGGTTGGGTGATTCCTCCGCTTGTGCTTAAGAACCCCTCAAGGACACCAAGTAACTGTTCATCAGCTTTCTTCGGGAAAGCATATCTTTATAGCCTGTTTTGATTGCTTGAGACTCTAGGATATTTTTAGTGTATGCTCTATGGATCTTCTTGTGTTTAGTTGGCCTTAGGGTGTGATTTTTTAAAGTCTTAATTCTGGAGGAACAACTTGTTAGAAGGTCAAGAAGGTTGAGAAACCTTCCTCCTCTCACACCATTGGAACCTCCACCTTTACCCCAAAGGCGGAGATTAAGCACAGGTGGTTCTTTTGAACCAGTAGGACTAAGTGAGGTTCTTGGTGAACCAGAATTAATAGCTAACCACTTTGACTTTGACACAGTCGAGGTAGAAGAATTGCAAGCTGACGAGTTTGCAAGAAATTATAATACCCCCTTGACTGATTTGAACGATCCAGTGATCGTGTAGGTTAGGCCTTTTAGTTCACCAGTGTTAGGTGTACCTGTAGGTAGAGCTATGTATTATGAGGGAGAAAGTTCATTTGTTTTCACCTCAACCCTTTCGGTTGAAGGGGTACTACCTCCCCCGGTTAGTACCCCTAGATCTAGTTTACCTTCCACACCCTTAACTCCAGCAAGCCGGGTGGTCCAACCACCGGTTTACTCGAACATAGGAAGTATGTCTGGTGATATGGCTACTGGGATTCCTAGTATGCCTACAATTCCTTCTTCCTTCCCTTACACTACCCACAGTGGTCCAGTGGGAGCCTCGGCCTTTGTCCAAGGATTCCCTTGGAATGGGGGGCACATACCCCCATCCAATCCATACGTAGGTCCACCTCCTTCATATGTAGGAGTGCAGTTTGGCAGCAACACATCTTACGGGAAAAGCTACCAAACCCCTATTTCAGTCCCATACACAAGCTCTCCCTTCTCTTTGTTTAGTGGAGGGATACCTACTCCAGTCTTTCAGACCCCTACTTCTATGGGTACGGCCCGAACCACTTACACTGCAACTCCCACCCAAAATCCGGTGGCTTACGGATGGAATCCGTTCCAAAGCAACCTTCCCACTTCACAACCGGTGTCTGGGGGAACCCCACTTTTACTTATGGGAGATCGGGGGCAAGTCCCTCTAATCCCCAAGCTAGTACCTCTAGTACACCGGCTAGGCCAAAGCTTCCTTTTCTGGCAACTTTGAACTTGCCAAACTTATCAAAATTGATGAACGATCCAGTGAGGCATGACCCCTTGTGGCCACCTGTTCCCACCAAACTACCCTCGGACATCCCTAAGTTCGAAGGTAAGGCTGGTGAAGATCCTGGGGCACATGCCACCACCTTCCACTTATGGTGTTCTTCCAACTCATTGAATGAAGATTCAGTGAGATTGAGGCTGTTCCAAAGGACCTTGACAGGCATTGCAGCAAAATGGTACATTGAGTTGCCTTCTGCTGCTTTTAGCAGCTTCTGGGACTTAGCTACCGCTTTCCTTAGCCACTTTCAGCTTCCAGTCCGTTACGATTTCAAAACAGACTTGTTGTCCACCTTTAGACAAAACAAGGCAACCCACATCTGGGATCATATCCAAGAGTGGAGGAGGCGAAAGAGCCCTATCAAAGATACCATCCCTCCTGAGTTTCTATTAGAATGGTTCCTTAAATCTTTATTGCCCTATATATCTAAGGATGTTTCCACATCAAGAGTGACTAGTGAGGAAGAATCCATACTCAGGGCCCAGCAGTTGGACTTGATTTATTCACAGTCTGGGATTTTATATGAAATCATCCCTGAGGCACCAAGGCCTTCACATGAGGCCGAGAAACCCAAGCCTGGACCCCATGCCGATGGTGTGGTTGGGTCCGTAAACTCTCCCACTGTAGAGTCTTTGACAAAACAACTTCACCAATTGTCTATCAAACAGTCTACAACGGAGGCAGCAAAGGCTGCCCCCTCCCCCCAAAGTGCAAATGTTTTTGCACAAACCTCTTCGAAGGGAAATCAGGAGCCCGACAAGAAGAAGAAGAAAGGTAAAAAGGGGGAGGGAAACCAAAATCAAAACAAGCCAAAGCCCGCAAACAATGCTGATGGGGGGAAAAAGGAAAAGAAGAAAGTCAAGTTCCCTTGTAAGTTGTGCCAAGGGGACCACCTTACTCATATTTGTCCCCTCATGGAACAAGCTCAGAAGCTGTTACAAACCCAACCGCCGGCTGTCCTGAAGGATCCATTTCCCCAAGGGCAGAATTCTGCTTCAGCTTCTACCGTAGCAGGGGGCAGTCAAACTGCTCCTAACCCTAATTATATCAACATGGTTATATCCTCAACTTTGTTACAAACCAGGAACAAGAACTATGAGAAAGAGACCGATGAGAAGGGTAAAGTTGTAGTTGAATCTTCCAACCCTCTCACTATAGAGAAACCTGCGGAAACAATGCCAAAGATACCCAAAGGTATCTTTAAGAAGACTTTGCATAACCCAAATGCCCGAACCACTTCTAACTACTCAGTGGTTGAAGACTTGGCTCAAAATCCATGTGCAATGTCAGCTTTGGAGGTTCTCTAGAGCTGTCCCGCTCAGCGGAACGCCCTCTTAGTAGCTCTAGGTAGCATGGACTCTTCGAGTCTCTTAGCGAAATTTAATCTCTCGGATGTTAAAATTTGCCTCCCTTATCATGTAGCTCTATAGATAGATGTTGTCCATGGTGGTAAGACCATTGGACGAGCGGTTGTTGATGAGGGAGCCTCTACTTGTGTTATGTGCCTGGCTTGTTGGAAAGCTCTCGGATCCCCAGAGCTGGTCCCATCAACCACTTTACTTACTGGTTTTGATGGAAGGTCTTTCCATCCACATGGTATCCTACCAGCTTTCGAGATTAAGTTGGCTGGCAAAGCAGTCTCTGTTGAAGTCGAAGTGATTGATGCTCCATTGGACTACAATTTTCTTCTAGGTAGGAATTGGACTTATGCAATGTCTACTATTGCATCTGCTGTCTTTCGTGTCGTGGTATTTCCACATGAGGGCAAGCTGGTCACTATTGACCAACTTGATTTTACTCGTAAAGGCCACTTAGAGTCTAAAGATTCCACTGTGCCATTGGTTGATCAGGCCAAACCTGCTGCACAGAGCTTGGGGGTTGGACTGTACGCATCATTGATGGGCACATTCGATATTCCAGCTCTAGTCCTTTATCTCGGTTCTACCACTGTAGGGAAGTCCATTAATTCGGTGGTCGATAGGACTGATCCTTGGGTCCTCCCAACCCCTCAGGAACCGGAAGTGCCCTTATCTGTAGTGGAAGTGGCGTATCAAGCTATTACCCAAACCACTGTAGATCCCATTCCAGATCCTCTTACAGTCTCAGATGATCTGGAAGAAGTTTATATGCCTGCATGGGCAGATAACTCTTTACATTCCATAGATTGCTTAGACATTGTTTTACCTTCAGATGAAGCTATTCTGGAAGCTATGTGTTCACGTGATAAGATATGTGAGGATCTTCATCACCGATCTTATTTCCTTCCAGATCTAAGCAAGATAGAAAACCAAGAGTTTCATGTGAGACTGTCGGATGATGTTGATACAGCTTTCAACCCTTTACCTAGGGAATGAGTGTTTTCCGAGGGGAATATCGCAAACATTTCCGCTACTATACTGATCAACATATTTGTAAAGCCAGATGTCGTGGAAAATATCTATATAGGTGCAAACTGCTCTCCAGAGGAGATTTCCATTTATACTTCCCTTTTCAAGGAATTTCGCGATATCTTTGCCTGGTCATATGAGGAGATGCCAGGTATTGATCCATCTATTGTTCAACATGAGATCCCAACCTATCCTGATGCTAAGCCGGTTCGGCAAAAATTACACCCCGTGAACCCGCGTAAAGTGGCAGCTGTGAAGGCAGAGGTCGAAAAGCTGTTGAAAGCAGGCTTTATATATCCCATTGCTTTGACTGAATGGGTGTCCAACCCAGTTCCTGTTGATAAAAATCAAGGGAATATTCGCGTTTGTACGGACTTTCGAGACCTTAACAAAGCCTGTCCCAAGGACAACTACCCTACACCATTTATTGATCAAATCATAGATGCATGTGCGGGTAGTGAAGTATTCTCGTTTATGGATGGTTTTTCTGGCTACAATCAAATCCAAATCAAACCGAAAGACCAGCATAAAACTGCTTTTATTTTCCCTTGGGGTACATTCGTGTATAGAAAAATGCCCTTTGGATTGAAAAATGCAGGGGCAAACTTTCAACGAGCCATGAAATTTTCTTTTCATGACATAAAATCCATTGTCGAGCCCTACCTTGATGATTTGCCTGCTCATTCTCGCAAGAGGATCCAGCATCCAGATCATTTACGGTTGATTTTTGAGAGATGCAGATACTATAAAATTCGCTTGAATCCCCACAAGTGTGTTTTCTGCGTCAAATCAGGTAGATTGCCTGGATTCATTGTCTCTAGTAGGGGCATACAGGTGGATCCTTTAAAAGTCGAGGGCATTGTAAATCTGCCTCCTCCTCGTTCACTTAGGCAACTTCAGAGTCTACAAGGTAAGTCTAACTTCCTTCGATGTTTTATCGTTAATTATGCCAATATCACAAAAGGTTTCATGCACCTGCTTAAACAGGACACCCCATTTGTATGGGATGAAACTGCACAACTCGCGTTCGAGGCATTGAAGAAAGCCTTGTTGTCGGCTCCTCTATTAAGCTCGCCAGATTACTCTAGGGATTTTTTATTATATCTGGCCGCGTCGGAGTCTACCATTGGGGTAGTGCTAGTTCAGGAGGATAACAAGCTCATTGAGCATGTTTTCTATTATCTTAGCCGCACTCTGGTTGGGCCTGAGCTTAAGTACTCCCACGTCGAAAAGTTAGCCTTAGCGGCTGTTTATGCTGTACAGAGGTTACGACACTACATCTTACTGAGGACCACTACTGTAGTGGCGGACGTAAACCATTTCCAATATGTTTTATCCCGACGGGTTTTTGGGGGAAAATTCAATAAGTGGATAGTCATTCTCCAAGAGTTTGACTTGGTTTTCCAATCCGCTAAATCCAAAAAGTCCTTAGTTTTTGCCGAGCTTATAGCAGAATTCCCTACGGAAGAAGATGTAGTGGTTCAAGATGACTCATTCCCAGATGAGCACAACTTTCTTATATCTACCTCTGATCCTTGGTACGGAGATATTCTCATATATCTCCAGACTTTGAAGTATCCTACCGCTTACTCTAGGGAAGACCGACGCAAGTTACGTCTTCATGCTAAAAACTACCTCACTATAGGAGATACATTGTATCGACGAGGGGTAGATTCTGTCTTGTGTCGCTGCCTTACTCATGAGGAAGTGGAGATTGTCCTAAATGATTCCCATAGTGGAGCGTGTGGGGGTCATTTATCTGGGTTAGCAATGGTCCAGAAGATATTACGTGCTGGGTATTTCTGGCCCACCATCTTTAAAGATTGTGTGGAAGCTGTGAAACGCTGTCATCCATGTCAGCTTTACACCAGAAAATTGCGGTCACATCCTGCTCCCTTGTTTCCTATTATCTCGGTAGGCCCCATCATGAAGTGGGGGATCGATTATATGACATGAAACCCAGCCTCGGTTGGGGGGCACAAATACATCATTGTTGTTGTCGACTATTTCACAAAATGGGCAGAGGCAATGCCTACTTTCAAAGACAATGGGGAAACGGCAGCTTACTTCGTGTTTAATCAGATTATTGCTAGGTTTGGTATTCCCAAAGTGATTGTCACTGACCATGGCAGTCATTTCCAAAATCACATGATGACAGAGCTGACCACCATGCTCGGATTTCGACAAGAACATTCTTCTCCTTATTATCCGCAAGGAAATGGTCAGGTTGAGGCTGTAAACAAAACTTTGAAAACTATACTTAAACGTACTATTGATGCAGCCCGTTCAAATTGGCACATCATGTTATATCCTGCTCTTTGGGATTATCGAACCAATGTCAAAACTGCTATGGGTTTTTCCCCCTTCCAACTCGTTCACGGGGTGGAAGCTATTACGTCGATTGAATGTGAAATCCCATCCTTGCAGATAGCTATTCATGTGCTACCTGACACAACTGAGCTTGAAGAACGATTGCTCCATTTAGAACATCTTGATGAGCAACATAGAGATGCGTTGACTACAAATCAGGCTCATAATAATAGGGTTAAATCTCAATATGATAAAACGGTCAAACCTCGGGTTTTCGCTGAGGGGGAACTTGTCTTGCTCTGGGATCAAGATAAAGAATCCATGGGGGCAGGAAAATTCAAGGCTATGTGGTTGGGACCCTATGTTGTGTCTAAAGTTTTGAGTAAAGGCGCATATGAATTAGTGGATTATGATGGGAATAAGATGCCTGAGCCTAGAAATGGGCTCTACCTGAAGAAGTACTATGCCTAGGCTTAGCACTTTTTATTTTATATTAATGTATGTATTTTTATGTACATTAGGTTGTTAGTTTCATTTTTTATACTATCTGCTGGTTGTTGCAGATGTCTTCTGAGATGTATGTAGGTTTTGTTGATGGCGCTAGCCGTCACACTTATAACCTGGCTTCAGCAGCATGGGTTATCTACTCCCCTTCAGGATAGCTTGTTGCCGCGGGTGGCACTTGTTTAGGTCCTGTTTCCCATAATGTTGCTGAGTATAGGGCTGTAATTGAGCTCCTATGGGATGCCTTGTCACGAGGAATCACCCAGCTTGAAGTCCGTTTGGATTCTCAATTGGTTTTTTCCCAGCTCAATCGAGCTTACCAGGTGCGTAATCCTACATTGTTACGTCAGTTCATGCAAATACGTTTACTAGAGAGACATTTTGAAGTTATTACTTTTAATCACATTCCAAGAAACCAAAATTCATTAACTGATGCATATGCTAATTATGTTTTGGACTGGCATCTCACAC